>JADNRY010000020.1:0-479092 GCA_015501585.1 Rhodocollybia butyracea
TGGGCAAAGATCTGAAGAGGACGCTCCCCCAAACTGGCCCAAGGCTGAAACACCTCTTGCATATGTTACATGGTTTTCTCGATTTAAAAGTGTACCTGATAGTAAAAATGGAATGTATCGCGTACAACCATCAGTCAGTGCCTCGAATGGCACTCCTCAAGGTGAAATCATTCCATTGTCAGATATTAGACAGAGTTGTATGCTGTACCAAGCTCGAGTGATTGGGAAGGAAACGGCTGGACTTCAGACAATATACTGGATAAGTGTCCAGCATTTTTTGTGAATAATTTTCAGAGTAAATATACATATCAGACGATATATTGATTATCAACTTCCACTCCGATCCCATCGTTTCAAACCTACAGAGTCTGCTATGATATCTTCAATGTCGCTAAATTCAATGACTGCTGCTGCTTGGTCAATCACTTGGTCCAGACCTAGAAGTTTGGAGCGGTCAAGCAAGCGCGCGAGGATCATGTATGCAGACTTTCACACTCAAATTCCCTGTCGATAGATTGGGCTCTTGATTGGGGCTGGTTTCCGGACTTTACACTTTACAAATCTGTTGTCTTTCCATCTCATCTTTTCTTTATCTTTTCTTCGTATATTTCGCTACTAGCTAGAATACTAGTGTTGGTATATTGTATTTTTTTTGGAGAAATACTGTAAATACACATATACAGACTTATAGTGCATCAGTAAAACGTAAGTGAGCTGGAGCCACTCGAAACGGCCCAGGCACTATGCAGCTGTTTTGAGTGACTCCAGCCTAGCGGCTCCCGGCGCTGTACAGTGCCGGAAAGCGGCTTCCCATGCGCAGTGTCTTGTTCAAGCAAGAACAGTAGACCTGGCAACAACAAGTACTTGGACCCTAAATTGGACACCCTAACCACTCCCCCATCAGCACATTTCAAATAAGTAGTGATTAATCTGCCTTTGTAAATCGTGGAATATCATTTCTTTCTCATCCTATTCCCCGTTGATGAAGCACATCTTATACAAACTTGGGGCTTTACCAGTTTCCGCCCTCAATTTGAGGAGATTGGAGCCTTCGTTAAACTTGTTGTTAAAGGTAGTCTTCCTAGCAACGTGCCAGTTATTACTACTGCAGCATGTGCACCAGGTGAGGCTACGCATGCACTTTGCACATCGTTGGGGATGAATGGAGCTTCCTTTGGACTGTAATACAATATTACACAGCCCATGCCAGCTGAAAGTGCCAGTCCCATACAGGTCCCTACGCCAATGCAGGCGGCGAGCTCGACTCCGGTAAAGAAGGTAAACTACAAGGCCAACGCAGGGATGGTACTAGCCAATGTCCGTAAAGACTATATCTAATTCTACCCTAACATGATTATGATCTTATTAGTACTAATGTAGAGAAGTACTACCAAGGTCCAATAGTGTAGAGGCTAACATGCACGATGGCTTGATGATAGACCTCGGTGAGATCCAGGTTCAAGTCCTGGTTGGACCGTACCGTCAACCAGGACTTATGGCCTCGTATTTTGATTTCTTTTGGCAGTGACTCAAAGTAATTTTCTTTGTGAGCTATGAAATGGCTATGTTATACTGGAAGATGAGTTGCTTTGCATACTGTCCGATGCGTGTCATATTTACCTTCTCCTCACAAAAGCTTATAACAACATAATTTTCACGTGATTTCAGACTCTTTCAATTTCACCGCCATTTTCAGTTGTCAACCATCATCATGACACTGACAGCCATCTCTTTCCACCTCGCCTGCACAGGCCCTGCAGAGCAGATCTTTACACTTATGAACCTGATTTCAACCAATCGCTGGCCTTCCTGGAAACTGAAAGAGATTTTTTGTCACTGATAAGTGTCAGCCTGGGCTTACCAAGTTTCTATAATGTGCATATATAGTGGCTGGTGACTTTGAATGTCACTGGCCACTATATATGCACATTATAGAAACTCTGGTAAGCTTTCGCACATTTGACATCTTTCTTGCTTTAGCTTTCGCTTATTGCTGAAAAGCTTTAGATGTAGACATGGATTCACCGGTATGCTATGTCAATGTGGATGAGGGGATCCTCCTGCCGAGCCTCCAGACAACTCCAGCTGTGTATCCAGTGTTTCCGCGACAGGTGTCCCTCAGGCACAATGTGTTCGTTAGCACAATCTCTTTCAATCTTGATTGTCATTACTGTAGCTGACATGATCTACTGTTTTCTCCACCCCAAGCATTTTATCGGAAAAGGCTACCAACTCTGATAAACTTCATCCACGCGACGCAATGGATGCACAATTAGCTCACGACATCACTGGTGCGTAATGCCAATCTCGCTTTCTTTTCATTACTTGTTCGTTATCTCTTCCATTTCGCACCTGAGTTTTGATGTTCATTGCTCAGCAATGACGCTACCATTACAAATGTTGAGAACACTGATGTTTCTTCTGGTCACCAGATCTTGATCTCAAGTGATGTTCCCTTGTGACGACTAATCAGGGTCAGTGGTGTCATTTCTCTGCTTCCTTGCGTGGTATCCCATACCTCTTTACAGAAAAATCCACTCAACATTCTTTGGTTATATCCATGCGTACCTCTCACCCTCTTCGATGCAGAAAAGGGGACTCTACAGTAAGCGACACACTTCATTTCCTTACATCTTTACATGTCATTCACATATATCTCTTTGTTGAACATTTCCTCACAATCATATGTGGTTGGTGGCAGTGACAAAGGCCAAAGTCGATGAACAACGGAAAAGGCATAACAAGGGGTGTGTATCCTATCTTATAATACATTTCCATTTACTAATCTGAGAGTGCTCTCTGCTTGACTTGTGAAGGGATCAACAACTGCTCGGAACTCTCAGCCACTGAGTCGCTGAGTCGCTGGGTCTAGGATTTGTATGAATTATAGGCTCCCTCCTTTTGCCCTTCTAGCCAAAGACGCGATGGTTAAAAACACTCGTTGTAAACGCCGCAATTTGGTCGCTTGGTCGTCGTAGTTCGATACTTATCTTGTCATCATTTGACCTCCAACTCCTGGCCGGAAATACATAGATCTTTAGACAAACCAGGGATGTCGCAGATGAAGAGACTGTCAATTTCACTGAGCCAGCGGTCGGTTGGGATAAGTATTGATCTTGCCGTTATAAGAAAGCTTTCGAAAACTTGGTTAACGTCAATGCTGAGCGCTCATGCACATACCACGTGATGCACAATAATAAATTCCCATTTGTCGCGGGAGTTACCGCTTCCCTTCAATGTTCAGGTTGCGCTATGCGCTTACATCTGGTACTTCTGCTTATACTTTCTCTCCTTAACATTCAGGCCTGTGGGATGACGACCCAATGTAATACCATCTCCTGTTGTTTCATTCATCTTTGCTACTACCTTACCCACACTGCAAGCATACCCCGAGGGCTCGTCTTTGTGGCCTGGCGGATTGCTGCTTTGCTTTTTTCTTTCTTCTTCTACCTCCTTACCATTAATGCCCTGAGCCGACTTATCCTCGTCATATTCTCTACTGCATTTCTGACTACTGCTACCTCACAGTACACTCAGGAAAAGAGTTTAGAGCCTATGTGCTTTCTCCCGGCCAGCCAATCTGCGGGCCAATGGAGTACGATGTGTCTCTGGCTCTTGACCGGTATATTGACCCCCTCTCTGATGACAAAGGTGACCACGACATAGACCTAGAGAGCGACTGCGATGACTGCGACTATTGCATCAAAGGCGCACCTTCTTTTCCACCTTCCGCCACTAGCCACGGCTCGCCTCCAGCTGTAACGCCTACGGCACATTTATTACCGTTAGCGCCGATATTACATAATTAGTCTACTCTTATCCTCGTACCACATACTCATTTCGGTCTATTTCTCTAATAGAATGAGATCTTGCTCATGGTCTGAGGCATTAAGAGTCAGGGCTCTTACACCAGCGTCCTCTGCTGCAGGAGACCGCAGCTGCCATGAGTTCTCCTCTGTTGCCCACGCCCCTTCTTCTGTGCACAGCGATGAAACCTCGTTCTCTTCTGCCCCTGGGAGCCACGCGCCTCCCTCTCCTGAGGGCGACCCCGGCGCTTTCCCGCTTCCATCTTTTGGGCTTGTTCATCTGCTTCTTCACACAGCAGAAAGCGATGCCCTAAAAGCACCAACGCCTGACCCGCAGAAGCCTCCTCGAGGGGATGCTGCTCAGCTGCCTCTGGATCAAGGGAAGGCAGCTTGAAGGAAGAGAAAATCCCAAAGAAAGCATGAGCAGCAAAGTGTTAAACAAAAGGTTGATCAGCCGGCCCAACCTCTTCTGCAGAAGGCTCTGAAAGAGGTTGCACGCTGTCGTGCTGCAGAGGCGCAAACCCTCAGCGCCGGCGATTCTTTTTCCACTGAAGACCTTCCTGTCAACAAGGGTGCATGGTCGGGGCTCAGGCAAATCTTTGAGAAAATACTTCCAGACATTGCTGCACTTACTGGTGAGGAATATAAGCTGGAGCTTGTTCCATGGAATGGAAAGTGAGTGGGTCCATGCCTTTGAATTTGTTTTATTTACTTATGCAGCTCAAACTGCTCTAGGGATTGTTATGTTGTTGTAGATAAAGCAGGCTGTATCATCGCAGTTCTTGCCGGCAAACCTAGGGATGACAATTGGGATGCAGTTATGACCAAACTTACGGCCCAAATCAAAGATGCTCGTGGCAGTATGACCTTCAGTAAGAAACAGGAAAATCATAAAAGAGGGAAGTTTCCTTCGGTTGCTGTAGGTACATTGTTTGGCAGGGGTAGTAAGGTATAGGCGCTGATTCTCCATCCCATCCCCAGCTAATTTTTAAACCGCAGAGACCTGGTACAATGGCTTTCTATGGTGTAGCCAATTGTGCCATCCTTGTCAGCCTTATTGCGTCTTCTGGCTTCCGTCGTCTTGTTGGGTTTGCAAACTGTAAGCTACTCCCTCCTTTAATTGATATTTAATTTCTAATTGTTTTCTTCTATAGCCATCTTCCAATGCTTTGCGGCGAATATGTTTGGATTGTACAACAAAAACCCCAACAACATTTTTGCTTCCAATCCTAGACTTACTCGATGGTTCAACGGTGTTTTCTTTAACCTCGGCCCATGTACAGTCACCTGGCCTCATACTGACTGCCACAACCTTGCTTTCGGATGGTGTGCTATCACTGCTCTAGGTAACTTTGATACAGATTGCGGCAGGCATATGATTCTCTGGGACCTTGGTCTTGTCATACGCTTTCCTCCTGGATCTACAATTCTCATTCCCTCCGCACTGCTGACCCACTCGAATGTGCCCATTCAACCTGGAGAAGAACATTACTCAATTATTCAGTATCCATCTTCAGGTCTTTTTCGTTGGGTTTACAACAGCTTCCAGTCCGATAAAGACTTCATGGCAACTGCGACACCTGAGATGAAGACAGGCAAGTGTACTGGAGTTGTAATACAATGTTAAAGAGAATGCTATTTCTCACCTTGAGCGCTCATTTGTTTCAACCCATGACAGCACTTAGCTCACAGAGCTTGTTTAAAGCTTGACAATAAAGACATAAACGAACAGCTTCGATCTTTCTCAGGCCCCTCTGTCATTTCAGAGGCGCAAAAAGTAATTCAACTGGTATCGAATGTGATGGATGAAGACATCAAAATTGTCGAGGCTCAGATGGAGAAACTTGATGCTCAAATTGAGGTTCTGTTTTCTGACCGATGTAACCTTGGCCATGAAATGGAGATACTGCGAAAGCAGAGAGAAAAAATCAAATTTTTGCCATCTCCCTTTTGGATGGTGCCGGACGAAATATTAGCGATAATTATGGAGTACGCATGCACAGAAAGTTATCTGAAGAGCCACTGCTACACCTCTCTCCCTACCATTGCAATAGGTTCTGTTTGTCATTGTTGGTACAAAATCGTAAAAGGATTACCGAAACTCTGGTCCAACTTAACAGTAGAGACAACCATTTCTAGGCCGGAAAACTGGGGAGTGCCTGAACATTCAGTGGCTAGCTTTTCAGATAGGATCATTGGGTTTTTGGAGAAATCTCATCAGGTTCCGTTAAACATAACATTGCTTGCAAAGGGTACACAGCCCCTTCACTGGCATGGCCCTCTTACCTTTCCTGGCCTAACTATGCTCACAAACAAAAGTCATCGTTGGAAGATCTTCAGATACATTGGAGATAATTCAATCTCTGGTTATGAATACTCTCTGGCCTTGAATTTCCCCTTCTTGTTGAGCTGGATATCGGTGGTGGAAAAGGTGCCAGTGCTGCCAATCTTTGTCGGTTCGAAACTTCCCCAAAACTTTGTACAGTTCAGGGTTTTGTTGAACCAACGTCTCTACTGCCAATCCCCACCATCATCTGCCAAAGATTACAAAATTTTGTGTCAACAGAGACTTAGAGTCCCTGGAAACATTGAAGAAAGTTCTGGATTGCTGTGTTTCTCTGACTTTTCTTGAGATCAGTTTCATAGAAGACTCTATCAGACTTGAGAAAGCCAGCAAATACCCCAACATCACTTCACTTGCTACAAGAGATATAGGCTCACTAGAGGCTTTATTTCTCTCCTTCAATTTTCCTTCTCTGGCCAAGCTTGTGGTTGATGGTGGCAAGGAGTGGTCAACCGAGGCATTTGAATCCTCCGTGTTGAGATCAGAATGCATTATCACTGCATTTGTTATCAAAAGGATATCTCTAACTGATGATAACCTTCTACGAACCCTCCATCTCATGCCATCTCTAACTTCCCTCAAATTTGAGGACACCGCCACAATTTACCGCAATCATCAGAGACAAAGTCCAGTCACTTTAAAGCTGATGTCAGCGCTCACTGTTTGGGATGATATCTCCCTTGTTCCGAAACTACACAGTCTCTACCTGTCTTCTGATAGCTGTTGCAGCCACTCTGAACTCGTTTCAATGGTTCAATCATGCTGGTTTCCACTGGGTTCAGAGCGGTCTGCAGCAATGTCAAGGGGACAAGGCTGCACGGATCCTCTATTTTTGTTTGTCACTCTGTCCAACATAGAGATTGCTTCACTTGAGCGTGTGCAGTACAGTCTCAAGCAATTTGATCTGTGTTTGATTTTCAAGAATTTTACCAAGCTACCGTTGCATATCCACTTAATCTCAAAGCTCGTCAACGGACAATGTCAAAAATTGGCTAGAGTGAGTTGATTTTCTTTCTACATTGAGTCGGTGCTAATCACGTCTTTCGAAAAAAAATTCTGTGGACACTGCGATGGCTGAAGGTCCTGTCAACTTGAACTGGGATCCTATCATGAAGCATATCAACGAATCACCATATGAGTTTTTCCAAGGGAGTTGGACCTTCCTGTGCAGC
Source organism: Rhodocollybia butyracea (assembly GCA_015501585.1). Taxonomy (NCBI): domain Eukaryota; kingdom Fungi; phylum Basidiomycota; class Agaricomycetes; order Agaricales; family Omphalotaceae; genus Rhodocollybia; species Rhodocollybia butyracea. Next base: position 7,323 of record JADNRY010000020.1, read on the forward strand.
ACTACCCAAGGAGTGGAGGTATGTACCTCTTCTGTCTTAAGAACGAGAATATCCCTGATGCCACCCTCATCTCATAGAGCGAAGCATCTGATGCTTCAGATTCAGATTCAGAGTTTGTGGCCAAACCAGACAAATTGGCAGAGTCCACTAGCAGGGCCGGGGCGAGCAACTTCTCTGACGCCTCTCCTCAATCTGTCGTTCATTTCCTCATACATTGCACAAGAAAAGCAGCTGGCTGCTACTCTCGAGTGTACTCGACTTGTTCAGATTAGTTCAAAATATATCGTTTCTTTGGAAACCCAACATTTACTCCTGAACAGTGGTGATGCAACCAATCTTCCTACAGAGTGGTGAACATTTGCAGCCACTGCGCCGCTGTTACCGTCCCTACCCGGTGCGAGGCGGTGATATTCAATACCAATGCGGCATATTGTATTACCCCAGTGCACCCAGCTCAGCGGAATGCTCTCTGCTTGGCATGGGAGGGGAAGGGAAGTCAGGGCAGAGTACGCAGTGTACTTTGTGCTTGCATCCACAATTTACAAGTAGCAGGGCCTCTGGGCCCTGCTAAGCCCTGCTGACATGTGTCGACAACTTCTTCGCTATTTCCTTGGACCTTGAAGGAGATGAGACGATTCTCCACATCCCCCACTGTATTGAGAGCGTCCCTTGCCCTTACCCATCGCAAAGACAAGTCTTCTTTGAAATCTTTGACTTTTTTTTTGTGTCATATCCCGCGCAGCTGGTTCCTTCGCTGCCCGCCTCTCCTTAATTCTGCACTGCCTTTTGTTCTTGCCAAGACGAGTTTCACTCTTGCCCTTTCGTTTCTTGTGTATCTTGCTGACCCTAATCGTCGTGCAAAGTGCCTTGTCATTGTTCTTCCTTTTCAACACTTCTCATTTGCCGTCTGGTTATCGGTTTCGCGCGCCACAATGCGCTACATCATGATCGTTCCGCTTCAATGCTTCGTATTCACCATCTGATTATATTGCATTGCCATTCCTCTGTTTCGACTACTTTTGTTCACTGTGCTTGTTTGTTTTCAATTTGCTGTCGCATTGGCTCACTCTCGCCTGCTGTTAGTATTGTGCTACAACTCCGACTCTGACATTCACTGCCAAGATATCAATATTTTGCCTCGGTAAAAGGCAAAGAAATATATAACATTTTTCCATTGATTTTTCAGTGTTTTTCTCCCCTGCAAAATATCATTTGTTTCAGAAGAAAAAGGTGTGGGAAAATAGATCCTTTTTCATCTGTGAAATAACATATTTTACACTAGCTATTTTTCCGGAAATATTCATTATTTTTCTACCTTTTTTGCCACTGAAAAAGTGGTTTTATTACAGTGGCAAAATATTGTATTTTTCTTGTGAAAAAGGATTTATTTTACGGCCGGGCCGGCCGGCCCGGACAAAGGATTCCTTTGACCCGTTCATCGCCCTTTTCTTTTCGCAGCATATTTTTCCTAAGGAAAATCTTTTGAAAAAGCCAATATATTACAAAGATCATAACTTTGCTTTTACAGAGGTAAAAAATTATGGAAAAATTACGAATATTTCAAGAAAAATAGATTTGGTGAAATATGTAAATTTTTCCAGCGTAATATGCGCCGAAAAAGGTTGTATTTTCCCACACCTTTTACAGGGGCAAAATATGATATTTTACAGGGGACAAAATTGCTGCAAAATGAACTGAAAAATGTAATATATTTCCTAGCCTTTTACGGCAGAGAAATACTGATATCTTGGCAGTGATTGTCCTTCCATTGTCTTTCATTGTTCACACTAGCGCATCTAGTTGCTGTACACCTACTTGCTCTCCTGATTCTTCAGTATATCTTACTTGTCATTCCAAACTCAAAGGATGCTTAGATGGTGCTTAAGTAAATTACTTGTATTCCAGTAGTTTTGGTTAAGGATGGTTGCCATGATTTGCATTCAATTCTTAGAACAGTGTCTCCCACTCCTACCCTCCGGACATCTAATAAACTTTCTTCATGTACAGAGGTATAACGCACCCTATGGGCAAAGTCCTTAAGAACACCAGTGAACACGATAAATAGGATACTATTGTGTGTACAACGGTGTAAAAGACTAACTAGACTCTTAAGTAATCATACGATACTTATAGTAACGGATTTATTATATAATTAATAATAAATAGAAAGATAAGATAGACCGTTTGGTCTATCGGCGGCGTCTAGGATGACCGTATCACCGGATACGGTCAGTGGTGATGAGGGAGAGGCGGAGGCGTTACACCCTCCCCCACCAGATTAACATCAGGGATGTAAATCGTACAACTGGTAATGACATTATCACCATCCAAACCATTTTTAATTTGGTTTAACATAGAATGATCCCATATCAAGTACGGGATTAATTGATGCGGCGCATCAGATTTTCGGACTCGTCCGAATCAAACGATAGTGGGGCGTACCACTAGAGCATGACTTGATTCGGAAATGTCCGAATGTTAAACGAGCAGACTCGGAAGTTTCCGAGTATTGCTTAATGAGGATTCTCAGTGAGAATCCGGGCTGAGGATAAGTAGTGATGCCCAGGTAAGGCATATTACCTGGGCGTCGGAATAAACCAATAAATCATTCGGAAGGTTTATCCTTTCCGATACTTAAGGAGGTGTCCTCCTCAATTGGCTCAAGAACATTTTTAATGTTCTCGGTGTCCGACTCATCAGGGTGTTCTGATGATTCAAGTTCATCGTCTCTATTCCTAGAAGAGACATAATATTTAGTGAGGGCCGTGTGGCCCTCAATGCGTGTGACGGCTCTGACCATCACTTCTAATTTGGCATACTCCGGAACGATCCCCTTGTTCGTGAGTTGATTGATAATATTGAAGGGTAATCCCTCAATGAACCGTTTCCGCATTGTTGCATCATCCGGTGTTTGGAGCATCCGTGATGCCCATCGTGTAAGTGAGGAATAATAATCCCTCACACCTGTATCGGGTGAATACTCAATAAGGTCAAACTGCCGTGCAGCTTGATGAATGGTCGTTGCTTGGATGCAACAATCAAAGACACCAATAATGGCGCCTTCAAATGTCCACTTAAGGACAGTGCGGTGTATACCAGCGACTTCGTCGTTATACCAGTCAAGGGCTTTGCCCTGTAGAAACATGCCAAGCACGGCAGTCCGTGTAGCATCGTAATCGTCACCGCACATGCGGTTGACTACCATCCATTGGAGAAGTGACATTAGCCACCGCTCGAAGACATTGACATCCGGAGATCTGTCATAGACCTCCGGAGATGGAACTTTAAGAGCTTTACGGCTCTCAATGGGAGGGATAGGATTCCCTACCTTATCTCGAATTTGTTTACGGTACACTTTGTGTACCTTGTGTTTCCATCGGGAACGACATTTGTCGTCACCTGTTGTTTCTCGCATCTTAGATGCAAGTGAGCGCAGTAATTTACGCTGCTCATTTTTAGTAATTTTACCCTTGCGGGTACATCCGTTCGGATGTTATCCTGGTCAGGGAAAGGAGTGACATCCTTTACTGTGTTATTGTTCTGTTGACAATAGTCAATAATGGTACATAGTGTACCATTTTTCTTTGGAATACAAAGCATAGGTGCAGCCTGCGGAGCAGGTTGCTGTATCCACCAGTTTGATCTGGTGTATTTACCGATTTTATCAGTAAGTTGCATTTTTAGGTGATCTGGGCACCTAGGCATATAATAATTATATCGCCGTTGTTCATCGATTAGTTTAATTTGATGATTGATTTCTCGTAGTGGTGGGAGTACCTCTGGTACTCCCCCGAGTATATCTTTATACTCGTCGATTATCATCGCGTGGATCATCGGTATTTGATCATCTGTAAATGGTCCCATCACAGCCGAATTAGGTGGCTGCTGCATCCTTGCCGCCCATCTTAATAGGGTGGCATGATAATCTCGTACACCTTTAGCGGGCGAGTATATTACTTGCTCAAACTGCTGAGCAGCTTGATGTATTGTAGATGCTTGTATGCACCTATCAAAGATTCCTATTATGGTGTCTTCGAATTTCCAGGATATTGTGATCCTACACTGCCAGCACCTGGGTATATGTCTGCCAAAAAAGGGATAGAGAAATATCATATATTTCAAACCCTATTTCGGTTCATATCTCCTAAGGAAAATTACATATATTTCTCCGGTAATATATGCAGAAAAAGATCATATATTACGCTCCCTATCTCCGCTGAAATATATGTTGTAAATACTCATATTTTACTGTAGTTACATCTCTTAAATTTCCTCCAAGAAAGAAGTGATATTGCGGCCAATATTTCTGCTGGATCAGATTATCTTTTTCGGCTCCAATCACTGCCGAAGTCTCTTCGGGAAAGATTCAGAAAAGAGGCAGAGATGTCAGAGAAGCTCAGCTTTTCTAGCCATTCAGACCCTATTCGCAGCAATAAAGGCATCCTAGAGTATGGACATGGCGGTAGAGAAAGAGAGACTAAGCGCGCGCTTAATAACAGCCGCATTGCTCGGAGCTATACTTATACTATACTTTGTCGAGTGTACAAGCTCTTTACCTCTGCTATGAAAAGGGAGCGGGAGCCAAACTCTGTAAATACTTGGTAAGTCTCTCCTATGCTGCTGAATAGTGGACAAAAATCCTTTGCACGAATTTTACATAATTTGTAGTTTTCTGTGCGCGCACACCCAAGTTTTCGAGTATACTATGTTTGGTAAGGCCTAGTCTTGACTCAGTTATACAGCTGCCTTTTGTGCGAATTTTGTAGTTCTCTGGGCGCGCATTCTCATTTCCGCATGCGCGCGCAAGTGTCTGAGGAATTACTCATCAGATCTATCATATCTGGTAAGGCCCAGTCTCGACGCCAGGCTGTGGGGATGTGGCGAGCTTCTTAAGCCTGTGCATCCAGGATCCCTCCCTCCACCCGTAATAGGAGTGACATGCAGGACATCAGTCGACAAACTACAATGTGACTGTCCCTTCTCCATTGCCCCCGCACAGGCCTCTCCCGGCGGTTAGAAACTCGGGCTTATCCCGAATTTGCCTTAGGGCTTGGACTTATTCCAATTCCATTGCTCCGTCGCCCGACACTGGCACTGCTTGGGTGGATATTTGACTTCCTCTTGGCAATAGCAGGGTTTCATCCAAAAAGCTCTAAATACTCGATTTGGGCGACGGTAGGCAAGATATTGTTGCTGCAACTCTGCGACTAATGGTCAGGCTGGGAACTCGATAGTGCCGGAGCTGTAAGCACTCAGAAGCTCTAAGAGTGTCCAGGCTGTAAGCGCTATCCTATCCCCTTGTCTGTTTTCTTATGCATAGCTCTAGTGCATCATACGCCATAGACAGGCTTCCTCAATGATGCTGCACAGATCGCAGATGGTACAGATCCGAATGTTAGTCTCTAATGGAAGCACGTACGTTGCCTCTACGAAGTGAGCATTCCTCTATACAGATTAATTTCAAACAGCCAACTACTCTGCTGTAACGCGAATGACTCAAGCTGCGGTTCCAGCCTTGGCCCAGCACATCAGGCATACAGTTGCTGTGACTTGGTTCCGGGGAACGAGTTCCCACCGTGCTTGAGGGCAAAGCGGCTGCAGTGGTGCAATAATACCTAGGCTTACGCTCGAATGCATTCACTATCATACAGTCTGATTTTAACGAGAGAGAGATAAAGATTGAAAGGAAAAAGTATAAGCAGCTTAAACTGCAATGACGCTAGGAAAACGGCATCGGGTTCTGATCGCCAAGACATCAGCAAGTCTGTAACAACGAAAGTCAGGATAGGTAATCCAGTAGACGGGAAACATGCCTTTTCATAGCTCTGTCCGCTGCTTCAAATCAGGAAAAGCCGTTTTTGCCTCGGTGACCCCAGAGTGGCCTAAAGCAAAGTAGGTGACCTATGAATCCTATGGCATCCTAGGAATTTGGGCTCGTCCCTTGCCAGTCAAGGCTCTTGAGGACTCCCTAGGGTATCCTAGGCAAACCCAGGGCGCTTGAAGCCTAGGTTTGCCCAGGTTTGCCCAGGTGTTCCCCAGGTGTTCCCCAGGTGTTCCCCAGGAGCACCTGGACAAACCTGGGCAAACCTAGGCTTGCCTAGGGAATCCTCAAGAGCCTTGACTGGCAAGGGATGAGCCCAAATTCCTAGGATGCCATAGGATTCATAGGTCACCTAGTTTGCTTTAGGCCACTCTGGAGTCACCTAGGCAGAAACAGCTTTTCCTGATAAGTTGGTCTTCCATTCCATGTTACCAGCAGCACATTCCCCTCCATCCTGCCACCCCCGAGGCGCTGAATCAATTGATTTACAGCAAGGTATTTATGCCTTTTGAAAAAGAGTTTAAACTTGTGTAGAACTCCTTCATAGTAAATGGTGAGCATAAGATCATGGATGTAGGGCTGAAGTCGGTGATTCGAGAGCAAGTCTGATGCAAGGACAAAGTGTTCTCCTCCAGGCAAGTTGGCTCGGTAATAGGCGGAGACCATCTGGGGCAGCAGGCTAAAGGCTGGATAAAATCGGACGCGGATAGGCTTCATCTCTGTCTATACAATATTGTGAGCAAATACTGGCCGGACTCAACTCTAGGGCCCCTACTTACACACCTTGTTGGCTGATCAGGAAGGTGATTCATAACCATTTTGCTTGAATAAAATGTATCGAAAGTCAGATGGCGAAGGCGTTGAGTGAGCACCTTTATATACTTGGTCTGCCCAAGCCCTTTGTTAACATCCTTTTTGATCATCAGAAACTTGCCGCAAAAGATGTTCACAAACTCCCTTTAGGCAGGTAATGAAAGGGCGGCCTTGAAACTGTGGGTGTTCAATGAGTAGATTATTCATGCACGCAAAGGGGGTTTTTGCCTGCAATTTGGACAACATGGGGCCTCCACTTGATACAGCTGGACTGGCAGCAATCGAACAGACATAGACATCATAAAGGGCAAAACAGACAAAGAATTCCACCGTATTTAAATCAGGATCCTTCTGATTCAACATCAACTCCCCTTTGTCTTTTCGTACCTAAGTATGTTCCCCAAGTGTACCTCTTTTGCCCTGGTTTTGACTAGCCACCACAGACGCATATGCCAAGCGAAGACGCCACTGTGGTGGCTGGTCAAAACCAGGGCAAAAGAGGTACACTTGGGGAACATACTTAGGTATGAAAAGACAAAGGGGAGTTGATGTTGAATCAGAAGGATCCTGATTTAAATACGGTGGAATTCTTTGTCTGTTTTGCCCTTTATGATGTCTATGTCTGTTCGATTGCTGCCAGTCCAGCTGTATCAAGTGGAGGCCCCATGTTGTCCAAATTGCAGGCAAAAACCCCCTTTGCGTGCATGAATAATCTACTCATTGAACACCCACAGTTTCAAGGCCGCCCTTTCATTACCTGCCTAAAGGGAGTTTGTGAACATCTTTTGCGGCAAGTTTCTGATGATCAAAAAGGATGTTAACAAAGGGCTTGGGCAGACCAAGTATATAAAGGTGCTCACTCAACGCCTTCGCCATCTGACTTTCGATACATTTTATTCAAGCAAAATGGTTATGAATCACCTTCCTGATCAGCCAACAAGGTGTGTAAGTAGGGGCCCTAGAGTTGAGTCCGGCCAGTATTTGCTCACAATATTGTATAGACAGAGATGAAGCCTATCCGCGTCCGATTTTATCCAGCCTTTAGCCTGCTGCCCCAGATGGTCTCCGGTTTTGTATGGCCTTTATCTGGTTCATATGTTTTTTCCTAAATAGTTTTTTCTTTACAAAGAGTGAACAACTCTGCGTCGAGTTTTTGTTGGAGCCCAGGGAACTAGCCTATGTCAGAGTCGAAGGGCCAAAGTAAGTGTAGTTCTACTCAGGAAAGAGGCGGTAAAACTGACTAATTCCAGCATGGTAAATCTGTCTGGCACAACTGTAACACCCCTACCAGAACGCGCAACAGTTCAATTTCCGGACAAAAACAACTCCTTCTGGCTCAGCCCCCCTACCGATCATCAACATCTGGGTATCTCGAATCAACGTTCCAGGGACGGGGGTTCTGGTCCATCCCATCAAGGATCTAGTACGTTGTGAGCTGAAATCGGTTAGTATTCATGCTCATTCCAAAGCCAGATTCTTTCACTCCACGCGTTTCTGGTATGTTGGCGCATTAAGATTTGGGTTGGTGTTAATGCTTATTACATACCAGATTCTTCCCATACTTCTCCCAACAAGCGAAACTACGGTATGCTACTTCCTTCTTGTAAGAGCTCGGGTACAGGTAGTTAGTTGAATCTCCCCAGGATTGTCAGAACCCCACCATACTAGAGATGCGATTACAACTACCGGTGAAAGATCCAAAGGTATTTAGTAGTTACACGCATCATAATTTTATCGCCCTAACAATTGTGGTCGTCTTAGATCGCCACTCTCTACCTCCACAGCCAGATTCCCGGGAAACGCAAAAGCATGCCAAGCGAAAGGATAGGGACTTTGTCAACAATGATCAATCTCTGCTCAAAAGAATCAGGAGATAATAAATAATAAGAGGCTTTAACTTTATTAATTTTTGCATTCTTCAAAATATAGACTCGTTTTTAATAAATCTACTTGGCCCAAAACATCTAAATGTTGTGAGGCTATGGAGTCTACCAAAGTTCCCAGTGGTACGCCGTTTGAAGCTAGGAGATAAGAGGGTACTCTTCAGGCGGAAACCTAAAATTTCACCACCTGTTCAATGCCCGTCTATTTTCTTTGGTTCGACTTGTTTAACTGCGATAGGTTTGATGTCCCCAGCAACTTGGTGAGCTGGACTGCTGCACGGCGCGCTAGATGTTGAAGAGGTCATCTCTTGTTTTGACCGTTGGAGAAGAAACAAGGGACACGCCGAGAGAATGCAAACAAAATGTACCGAGTGTAAACTTTATCCTCAATATAGTCAGCCCAACTCCGCTACCAACAAGACAGTCTCTCACAGTATACTGTACTCCTCGCATATGCATCCCACTCTCCCTCCCCAAAAACAACCAAGCCTCTCGCCGCGCGCAGCTGCATATCTGCCACTTCTCTTCCACATCGCATACGTGCTTTACTCTCACCACACACTGAACCAATATCCATGTCCTGACCCTCTAATCGCATTCTACGTCGTTTATTCAATCGTCGTCATCGTCGTCCAATTTCTGCGTTAGATGGAACTGGAATAATCTACATTACCAGAGAACGAGTGGGCTAGGTGATTTTGCCATGCGGCCGGTGTGTGCACATGTAGATTACAGAGTAACTTTTGACTCTAAACTGAGGAAGAAATATGTATTCCTAAGTTGAACAAGTCAATAAGAGTAAAATATGTTCATTGTACTACTAGAAAATTGGTAAGAATAACTTCGAACAATGAAGTGGACTTGGTACTCAGTACTCTCAGTAACCACGCTAATAGCATGCACCACGCATGCACTTGCATGCAACACGCATGGACTGCACAGCAAAGTGTATGTGCCACGAGAGTGAGTGATGGCCAACGGCTGTTAGATACTGAAGATTGGCATGATGAAGAATCTGGCCCGTAGGCTGAAGGAACATTGGCAGAATTGCCCCAATCCGAATCCTCAATTGTGGTGGTTCAAGGGCGTTGGATTGAGACAGCGTATTGGTGCGTGTACTATCGGGTTTTTTCTTTGTAGATCTAACGAGCTTGCGCAGAGGCATTGTTTCACCTAAATGTTGAGGCCATTTCTGTCGATAGGCCTCGGACTTTTGTAGGTTTTCGTTTCCTATCTGCGGCATTCCATTCACCTTCCTCCAGGCCACCAACGACATGTAAAACTTTTTACACTTACGCCTCACCAGATCTCAACCGAGCTGCTCCCACTCTTTGCGCATCTTTCCTAAATCTAAATCGATGTTTTTTGTACTTGAAAAATCTGTGTCCAAACTCAACTCTAGGATGCCTTTATTGCTGCAAATAGAGTCTGAATGACTGGGAAGGCCGAACTTCTCTCGCCTCTTCATCTCTTTTCCGAATCTTTCTTGACGACACTGACTCTGACAGCGTTATATACGGCAAGCCTCAAATCTACCTTCGACGCTACACTGGGCCGAGAAAGATACCGGAAATAGTCGGGTCGATTCATGCCCCTTGGCTCAAACCCGTTGGCATGTGCTGAGCTCGTAGAGCAGCTTCATACAATCTCGAGGGTCTGTGGCTCCACGCTTCTTGCAGATCGCGTGCTCGATTTTGGAATTTTTATCTAGGCTCTGTATCTCAACTTCACTCCAGGTTCGCTGTCCTCTCGCGTTCTTTTTTCCGGCCCCAGTTCTATGCTGTATGGTTAAGAACATGGTGTATGTTTGGGCCCATAGCTTATTCATGGCGGCTCTGTACTTCCTCTCCGTGTCAGTAAGTTTTCTAGTTCTTCCTGACTCTCATGATCAACCGCTGACGCTGAACAGCTGCAGGCTCAATGAAGATGTGCAGTCCAATGATGACACACCTTGTGTCGATCGTGGAAAAGCTATCTCTTTGTTTGTCTGCCCTATATATTTACCAGCATCTGTAATTCCACTCGCTCTTTCACCATCTTGCATCTTTGCCAATGGCCTCTCCGAATACTCCTCCTCTACCCAGGTGTTTTATCATCATTTCTTTTCCAATTGGACGCGGCCGTGGCCGTAGTGAGGGTGTGTCTCTCAAACCGTCTATTGCTCTTTCACTCATTCGCTCATTCAACCTACGTAGTGGCTCACAATCGGGCTATTCCCATCCCTATTCCAACCAACCACCACTCAGGTCAAACTCAAAAGGAGCTGCTCAACATCATGCCAGTTGGGTTTATCATAAAGGTTTTCGTAGGGAATATTGACCGTGTTGCTGATTGTAAGCTCGTTGCTCGTTTGGGTTCTATGAAAACTGACACATTTCTTCAGGTGTTCTCCCCCTTCCCATCGACTTGGACGCCATTGTCAATAACTTTGCTGTTTTCATCGTTCCTCTTTCTGCTCTTTGTCTCGAAACCTGGGTAAGGATGCAATATCTTTGAGTCTGTGGCGCTCTTTAACCATGCCATAGCTTGCTATATACGTTGCCATCGTCGTTACAGTGATGGTCGTCGCCCTTTTCCGTAGAAGTCGTGCTCATATGGAATAGTAGGAAAGAACGGTGTCGGTTCTCAGGAAAGGTCACAATCGCACTGGCGGCAAACTGGCTCAAATTAAGTAGCTATTCCTGACCAAAGAACATGAGATTTCTGTAGCATTAGTACTGCTTGAATATCAGTTGGCTGCTCTGCCTTCACAACTGGAACATGTCAGCTTTGAGCATCGATCCTAGTATTAAATGCCTCTGGTTAGGCTGAATGCGGTAAAGTATTGATACAGGCTTTCCACTGGCTCAACTCAAGTAGCAATCAAATGGACACCCAAGTGTTGAGCACGGGCTTTGAATGGGCATTGAAAAACTCAATTCCGGTAGCAATGTTGACGCGAAGTTGCCAATTGTTATTCAGCTACTCAATCCGTCCCTTGCTTCAATCCTCCTTTCTCAAAGTCAGCGCGGCGCACGTGAAAGCAGTGTGAACGCGGCGAGCTAATTCCTTTGATATTGTCAATTGATGCCATGGTACAATTAATGGAAGAGCTCTGTCCCTCTCTGCAAGCTATCTACGCAAACAAAGAATTGGAAAGTGAGCTTACGCGTCAGCTTTGAATTTGAGCATCAATATCTCAATTTTAATTATGTGGTAAAGCATTGAGATGTCCAAGCAATGGGCGAGCACCCTTTCTCAGCCCTCAAGTCGCCTGTTCAGCAACCAGTGAAAGCCCATTCAATGCCCACTCATTGCCCATTGCTTTTTGCGGCCGAAATATAAAACATATTTCAAAGGAGATAGATATTGAAATATGGAACCTTTTTCCCAGGAAATATCATATATATTTTGGCAGTGATTGGAGCCGAAAAAGATAATCTGATCCGGCAGAAATATTGACCGCAATATCACTTCTTTCTCGGAGGAAATTTAAGAGATGTAACTACAGTAAAATATGACTATTTACAACATATATTTCAGCGGAGATAGGGAGTGTAATATATGTAATTTTCCTTAGGAGATATGAACCGAAATAGGGTTTGAAATATATGATATTTCTCTATCCCTTTTTTGGCAGACATATACCCAGGTGCTGGCAGTGCTATGAGGTCCATTGACTTCATTGTTGTACCAATCAAGGGTTTTGTCCTTGAGGAATAACCCCAATACCTGGAGGCGTGTTTTATCATGGTCTTTACCACAATAGCGATTTACAGCCATCCATCTGAGAAGGATGGCTAACCATCTCTCGAAAATCGCTACGTCTAGCGTACCATTGTATGCCCCAGGCATTGGGAGCTTGATATTCTTAGCTCCGTCTGTAGTTGTGACGGGTTTCCCCACCGCATGATGTACCATACGTCGATACACTCTGTGTACCTGGTGTTTCCATTGGGCATGACGTTTGTCATCCCCTGCTTTCTCTCGCAGTTTAGCTGCAAGTTTTTGTCGCAGCTTACGCTGTTGCGATTTACTAAGATTTGCCTGTGGTTGAATTATATAATTCACCCAGGAATTGTTAGATGAGGAGTCAGAATCGGACTCCTTGTTGTTATCGTCTGATGATTCATCAGACCAAGGTGTACCTTTACGCTTCTTGTCTCCATCGCTAGAGTCAGAGCTGTCGGAGTTATCATCAGGATCTCCAGGTGTGCCGGAGGCATACCTAACTCTGCCACCCTTGTAGGGTTGTGACGATTGAGCGTTCTGTGAGGAAGTATTATAATACTCCCGATCCCAAACTTCTTGTGGAGTAGTTAGTTTGTCGACAGGGATGCCATCGTCATTGAATCCTACCATTTGGTCAGGGAATGCATCCGGTATCATACCGGATGTTCTGAGACTATAGTTATGTTGTCTCTGAATTGCTACGCGACTTTCCCAATTGCTCGCTATCCTGTTCGGGAGCGGCATACTAGGCAATATTATCGCCGTCAGTGCAGTATTATTCTGTACTTCATTTATCAGTGGTACCGTTGTTGGTACTACTATTGGCGATGCCTGTACTATCGTAACTGGCAGTGTTGGTAGTACTACTGTTTGTGGTACTGCTTGTTGTATTCTTACCGGTGGGATCACCGTAGTAATTGGCTCTTTCTTTACAGAAGCCTTCATTTTAGCAGGTACTGTTTGTACTTGCTGTGTAAGAGTTACCAGAGGTAACTGTTGTTGTGCGGGTGGTACTACTGTATGTAGTACCATTGTGCTTGGACCAGGTCCTTGCGTGTTTTGTTGATGAATGACTTGTGTCGTTGTCTGTGTTTGGGCCATGTGTACCGTTATCGGTGCTATCGTTTTCGTTTGTATTCCTTGTGTAGGAATACTAACATCAACCAATGGTTGGTTTTTATGATAATGTTCATTCAATTCTTGAATGAATGTTTCGTGAGCTTTGATAAGGGACTCATTTCTCAATGGTCCCACTATTGTTGACTCTGTCCGTTGGATTGGGTCATTCTTCCGTATACTAATTGTAGGCGGAGTAGGTAACGATCTCGGTCCTCTTGGGGCCGGAGACAGTCTTCCTGTGAAGATGTTATGCCTTATTACTGGAGAGTAACGAAGCATCTGGGGTTCATTTGATTTACCCATTGTCGAGTTCGATAAGTCGATGACTGGGCTTTCATTTGCATGAACTCCTTTATTTGGCGTTTTGTTTGTTTGGGAAGTTTGATTCTTCCTAATCGTTACAAAGTCGCCAAAGTTATTATAGGGATTGCTTTGGCAATCACCTTCTTCTACAACCTCAGTTTCAAGGTTGTCAAATAGACCTTCACCTTCAGGTGGGTCTATCAGATTGAATGAATCTGTATGCCATATGTTATGTGTTGGCTTGAAAGACTCTTTAGGTCTCTGATCTTGGGCACCTGGTGGTTCATATAGTCCCATTGTTTGACGGAACGGATGTGTGGTAGGCCTTATGCCTTCCCAACAACTTGTTTGTTTGTTGTCAGGCGGTATGGCCGCCTGTAATACCGCTGGCGGTCGGCCTACGGGCATTGCTATGCTCGTAAGGTTACCAGTATCTGGTAACGGTCTGGACTTACTCATTCCGGATGGTCCGGACCAACGTTCTACCGCGGTAGCTATACGGTTTAGTGCTTGCGCACCTTGTCCATAGAACTGCAATAGTTCTTGCATGGCCTCCTTGAGGTCATGCATGTCTGCGAAGCCTTTATTGCTAAAGGCTCCCTGAGACTCATTAGACTCAGATAGTTTATTGTGCATTGTATTTGACGCACGCTCACGGATGTCTTCGACATCACTTACATTCTGCCTGTCATTAGACGGCTCAATTTCAGGACTTTGTCCTGCATACGGTGGTAGTTGTGAACTATGACTACCGTCATGTGAATTTATTGGTGACGTGGCATCACCATGTTGTGAGTGGCAATTGCTCACATCTCGTTGGGACTTCTCTGAGTTCCTGTTTTGGTCCATGTGATCAAACTTTTGTTGATTTTGCTTGGCGCTTTTGATGCGGAGTAAGAGTGGTGATAAGTGTTTAGATTACTTTATAATTCTAGTCGAGTAGTTATTACTTCTCGTAGTTTTGTGCACACAATCTTTTAATAAAGATTTTTGATGCTCAAAAAAGTATAACGCCCTTAGGCGATATTAGGCCTAAAATCGGCCTAAGGCGTGTAACCATACATTTTGACACTTTGTACGTGTTATACAATGCAATAAGAGAGTTATACGGAGCCCGAGCGTGATAGCTGTTGCTGAGGCAAAGAAATTAACAATAATACTCAGCGAGCCGTGAAGGTACGCCCAGAAGCGTAGCCTAGAGCCAAGCTAGCAAGGATACCTGGGCTGCCCGGAGATGTAACGCTAGATCGTCAATCTAGTTATACCCAAGAGTGTAGACTCTCTAAACTACAGGACATCTCGAAGCGGGATAAGTACTAAGCCAACGCGTTACTCGAGGGAAGGCATCCCTCGCACTAAGACCCCCAACAAGCTATGTTAAGATGTGGACTTTACAGTCCGTAACAATGGACCAGAACGATCCTGAGGAAACCATAGAGATCTATTCGCGGCACCGGTCGCAACCGTGAGGACGGTAGAAACATGCTTAGCCTTGGCAAATCGAAACATTTGATCTTAGAAATCATACACGCAAGGTCTTACCTGTTAAAGCTGACTATCGGGAATCACTTGTACATACTCAGCGCAGTTGCTCGAGATTATCATAATGGTGTCGTTGGAAAGCTAGATAACAGGCCTTCTCGAGAGAATGTTAATCACACTCAGGATGGACAGAACTATCCGAGGAATAGAATGAAACTCACCCAAGGGAAACCGGGCAGCGAGTGATCATGAAGCGTAAAGGTGCTCCTGACCCCGGAGAATTGTGGAATAATCGGAGAAACCTCGCTCGGATCAAAACACTCTAAAACTATGTTAATCCTCATGAAATCATATTTTACCTCTGATATATACCCAAGAATGGACTATTTCTTTATCTTGTGTACCATATATAGGCTGGAGTTTCCTTTCCGGGCCAGATTCCTCTGTTCCACTCTCTTTCCGTCTCTCTCCATATCTGTTTCATCTATTTTTTGTATTAAACTCTCTCTACTCAGTATATAAGCCAGATATATTTATTCAATAAGACAAGTTTCTTGCCCTCGACTTGACTGCTAAGACCAGTGCTCCGTAGAACATCCCCACGGGATCAGTAGTGTGACACCTCCTGACTTGGTTATCTTAAGAAAGTAATAAACTTCACGCGCTTCGCAAAGCCCATTTATATCTTGATTGAATTTAAGTGTGTAGAGTTCTCTCAAACTCCAGATCAGCTCAAATCTAGTTGCTTCCTTAGAGGGGACGGCTTCTAGTAAGGGATTATTCGGCTCCAGAGTGAGGGTTCCTTAGTTGACTTCTTCACGAAGTTAGACGAGCCACTAAGATTGTGGTATGAGTTCCTAGTGATTAAGTTCACTCACAATATTGTAGCTTGGCCCAGAGTTTGGTCGAGGACTTTACGGCGTCACAGCAGCTAGTGCCAGAGTTTGCCTAGGGTTGTTGACAAACCTCGAGATTACTATTCTAGCTAGAGCCAGAGTTTGCCTAGGAGAATCTTAGTTTCGTTGTATTGGTTTTGGTTTTGGTTAATTGATTTGGACATACACACCTGGTTCCCTCGTACACTCGTACACCCCAACTAGGCTTCTCTCAACTTAGTTCTAAGAGTTGTCTAAGCTTAGTTACCCATGTTAGCGCTACAGTCTTGAACCTGGAGCAGTCGCGCGCGTACATCCAATATTACAAGACTTTCCCTCGGGGAATCTCTGACAACCCGCCCTCGCTCCCTTACATATCGATAGTCTGGTTAGGTGCGGTAGTGTTTTTGTTAGGTTGTTTTATAGCACCTTTCGCATACCTACATGTAAATACCCAAATAGCGAGAGTCTTACGTTCACATGAAAGAGCACGACAAAGGCTATGCAATTGTGTACTCATAGTGTAGAAGAACTACAGTAATTTATGTAATTCGACTAGTTATAGTAATTGAAATGAATATAATAGAAATGATATCTAATCGTAAGATAAGATAAGATAAGAGTCGTGATGCAACAAAAGTTAAGGCCGCGCCATAAGGCGCAGCCGGAAGGAAATCAGGCAAGATGGGGAGGAGGTGTTACATTGAGTCATTCACTGATTAGTAGTTGCACAACTACAAGATGTTAAATAAAGCTGAACATACCTCCTTGCCAGCTGGAAGAGTCAGATTCGTCATTGGACAGTAATGATGGACAATCAGACACATTGTCTTCAATGTCTGAATTCCCATGATCAGTCTCATCTCCGTAACCAGGGTCAAGTCCAAAGTTGGAGTAACTGTCTTCATCTTTGGAATCATCTTCATCTTCAGAATCGCTATATTCTTCTTGGTCATTTATGTTGTACTAATCTACATGCATGGCCTCATTGGAGCCTAATTTTAGATTATCATTAGGCTGTTGTAAAGGCTGATGCTGTGCATGGCTGGGAAGGCGAGAACAAGCAAGTGCTTCTACTCTTTTGATAGTTTTGGATATTCTATCCATTTGTGTTCTCCCTTGGCGCATGAATTCCTGCTTATGTGCATCATCCTTAGTCTGTTTTATGTGTTGCTCTAGGTACCCAGCTACAGAAAATTCCCAATAGCATACAGGACATTTGATGGGTTCTGGGGCCATACCGGTAGGAGCACTAAGTTGGGAGGACAAAGTCGCAGAGTGAAAGAACAGGGGGAACATTTATATGAGATTGCTGCATCAGTGAAAATATCAGATGACTATGGTAACTGTTCGAGATCATACAGGATCATACCATCTTGATAAAACGTGACAATTGGAGTGGATAGCATCTATACTTAGTTCCCATATCTCTTCTATTTTTTTCTCAAGCTCCCAGTAAGCAATTTCTGAGTCTTCTGACTTGCTTCTGACTCAAGTTTGAAGTCTGATCTGCATTTTGAATGCAAAGTGAGACCCACCCTTGAATATATAGAGCTGTAACGACTTGTACAATCATTTCAAAAGATTCAGTCGACCATGCCTCATTTGCGAAAGTCTTGTGCGAATCGGAAACTGTAATGTTATGTTATTCCCGCTACCTCTTTAGGGTAGAGGGTCTTATGGTGCTTGAGTTTTCAATCGTGCTTGTTCCAAGATTTGGAAGAACATCCATGGCATATGTCGCGCATGTTGTATCTCTTTTGAGCTGTCAGAAATGTTGTGAGGCCTTGGCCTTGTTGGATGCTTTCAGGTGTTTGCTTAGGGAGGTAGCGGGCACTGCCGTGTACCGGCGCTACTGGTTATACCTATTGAATCTACAAAGGTCAGGAAATATTTTCGCATGTAACAGTCCCAAGTTAGTAACCAACCCAAAAATGACCAGGACACATCTGAGTACAATGCAGCAATTGCTTATGACAAATTCCTTCCTCAGCACCTTTGACAGTTACACTGTATAAATTATACAGCCCACGTGGTGCAATGGTTAGCACAACCTTACTTGTTAGCTCCGTGGTAAATGCATTTGGAGGTAGATTGGGGTTCAATTCCCCACGAGGGCGCTGCCTTTTGTTTTGCAACTGAGATGAGGTATAGACAACTTACTGGATGAATGTCAATCATTTTTTTTCGGAGTAAATATACATATCAGACAATATACTAGTACTAATGTGAATCTCTTTCAACTTTCATGAACTGACAGAACGTCCACAACACAGATTGAAAGTGGGTGTTTCAGTGCCTTATTTATCGAACCATAAAACACAAATGATAAGACAGCTATGTGCTGCAGGCACTAAGAGAGCAGCTGTGTTGGAGAATATCACACATAGGCGCACTGTCAGTTTCCTGTCATCCACTGAAATTGAAACTGGACGCTTAAATTAGATAAGATAACTTTGTTACCACCACAAGCCATGATTCATCCTTCTCTCTACTGAGTACTGAGTACTGAGGCTGAGCACTAAGTCTGGAAGACGCTAACTGACAAAACTGTGGGCGTCATTCGATATATATCCGGCCCGGTGCAAGGCTGTTGAATTCAGCTACCGCTGACCTATAGGCACTAGTATAGAACTTTTTGCAAATGATCAGTATGTGCTTTCATTCATTTGACAATCGTAACTGAGGCTTAAGTATTAGGGAAATAGCTCTGCAAGGTCACGGTATGCCATCTGTCGCGTCAAAAGGTTTCCTGCACAAGGATATCGTACGTTTGGTGTATTTGGTGCAGTTGGTATCTCTGGTGTATTTGGTGCACTATTTGGTATATCTATTGATGTAAGGTGAGTGCACAAGCAAAGTAATTGGCTGGCTAACCAGCTGTGCAGGCTCCCTTTGGTTGATTGACGTTTGGTAAAACCTGCTGCAAATGTCCGTTAGTCTGTGTATATCCGGGAACTCGACTTTTGGTGTATCGAACCCTCATTCTAAGAAGAAAGGGGAGCTCTGCCATATGTTGTGTTTGGAAATAACCCTCAGTTTGCTGTGCGATAAAACTCTCTTGGCTTCCTATCATTAACCGACAGGAAGGTTTTAGTCCAAGGCATCCCTATACAGAAGTGCTGGATTGGCATCAGGACTCACCCTTCATCCTACGTTTCCTTTGACTCGCTTTGAGAGGCAGGGTTCTTGCTTGTTGGGACATTGAGAGACAATGAAAATGAAGGACGTTCCATAATTCACAGTTAAATACTTGGAGGTATTAGCGGTGGCTGAATTTATGACTCAAAGTCATGAACTTCCGTCGCTACGTCTCAGAGCTTCCTGCCAGACAAACAGACGAACCACAAAGGCGCACTGTCTCAGACTCCCCCTTCGGACAGATGCAAAATCCCGCTGCCAAACACCTCAAAGAGCTGTTGATGCTTATTTCACATTGTCGCTGCTAGATCCCATCCTTGTCTACGGATGTTCTATCTGCCTTGAATGATATCACGACAAACAGCGCTCAGGTGTTCAGTCCACTTTTACAACACATGGCCAGTACCTCAGTATATTACCTCCGAAAAAGGGATAGAAGTATGACATATTTTTTCCCTGAATTTAACAAATTATTCCAATGAAAAAGAGTGAATATTGCCCTGGAAATAGGCATGGGAAAATAAGTACTTTTTCGGCGGCTATTTCGCCCGAAATAGGGCGCTAAATATGCCATCAATTTCGCCTGATTTATTAGTACTTTTTCGGTATATTTTTCCTTTGATATTTCCTTGGAAATATGAGTGGCAATAGAAAATATATTTCAGTTGTAATATGTTTACTATTTCGGCCGCGAAAAGCAACGGGCATTGAATGCCCGTTGAATGGGCCAAAGAGCCCTTTGACCAGCCCGGGCGGCCCGCCGCTCAATGCCCGTTTCTTTTCGCAGCCGAAATAGTTAACATATTTCCATTGAAATAGATTTTCTTTGTCTAAAGAAATATGAAAGAAATTGATGCCGAAAAATTACTAATAAATCAGACGAAATTGATGGCATATTTAGCGCCCTATTTCGGGTGAAATAGCCGCCGAAAAAGTACTTATTTTCCCATGCCTATTTCCGGGCAATATTCACTCTTTTTCATTGGAAAAAGTTGTTAAAATTCAGGGCAAAAGTATATTATACTTCTATCCCTTTTTCGGAGGTAATATACTGATGTACTGGCAGTGACAACAGAAGAGAAATTTCTACCAGCAATCTCAGCTTTGACTCGAACAATTGTGTGGCTTGGAGGATCTTCTCTGTTGTCTCCCCATCATCGAGAGGAACTTTACCGCTTGCCTCTATCAGCACAAGAACCTACTATCCTATGCAATCTTTATCACCTGCGCCAATACTTTCCCGAAATTATATTGTCCACAGAGATTGCCCTGTTCCATATATTGGATGCCTATCCTGACAAAATGTCGGAGACTCTTAGGTCATGTCGCAAGTCCATATAGCTGACAGTACGACCATACTGGTGGAGGCGACACCGGTGATGTTGGTGTGCACATCACACAGTCATTCCACAAGTTGAACGGGCCTCTTTTCGCGCGTGCCTAGCCTGCTTGGAAGTGTTGGCGAAGAAGAGATTTGGAATCCAGTTCACCAGATATTCTCATGCTAGCACCTGGTAAAGGTGCTCATGCCAACAAACCTTTCATCGATGATGACGCTGAATGGACGGTTAGCACTCCTACAAAGGTCAGGAAGAGGCGGCATATCGAGCCTTGAGCTGCAAGCATTCTGTATTAAAATTCACAATTTCGATGATTTGTCTACATATGGAGAGCAAGTCCGTAAACATATCTATAACTGGCAGCGGCGCATCCGCTTCGGACCGTTTGGCTTATCATTACTCGGAATTTCATGAGTTGCACTCGAGCTCATTCCTAACTATAAAAATAGAGCTTTCTTTTGTTGTTAAACATTGTTTCCTGAAAATGGAAGAACCAACTGAAAGATCTCTTTCTCGCGGATGGCAGCTAGTGCACATTTTTGTTTTTACCCCTTTACGTGCACTGAAACATCAGGAAAAGCCGTTTTTGCCTAGGTGACCCCAGAGTGGCCTAAAGCAAACTAGGTGACCTATGAATCCTATGGCATCCTAGGAATTTGGGCTCGTCCCTTGCCAGTCAAGGCTCTTGAGGATTCCCTAGGGTATCCTAGGCAAGCCTAGGCTTGCCCAGGTTTGCCCAGGTGTTCCCCAGGTGCTCCTGGGGAAACCTGGGCAGACCTAGGCTTCCCTAGGGAATCCTCAAGAGCCTTGACTGGCAAGGGACTAGCCCAAATTCCTAGGATGCCATAGGATTCATAGGTCACCTAGGCAAAAACGGCTTTCCTGATGAAATTAATTGCTTTGTAGACCAGTTGTGGTCAAGGTGGAATGCTAGTGTCGATTCCAGACCACAGACGGGTCCTGACGATTCTTCCTTCACCCGATGCAGAGAACCGCTATCAATCCAGACAGGGTATGAATAATTGCATTTCTATTCATTGCTGTAGCATCTAACAACATCTATATATATATATAGGTTTTATCAATAGGAAGAGAAGGAGCAGGTCTGAGCAGGTACATACAAACTTGAATGACATACTTTCTGCCTACATACTGTCCATGGCTGACAAAAAGTTTCACTACTCCGCTTTGTTTTGAATACTTAACAAGTCGTAGAAGATACTTGTTCCCGTTCTCCGCCGAGCGCTTATCGGACGACTAAATCGAGGCAATCCAACTTCCTAACTTGTTGTTTGTGAGATTCCATCTTTCCAGAGTGTGATAGAACTGGAAAAGTTCTATCACACTGAGTCACAACGGCAACACTGTGGAAGGATTTATAAAGTAAGTTGAAAATTTCTCATTCCTCTCACCGCTATGCAGCCACCATGCAACAGCCCAGACACATTGAAGGACAACAAGTCTGACTGCGTCGTTGACGCGGCTACACCCAACTGCAGTGGTGCACTGAATCTGGCATTACTCTTGGGCTCTCCTCATTTTTCGCTTCTAAGTGCCTTTTTATGTCAAATGACTTTGTTCCCCCAGAGGATGGAATCCTGACACAAACAGACGAGGAAATGATCTCTAGGTGGTGTCGTAAAGCCATAGTAAGTGCTTTTTGTCCCAGGTGTTTGTATGAACTCTCAGTGTTTTCTGTAGCTATCACAGGAGCTCAGGGACTGGGATAGTGTCTTCATTCCTGTCAACGATAAGCACCATTGGTACTCTGCATGTATCAATTTCCTTGACCAGTGAATTGATATCTATGACAGTTCATTGAAAAAAACCACTCCTCCTTAGGAAGAACGCTAAGTTGATGATGGTACATTTTCATTCCATTCATACTACTACTCTCAAATGTTCAAGTGAACCATTAGCTTTTATTATGGGTTACAGAAGTCTTAGGTAGTATTCGAGGCCAAGACATCAACCTCAAAAATAATGTGGACTGTGGGTGGATATTCGATCCCCACTTCGAGGTTTGTCTTAGACTTGCATCATAATTTCTGTCTGCATTCATCAATTCTCAGGTTCATTTCCAGCCTAACGGGTACGATTGTGGGGTTCGCTTATTGTGGCATCTTTGACACATTTTGGAATTTTGCCAGGTCAATCTTGGGGACAATTGTCAGCCAAATCATCTCAAATTCACAGATAATATGGTAGGCAAACGTTTGAGGCTGGCACATGAGATGCTCTCAGATGCTGGTCTATCCTAGCAAGTACATATCTGTATATATGGCTGTACGGTGTTGCGTAAAAATAATCAAAGTGTATGTCTTGTGCAATAGATAGTAGTTGGCTTTTCACTTCGGTTTATCTTGAGAGTGTCGCACTTCTCAAAACGTTTGGCTCACATTTTGATAATATGATGTTTGTCATGATACATAATCAAAGGTATACTTATGAAGATCCCACTTCCCTGGGGCTTCTCGGGGCTTCTCTACAACTTCCCTGGGCCTTCTTGGGGCTTCTCTATGACTTCCCTGGGACTTCTTGGGGCTTCTCTACGACTTCCCTGGGACTTCTTGGGGCTTCTCTACAACCTCCCCGGGACTTCTTGGGGCTTCTCTACGACTTCCCTGGGACTTCTCGGGGCTTCTCTACGGCTTCTCTACAACTTTCCTAGGGCTTCCCTGGGAGACGTAGATGACCTAATGTACATAGGATATCTGGAGAGACTAAAAAACCACAGCAACATGAGGCCCACTTAAAGCAAACCCTACACTTCCTACAGGCACTTCAAAGATATAATAAAGAGACATAGGAATTGACCTCAAAACCTAGGGTGCCAAAGTAACTTGGGCACCTTGGATAGCCTCTGCACCACGAGGTGAACCTTGGAAAGCCTAGGTCAGAAGTGTTTTTCCTGATGTACCTAGACATGTACCGGTGTATTGACATGTCCTCTGGTTGTCAATGTTAAACTCTGGAGCTTGTTGACAGTGTTTTTGCCTTGTGGCACTCAGCTTTGTGCCCTCCTTGGATCCCAGGACCTCCAATCCTAAAATATGTTGCCATTCATCATTTGACAGTCCAGCTTTAGCAGCGGGGCCTACAAAACCAACACAATAAGCCAACAAGGTGGCAAGCTTCATGTACATCACAAAAAATCTTTGACTAGTGTTCTCGTTGGTGAGATTTTCCAGTAATGCAGCTTCTGGCACCATGTATCCACAACAGACACCTTGGGACAGCTGCTTGCTAAAATTAAAGCTGGCTCCAATATCTTGACTGGCTTTTACCCAAGTCATGACAAGAGATGCATCAACGACAATGCCAAAGGCTCAAACTTATTGTGGGACAGGTCTCTTCGGCTATTTCCAAGAACGTGAACATCAGGAAAAGTCTAAAATACTCAAGTTGACTTAAGTTGACTTGAGTACTTATCCCAACTTCAGGTTGACTTGACTTAACTTGATTAAATATGCCTACTTCAGGTTGGCTTGAGTAACCTGAGCTGACTTAAGTATAAGGCCAATTCAAGTACCAACTTCAGGTTGACTTGAGTTAGCCTGAGTTAACTTAAGCACATATGCAAACTTCAGGTTGACTTCAGGTTGACTTAAGTTAACCTGAGTTGGCTTGAGTATAAGGCCTACTCAAGCCCCAACTTCGAGTTGACTCAAGTCAGCCTGAGTTGACCTGAGAATATATGTCAACCTCAGGTTAAATTTGTACAAGGTCTGTATGCATGTACAACACTTATGCATACTGTACAAGCTTTTTTATGTGTTTGTAGAGGGTCTATAGCAGACTTATTTGTGCCCTTGACCAGGAAAATCAAATTAAAATGGAACAAGACATGGGTAATTTACTAGAATTGACAAACATATGGGTAATTTACAAAAAACTCGCTTTTGGCCTAGGGATGAGGGGGAGGAGGTGGAACACTAGAGGGAACTGCATTGGAGTCATATGCGAGCTGTTATAGGGTCCATACCAGACTTATTCGTGCCCCCAACGAAGAAAATTGAACTAGAATTGACTATCATATGGGTAATTTACAAAAAACTCACTTTTGGCCTAGGGATGATCATATGCGAGTCTTTAGAGGGTCCATACCAGACCTATTTGTGCCCCCAACAAAGAAAATTGAACTAGAATTGACAAACATATGGGTAATTTACAAAAAACTCGATTTTGGCCTAGGGATGAGGAGGAGGAGGTGGAACATTAAGAGAAATTGCATAGGAGTCATGTACGAGCTTGCAGAGGGTGTTTATACGATTTCCTTACCCTCTGGATTAACAAAATCCAACCAGAATTGACGAAGATATGAACAATCTGTTAAAGCCCCTTTGCTGCTCACTGGGCGCTTAAAAAGATTGGTTGCTGCTCATCGTTTGCGAAATCTCGCAAACGCCTGGGAGCCAACTTCCTTTTTTGGACTCCGGCCAATCTTTTTAGTGCCACAGTTTTTTGCTACTTCTATGACCTTTCCCTCTTCTCTAATGCTTTCCTAATCACTTCTGTTAAATTTGAGGCCAGTATATGGCGCTATTTGTGCTCACTGTTGATCACAACCATCTGAAGAAAGCAGTTGGCTCTCACGCCCAAATACTCAAGTCACATGCCCTTATGACTTAACCACATGTCATGTTGGACTTAATATGTGTCAGTTCCCAGGCAACACTCCTCCTCTCGCTCTTCCATCATCTCTGTCTGCCCTTCATCATTTCTCCCTTTCCACTATTTCATGCTACCTTACAGTAAGTTCTTGTGATGTCTATCCTGTTTGCGCACTAATACTGCACTGGTTTAGTGGTTTCCTGTTGTCAAACCTGGTACGTTTCTGACACTGTTCGTGCTTGGTTCCTATGTTCATCTGCGCTTTTTCTCTTAGGTGTTTTTTTTGTGTTTTGTTGCATAAGGTGAGACTTTTTCACTTCCGTTGGTCACCTATCTGATGTTTTCTTCTATGTCTAGTCATTGCTCACCTTCCACTGTCCTTTCCGTCTACCTGTCGCTCTCATTTGTCCCTGCTCATTACATTACACCACTCAATGCCTCCATCTCTCTGCCTCACCTTCTTTGCTTCACACATTCTATCCCTACTTGCTTCATGCTTCTACCATTTATGTACCACTCAGTCCATAGTCTTTTGTAGAGTCCTCTTTGACTACTGTAGCACTGTCCTTAAATAAAAATGAATCAAATACACATCTTTAGACATCTCTTTTGTTTGATATATTCATAAGCCATGAAAGCTGAGAAAAGCAATACTAGGACGCCCTAGTCTTGTTTGGAGTGACTCAAGCTAACTTAAGTGAATGTAAGCCAACTTATGCTGCCCTGGTTACCACTTTGGCCAACCTGTCAAATTTGACAGCAACTCTGAGTTGCGTCAAGTCAGTCTCTGGTCAATCACGGCGACTTCAGACAGAGTGATAGCGTGAACCTTTGATTGAGTCGCGGGAGTAACTTACCGGCCGGGAGCCACTTAAGTTGGCTTCTACGCCTTAAGTGGCCTTTAGCTGCCTTAAGTTTAAGGGTACTTTTCCTGATGAAGTGCAAATGGGTCCTGGTTAGAGATGTCCATGAGTCCAAGTCTTCACAAGTACTCGCAGGTAAGATCCATGAGAAAACCCGCAAGTATGTGACTCGCAGATCCCAGGATCCGTCTCCCACGGGTCAGGCGCGGGTCACAAGTCAGACATTTGCAATTTTCGGTTGACTTGCAAGTACTTGTGTGACTTGTGCAAGCAATATGAACTCATATATTTGTTGTTGATGATCAAAACTTACAGTAGTTAATAGTATCATATTTATTATAGTACTTATCAAGTACTGCCACATATGTTTGAGGTTGTAAACAGCTCACAATTGCCGCTAACTGTCAGTACATTTTTACTTCATACCATAGTATGAAATTAGTGTAACAAGTAAAGTACAGGTTTTTAATAGCATTATACACTGTACAATCACTGTATCCAAGTAAATAATGGTAAATACTTGTGAATATAGCTGTAATTACTTGTTTAGTGTGCGGATCCACATGAGTGACCCGTTTCCCACGAGTCAGTCCTTTTAGGCCACAAGTACTTGCGCTCCGGATCCAAGTATACTTGGATCCGGACTCGTGGACATCTCTAGTCCTCGTACCGAAGGAGACATATGCAATGATCCAGCAGAGGTTGTGGCAAGCGGGGCTGTACCCGGTTGTGCAGAGGTCACGGCAAGCAGGGGAGGATCGGGTTGTGGATCATCAAATAATGAAGGAGGGAAGGAAATGCTCCGGTTGTTCTTTGACATGGCGACGTAGTATTCCAACAATTTGAGAGAACCTTCCCAAATTAATGGATGTGGTGGAGTTTTTTCTGCGAAAGATGTAACCTTTTTGATGATACTGTGCAACATGGGCAGAGGTGTGGCTTCAGAGTGCCATGTAATAACATGTATGTCTGGAGTAACCGGGAGTTTTTGAGCATACCAGACGGGAATCCCAGCCTAAGAACTTAGTAAACCGACAGATCGAAACTCAGCAAAAGAAAACTCACCTGGAAGCAGTTTTCGGCGAGGTCAGGTGTGTCCGTTAGGCCTCCTACCACTGAACGTGTCTTGTCTGTCCGCCAGCTACAGGTTTCGCCCCAATGTGGTCTTACGCAAAGCATACAAGTGATCTACACATTGAGCTCAAGTATGTTGCGCTGACAAACACACGAGGACATGAGCACCTGCGAAAATGGGACAACGGCAGTAGTGAGAGGTCTAAACTGGGGTGAACTTAGAAATGGCTTACACAACCACACCAAACACACACACAACTTATTACTCAGTTCAGGTTTTTAGTTCAGCCAAATAATATTTATTTAAAACTTCAATCTATTCAAGTGCTTCCTTGCTACACTGAGTGTTATTTCACTAAGTGCCTTCCCTTTCAAAGTACAGACTTATTTAAGCTGATCCCCAAGCTCTTCGGAGCTGTCAAACAAATACTATTCCTAAGTCCCTTGGTAAAATCACAAATTAACACAAGTCACAACTGACCAGAGGGTGTCCCTATAACTCAGACAGAGCTCTGACTGCAGCCTAACTGTGGTTTGAAAATAATATTCAAAGTCCTTTCTAAGTCTTTGTCTTAACTTCTCTGCACTCAGTTCACACTGAATCTCTTTCTGTCTCTTTACTCAAGTTCAATTGCTTGTCAATTTCTCTCTGTAAATCCCAGTCTTTATATCAATTCAATCGTTTAGTAGTAGCCTGATAAGGAGCTGCTACACCTGGTGTGGGTAAGAAATAATGCTTTTCTCTTCATTTCCTTGCCTTTTTATACTCCTAGGTCCTTGAAACTTTCTTAATTAAGGTACCATGGGTTGGTAAGACTCTCTTGGCTTGCCAAGAGCCAAGAAGATAAATCTCATGTTGCCCTTGTTAGCCATAACTGAGCTTATAAGTGTTCTCCTGGTTCCTACACTGTCCCCAGGGCTCTATATCATTGTCTCATGGGTCCTCTACCCATATTACACCTTTTCTACATCTTTTATTAAAAAGTAACGGAGGGGAGGGAAGAACGATGCATTCCCGATGAGTGGTTCGACTTTGATGCGCTTTAAGCGCCGGGCGGTCCGTCCGTCCCGCGGTTCAAGTTTGCGGCGTCGTTCCGTATCTCCCCTTTTCTCTTCTCTTCCCGGGTCCTACCGGGTACTTGTATACATGTGGACCGTCCCGTAGGTCGGTCCGAATAAATTTTATTATAGGCATGTTGCTAGGACGCGCCCCGCCTTTCTTTTACTGCCGGCGCCGGGCCACTTTGATCCCCGGCGTCTAATTCATCACTAATTGTCTAGTTTCTCTCTGTGGTTCGTTCCAGGGAGCCAGTGCTTCGATTCTCTTACTTTAAAACGGATATGGGTTCGCATTATGCTTGCCCTCATTCGTCTCTCTTCATCTATTTTAATCCTGTCTTGTATATCCCTGTATAGGACTTTTTGCAGTAGGTAGTATTAATTGAATAGACTTTAGATCTGGCAAGCCTAAATCAATCTAGGTAAATCAATTTGATTGATTTTGAGTTTGTAGGTCAACGATGCATCCTTGCACAGTAATGTAGCCTCTTAAAACATAGTGTATCTCCCTTCAAATGGGTTTCTACATACTAGATACCTGAAGTGGACCTTCAAAGTGTCTAATACATAACGTACCCTAGGTAGTGACGTGACGTGTTTCACGGGGTCTTTTAAATGATGACATTTCGCTTGAATTTCGGCATACAGCGTAATTCAATGTGTCAGCGGATGCGACTGCAATAGTCCTTGAACTTGGAATCTGAATGAAGACCTAGCATCAGTCACTGAATGATAGAGGTGGAGGTATGCCCTTTCCAACGCCTCAACAAACTCTTTTGGAAGGCGGCCAATGACCAGTTCCACCAATTTGAAGCCATCCATCACGTCAAACTTGTCCTCCTCCAGTCTGTGCCAGAGAATGTGGAAGGGGAGTTTGGTATTGGTATTGGGGAGTTGTATAAGGGAAAGGTAGATGACTTTGAGATTGAGAAACTGCAGCATATGCATGGGGTCGTACTCACCATAGTGGTAGTTGCGCCATAGATGGACATTTTGGTGGCCCCAGATTTTGTCAGGAAGATACTGCAAGAGTTGGGGGAAGTGATGAAGATCTTGCACTCAGGATGTTTGTGGCCTATGAGTCCATGGTGGGATTTGAGGATTGGAGTGCTCTGTTGGCTGATCAGTTCACGGAAGAATTGACCCAAAGTACAACCTACCATTGCATACATAGAGAAAACACGTTGAACCAGCGAAGTACTAGACATGCAAAAGAGAGGATGCGACACAAGGTCAGAAATAACAGCGTAAGAACAGTGACACAGGGAAACTGCTTTGAGTTGATAGCAAATTATCTGCCGCAAGGACAGAATAATGCTGAGAGAAGGTGTACAGAAATGAGTAAAAGGGAAGTGCCCAGAGTCAAAAAGTTTCCAAGTTTGACATGAAGGCAGATTCCAAGGGTAGGGAGACTTTCTGAAGGCCTCTGCAAACAACAGATCTATCTTGACAGGTATAGAGCACAGTTCATCACCTTGGTGCACATGAACTCTCTCTGCTTTGTCCTGACTCCAGCATGCTTCAGTGTCTCTCTTCTGGCTTACAGACAATTTGAACAAGCTGAACCCCAGCTTCAAAACACATTTTATCTCTTGTTAATATCATCCTTTGCTGTTGAGCTATTCACAGTTCAAGTTGCAACCTACAATGTGACACATCATTGTCACATGACTTTTGGGATATCATTCTGACAGGAATTTTGAGGAGAATCCAATGGAATTTTTGCCGAGGCCATTGGATGAGCCATTCACATCATATGATCACTTTGATCCATTCAAAGTCTGACATCCTTGTATCAACTCCAGACAGTTTTTCTGTCAGTGGTTCTAGGAGATGTTATGAGCGGTCTTTTAATGCGAATCCAATGGTGCAAAAATTATAGGATTTGAGTCACCGGTTCCCAAGATATCACAAGTTTAATATTTGACAGATGTTGGAGCAGTGTGTATATTTAGTGGTTGGCTCCCACAGGTGCCAGAGTCCTGTGCAGAGGCCTGTGGTCGTCAGAAAAGACTCTGAATCGCATTCCTGCTCCTTCCTTCCCTTCCCCCATCATATCCCTTGTCTTTGGTGGTTGGTAAGGACATCTGTCCCCTTTCTACAGCTCTGATAGCTCAAACATCATCTCTCAGCACTTCCTACATCTCCACGGACCTTAGCTCTGCTCACAAGAGTCTCAGATACAGGAATTGGTGTGCCTTTTTCTCTGATCTACTGATCTTTCACTGAACAGAGCCCCTAATACATCCATAGCAGATCTACACACATCTAGAACCTCTCAAGTTGACCTAGTTGTTAGATCTTGGATATCAGGGCTCTCAGTGCACTCAATCTACCTATATTATCTATGTACTATGTACTGATTGATATTTGGCTTAGATCTTGCTTGATCAAGCCAATTTTTTGTCACCCTCCCTCCTCTCCCTTTATCTCTGTAATTGTACAAACCAATGTATGTTCTATTTGTTTCTTCTTTAGCTCATTGTCTAGTATGCTTTTTTATACCTACTCATGTAACAGTACATAGCTCTTCATGATCCGCTTAATTTATGGGCCTGGGGCCTGAGTTTTGGCTAACTTATTCATTACTGAGTGACAAAAGGCATAGGCATAAGCACCCTGAGCTGTGCATGGTCCATGCGTGGCTTCACTTATGTGTCTACCCAGCCACATCTTCTCTATCTCCCCCTCACAGTTTACAGCAACAACGGGCCTTGCATTCTGGTCATCATCTTTCTTCCCAGCAGCTAGTGGCCTTGCATCCAGCCTTAGTTGCTAATAAATGCATGAAGTAGTGTTGCAGCCCACCATCCAAACACAAGATGCAGGCTTTCAGCACTATGTAAATATGTGGGGCTCTTTCCCTGGGGATTAGCTCAAGCAACATCCCCAGAGAAACTTCCCTTGTAAACATACATATATTGCCCTCCTGGCATGTTAGGATATTTCCCCTAGAGCTAAATCCCCAACTAGGCCATAGATCAAGGGCCCTAGAGTGATATGCCCAGGGAAGCTATCCAAATTATTTTAGAGTAAAATTGAACACACTTCCTGGGATTGAACAAGCAACCGTCAGAAGTGAACGCACAAGTGGACTCAGATCTTGACGCACTACCACTGCACTATATCTCATATATTAAGGTAGAGTATAACAACATATATCGAATAAAGGTGTCAGGTTGTAAGTCCAAATTTTACTGAATATACATTAATAAACGGTCGATCAGAAGAGTCCCAATTCCTCTGCTTTGTCCTTGCTATCCTCATATCCCACTCTGTCATCCTCTCTGTCTCTTCCCATTCCCCCTGCTCCCCCTTGTTCATCCTTGCTCTCCACATGCTCATTTTGCACTTCTTCTAGCAACTCATCCTCGTCTTTTCCAACCTTCAGTCCCAGCTGCATCCTAATGCTATGATCATCGCCATCTTCCTGGTATTCTGGGTCATTGAGAGACTGCCGCCAGATCTTCACAAATCTCTGGCTTAGCCTGGGTTGGACCTCTGCTTGCCAAATCGCATACACTATCAAACCTTCATTGAGCTCCTTATTAACCTCCCCCAGTCCTTTCTGCCTCAATGCCCCACGGTCATCCCACCATTGTGCACTTCAGGCAACCACCTCACCCCCCCTAGTTAGGATAAAAAAAGTGTGTCCTTAATCTAACCTAGGAGGCCTCTTTTTTTGGTAGCCTACCCTGCCCTATTTTGGTGGGGTAGCTACCCAGCCCCTCCTCAGGTGGTGTGAGCACCTGCCTGAGTGGACCTCAGTAGCTACCGGGATGTCACGCATCACAGGTGTCTGGGGTCCCTCTGGTAGCTACCGCAGGGTAGCTACCAGCCAGTTTAAAAGTTTTTTTCTTTCTTTTTTTGAAGTGCAGTTGTACTGACAATAGCTTACCAAGCCCATAATCAAGTGGTTTGATGCTTCAGTAATGCTCACTGAGTACTTGATTTGCACTGAATAAAGTAGCTACTGCACAGTGTAGGGTAGATACCACTGCTTTTCCCTGAGCATTGCTACTGATAATGTATTAATAGCATTGCAATTAGGGATCCGCACCGTACCGTATACGGCTACGGCCGTACAGTTTACGGTTTCATACGGTACTTGGTAGTACCGTAGCTGTACCATATATTTTCTTCAGAAATGCCTTACGGTACGGTACAGGTATAAATACGGCTTACGGCCGTACAATACAGCCGTAAAAATTGCATTTCATTAAAAAGATATTCTACGCCATGACTTTTCCTTGAACCATCATCATCTAACGGGCGCTAATCCTTCATGACAAAAAGAAAACCTTCAGAGGAGCGTATCTGCCCTTACAACTACCATATAGCCATGGATAGTTCCTACGAACACTGTCTTTATTGGGTGAAAAGGTCACAGGCAATGATGTGGAAGTTGTACTCGCACTTGACCTCAGTACCCCTGTGACGAGTGAAAGGGCTTGACATTGATGACCGTAGAAAGACTCGTGGAGGCGGATTGGTGCCCCTTGACGGTATATGTCCTTGACTTGCGCGATGTGAAAGTCATAGTTGATGACAAGCAACTAGCCCCTTTCAATCTGCGCCCCTATAGAGGACGGCCTGGACTATACACATCTCCACAAAACCATTGCACATGCAACATCATCTATAATTGATAGCCTTATGAACATTGTACATGCAGTTCCAACACTAGTTGATAGCCATTAAAAAAACATGTTAACAAAGACTACTGGCGGAATCAACGGCAGTTGCTCTTGTGCACCCAAGCCGCCTAAAGGGTTAGGGAAGAGAGGATGTAGTTGCCCACACCATACAACAAGGCCAATGATGTAAAAGGTGTAATCGTCAGTAGCCTTGGCTACCGGGACTACCTACTATTGCTCTCATCTAATCATATTGCAAGGTGTGCCATCTGGGTAAACAATGTATTGCTAGTCTTATCCATGTCCCTGTCCCTGTCATTTGCTCTACCCACCTACATGACAGAGAACACATAAAAACCACCAGGAAAGATGTGGCGCGCTTGTGCAAAGCTACTGTTATGACATGCAGGAATCCTGTATTCCACTTGACTTTATCTCCTCAATCATCGTGTGCAATACAATGTGAACAACAACTGGATGATCTCGACACCTGCACTATGCCTAGTAAGGCCATACTTAACCATTATTAAAGTGCCCAAGCATAGAGATCCTTTCATCCGTCTCATCACGTTGTCTCGCGTCGTCTCACGAACCAGTGGCAGACTGGCGGTAGAGTGGTTACGCTACACCGAGAGGTACAGGCCTTTTATCCTGAGAGAATGGCAGCTTTGCCAATTCTGTCAGGAAGAAACTGAAGATGAAGGCCATGCCCTCCTATCATGCAATGGTAACCCCTCACTTTCCTTAATCCACCATACCTTTCTGGAGAAGGCATGCAGACCATCACCTAAGCTTACTCACACTCTGACTTCATTTCCCCCCGTGAGACCTACTATTCAGAGAACGACTATTGCCTTTGCTGGCTAAATGTCTTTGATGTTCTAAATTTATTCGCTAGTAAGGATGGGTCCCCAGATCCAGAGTTGAAGTACTTAGCACACCGGAGGAGAGTGATGTCTTGTCTTAACGAGAAAGTCTATATGCATTGTCGTACTTTAGATACACATCTAATTTACTCATTGATATATTTTGTTGCACCTTTAAATAATATAGACCCCCTGGTACTGAATATGTTCCTTACCAAATGTGTTCTTTACTAGGCCCTCTCGTGCCCGTCAAAGTTTTTGTGAGTTCCAGGATCCAGCCTGTGTACACAGCAATGGTTGAGACGGGTGCCCTCGGCACATATCACATGCGCAATATGTATAGTGTGGAACCCGGCTGTTTCTTAATGGGACCGCGCCGGTAAAACCTACCTACCTACCTACCTACCTTTAAGCCATCCTTGAGTGTGTTCCTCTTAAGCCTGAGTTGATGTTTGTACAGCATAAGTATGCAAATGGTCTCAGGCTTCAAGCAAGCACAACAGAGGGATATGGTATCCCTTCCACCTGAGAATATCTGCTCTACTGCAACTGCTGAGCCTTGCATGAAATGAGCATTTGAGAGAAATAATGCAATAAATAAGTACACACCTTGGATTGCCATAAAATTGCATGCCATTTGATACACTTGTGAATAAACTATGGCTACAATACTGGTAATAAAGTACGGCCGTATTGTAGCTGTACACGGCCGTCTTTTACAGGTCTATACGGTATCAATCCCGTACCCAAGCCATACCGTAAAGTCGATGTTGAGAAGCAATACGGTACAGTTACGGCTACCCCCGTAACCGTACCGTCAACTGTATTATACAGTTACAGTGCGGATCCCTAATTGCAATGCCCATACAGTCTCATGGTATGATCCTTGACCAATGTGAGTTCTCTTCCTGCATTAACAGGTGTGGTTTTCTTTTACCACATGGTATTTTTTATCACTCCATATGGGCTACCAGGATTGTTTTTTGCTGGCAATTTCAGATGTAAATACTCAACAGCCTCTCCAAAAATTAAAGTACATCAAATGTTCCTATCATTAAATACAATCATACATCATCTGAGATAGTTGCCAGCATCACACATTGAGATAAGAGGATTCAGTAGCTACCTGCTTCTAAGTTGAGTATGAGTGTGCAGTAGCCACCCACTCTCAGGTAGTTTGAGCTGTGGCGGTAAGTTTGAGGCGTGGCAGCTACCCACTTGCCCAGTTTGAGTGCAGGTACCCACTCCCAAGTTTGAGTAGCTGCCTAGAGGTGTGGCAGCTACCACCCACCCCTGGGTAGCTATTGTTCCTCAAACTTTGGTGTGCAGTAGCTACCGCACTTCAAACTTGGGTGTCTGGTAGCTACCCAGGGTGTGGTAACTACCCCTCTAAAGCTGAAGTATCTGCTCAATCAAGCGGTATCATAAGTACCTGAATTACAAGAAAATCTATGTAGGTCATGTTTATTTATTCCTTATGTGAAACTAAAGGAAGTTGCATCAAAGCGGCGCAAAAAGGATTGAAACCCTTGCCTCAATACACACTCCCTACAACTAGACCATCTGGGAATTGGTAAGCCATTACTTTATTCCTATATACTTCAAGTTCTCTCTCGTAAGTTGAAAGACAATTTATCGAAGTTCCTTACAACTGTAGTGAATTTCTATGGAGATACCTGATCTGCATATAAGTTATACACATATGGAAGAAGTAGGCAAGTACAAGATCTAGTAGGCTATGCAAAAACATATGACAACATACAAAGACAATACAAAGATAAAAAAACTGCGCATAAAAAAAAGGTAAATATGAATACATTTGCAGTAGATACATCGAGTACAGTACAAGAAAAGTACAGGCATGTAGTCCAGGACTCCACCTATTTGCCTCTGCATTTTCGCTTCATCCCACCTGTACGTGTTTCAACTCCCTTAGTCTCCTTCTCTAATCTCTCTGGATGCTGGCCCACTCATTGTAACTTTCTTGGAGGTTTGTCTTTGTCGTAGTCGTCATAGTCATCATCGTCATTGTTGTTGTCACTGTCCTCCTCCTCCTCCCTGTCCAAATGTATGTTCAGTCTTGATGTTGCGCCATTTCGTTCAATAGGACAAGCACAGGGGCGAGGTCATGGAGCAACAGGTCGATCTTCTCAGATTCTCAAAGGGCCAGCCTTAGGAGTATCATCTTTGGAAGATGGGATGGCTTTTTTGACCTTCTTCGGGCCAAAGGAAGAGGCTGTTGTCAGACAAGATCCTTCATTGAGAGCCAACTGATCCTTAGAGCGATGTTTGTTCATTGGGGGGGGGGAGCAGTGGGTTCTTTTTGCCGTGGGGGAGTGGGAACAGGGGTGGGCTCATCAGAATCAGAATCCTTGTCATGCTGGACTTGCCCTTCCTCAGCCTCGTGGGAAGTGTAGGTCCTTGCTCATCAAGGTCAGATTTGTGCTGTTTATCTTTGATCTTGACTTTACAAGCATCTGCCTTCTCAAGGAATTTCTTCAAATGAAGAACCTTGGCAAGAACTAAAGGCTCGTCACCATCTTGTGGTTCTTGAATGACAATTCTGATGTTACACTCTTCAGCTATGTCCATGTCATGTTTGTCTATTATTACAGCTGCATCAGTTAACCAAGACCTCCAAATGAAAGCAGTGTCCATACATTTGTCCCAAGCTACAAACCGCACAAGATCTTCCTCATGAATGGGAGCCAAGTTCTTCTTTGCATTGTAATCATTGTCGTTGGCGTACAGAGAGAGGCCCTCACTCAATGCCAGTTTTGCTTTCTTTCCTTCTGCCTCCTGTTGCCAAAACTTCATGAAGTCTTGGATAATTGGTTTGACATGTTGTGCGATGCTCATCCCCAAAACACCCTGTAATCCATCAGGCACACCAAACACTTTTTGTACGCTTGGGTGGAGGGGTAGAATTTGCAGGAGGTTGCGAGGCAGAATCCTCAGCAACAATGGCAAACTTTGGTTTGAAGGTGGTGTTATGTTTTGTTTGGGGAGCTTGTTGATGTTTTGCGTCAGGAGCACAATCTACAACTAAACTTAGTACAGAGAAAAATGAAGGTATGAAGCAAACTTGCCCAATTTTCCGAGCTTTTCCTCAACCATTGCTTTGATGCATGCACAACTTTCACTATCTTTGCAGCTCATGGCTGATGAAAATCCTTTTGTCAGATTGGCCTTGACAATGGGGTCC
This sequence comes from Rhodocollybia butyracea, assembly GCA_015501585.1. Classification (NCBI taxonomy): domain Eukaryota; kingdom Fungi; phylum Basidiomycota; class Agaricomycetes; order Agaricales; family Omphalotaceae; genus Rhodocollybia; species Rhodocollybia butyracea. Next base: position 44,129 of record JADNRY010000020.1, read on the forward strand.
ACCACCGTTGCAATGAAGTCAAAGACTACAGCAGCACAAACCCCATCACCTAAGTAGTCTTTAATAAGCTTCCAGCCTTCTCTGAGAACTGCAAGCTCCTCTCCACTTGTAGCTGTAGCATCTGTAGTGGGTGCCAAATGCTCCTCATCCAGTGTAGGGGGCACAACAGCTTCTGCAGCAGTTGAGCCTTCCAGTGTAGGAGAGTGAAGAGGCATAATAGCTTCTGCAGCAGTGCATGCGCGTTTCGGAACTCGACCATGACAGGAATTGTGACAGAGTCCATGAACAAATGCTTTCGTTTAGGAGCATTTAACGCTCGAGATTTTTCCCCACATGTTTTAGCTTTATTCACCGCAGACAGTTTGCCCATTCCTTGCATTCGAGCCATGGTAGGAGTGGGAGATTTTCGGGCAGGAACAATGACCAGTAAGATAGGATTTGGAGGAGGGATGGAGGGTGATGTCAGAGGCGGCTTGATAAGAAATGTTTTGATAGGAGGTACAGAAAATTCTTGAGCAGGCTTGAGATTTCTGTCGATAAGAGCAGGTGCTGAAGGTTGTGGCAATGATTAGCTGACATTATCAGTAAATCCTGATAGACTTGCATTGTTCCAAAAGCAAATCCAGCAAATCATTACTCCCACCATGATCCATTGTTTCTTCTGGTGGGATTCAAATGAACAAAGGATGAAAATTTCAGAAAATACTAGTACTCACCGTTGCCGCCGCTTTGGTGTGGATCTGTTGCCAAGGCCCATGGTTGTGTCTCACCCTGGACACGTTTTGATGAAACTGCTAAGTTTCGAGATGTTAAGGAAATTCCCTCCACACTGCATCCATTGCTTGGGACATGCACTGAATCTCTCACTTGCCGAGTACCTAGACGTTTAGTCACCTAAAAAACTACCCTAAGAAACCCATCGCGTGGTTAGCGTAAGGTACGAGGATGACCACTGGCTCGATTTGAAGCAGTCGCTCCTTGTATAGGTCCTCATTCTCATCCCGTATATGTTCTCATTAAGGGCCTTTGGCCCTCTCAATGATGCTTAGAGTCTCACTTGTTCATTGTATAGCTATGGTACGCTACAGTGTACGGGCAACAACAACTTACCTTAGGGATGGTGATGGACTTGAAGAGAAAAAGAAATTTTTACGTAAGCTCAGCGGCAGTACAATAGTGCGCACCGAGCTCAGGAGGGGTGACTCACCTATAAGATCACATAGGTTTAATATTGAGTTCAGCTATGTGATCTTATAGGTGAGTCACCCCTCCTGAGTTTGGTGCACACTATCATACTGCCGCTGAGCTTACATAAAACTTTCTTTTTCTCTTCAAGTCTGTTACAGTCCCCCAAATGTTACATGGGGATATTAAATATCCCTTTGGGTTCACTGGTTCGCATTTGATGGGGTCATGTGACCGGTTTTGCAGAATTGGGCAGCTGCACAAAAATGGGTGGTTTATGGATATTTCTGGGGTGGTAGCTAGCCCAAAAAAGGCTATAGATAATGTATTAATATTTGAGCACTGTACCTTGATGAATGGGGCACCGTAATGGGTCGGATTGAATGAAAAGATTTAGATTACCTTTGGTCAAAGCTGTACATCACTGCCTAATTGGGAATGCCATCAAAGCGGCCTAAAAGCCTGCTTGTACAGCAGATATTCTTGCTAATAAGGATGTACAGAGTGTGTTTAGATATATGAGAGGTCCCTGAAGCGAAATTACAGCCAGAGCGGCGGTCAAAGCTGTTTTATTACCATATTTAGAATGCCAGCAAAGCGGCCTAAAAGCTTGATTATGCATAGATATTCTACCTAATAGCAGTCTAGATAGCATGTATATGCGATAATAGTAGCCCTGCTTCGATGCTTGGAGCGGGGGCTGTGCTGTGAAAAATCGAAATAAAAGTAGGGATGTTCAATATACTAGTGGTACAGGCATGGTCTCTGCATAATATATATATATGCCTGAAGCGAAATTAGAGCATTCTATGGAAGGAATCGGCTGCAATTACCAGCTCTAGGCCGGAGGAGGTCAAAGCTGTATGTCCAAATAGGGAAATATATGATTACATACAGGTGGTGTTGAGTCGAAGTTGGGCTCAGTAATGGCATGGCCTCTCAAGGTCTGAGGTCAGGAATACATATCTAAGTACTGTGGTATACTAGGTACGCCCTCCAGGTGTTATATTTGGCAATATGTGGGCAGGAGGATGTACATGGAGTCATCAATGGTGAGTAACCATCAAAATTCGCTTTTTTGAGGAATTAAATACCAATAATGAGTGTCTAAGCACAGGTAGGACCTCAAAACTCAGTAGATATACTCTCCTACATAGTATACACTCGATCCGTGTCCAAGAACCACTAATATGGCACCAGATGCAATGGTATGCACTGATCTTTGTGGATTTTGCCTCAAAACTCGATTTTTTGAGGAATTATCATGGAATATTGGGGCCTTGAGAGTAGCCAGAGAGCTAAGAGCCTGTTCAGCAACGAGAACCAATTTGTTCTTCTGATATCTGAATTCCCTTAAATAGTAATCTGCGTTTTTGCCAATATCACACCATGATATGGGTGGTGACAGCGCGCATCACGTGATCAATATAAAAATGCATATGCGAGCAATCTTTTTGTAAATTTCAGTCTTTTTAGAGTCTTGTGATGTTGGGTTTGGCGTGTTTTACCTTTCAAACTAGGTTTTTAATTGTTTGTCCCAAGTTCTCAGACATACAAAGTAGAGACATGAAGGAAACAAGCAAAACAGCATTGCGCGATGTGTTCATTATGGAGCGGTAGTCACAGCTAGTCACATCAGTAACTAATTAACAAATTACTCGGATATCAGAATAACAACTCGGTTCTTGTTGCTGAACAGGCTCTAAGACGTTGTATATAGACTGTACTACATGGTATTAGTCTTTGCCATATGCAAGGATGATTTATGCAGCACCTGGAGCGATGGTATTTCCTGATCTGTATGAATAGGGTGTGCTGTATGTCTCAGAGAGTAGTAAAAACTTGGGAATCATGTCTTTGGATCATATTAGATGACTCCAAAGTGTTATTTCCACATCTGGGTATCTTGATGGCAGGATAGTTTATTAAGTGCACACTAGGATATCTCTACTTGGCTCAAAGTTCAGATCATGACATTGAGATGTACATACTGCGAAATTTTGGTCTGGAGGGTTTCACTCCAGGTGCTGCATAAATTGTTCTTGCTACATTTGGGCTCATCCTCCCAATCAGGACAACAATATATGGGTGCTGCAGATTGTCCAATGTGCTTGGATCCAAGGAAGAAGCTTAGCCCATGAAGAGTCAATTGTTGTTCAGGAACCATTCCTGAGACTCACAAAGCAAGCCTTGTCCCTGGTACACAAATTGGATGGGGAGAAGGCTCAAGGTAATGCATTGATGGCTACTCTACGGTTACAGCATGGAGGCTCTGCACCTGAATATACCTTGGTAGATGGACAAGCTCAAAAAATACAACGCTTAATGTAATCTGACTATTATCTAGAATGATGTGTGAACTGTATTTCTTGATTGTATGTATTATAATAGGTCTTTCATAGATAGAGTAGGACTGTCTTGTATGTACAGCTTTGATTTGCCATATATAGAATTGTATTAGCATCTCGTTTTTGGAGTTTATCCTTTTTAGTACTTTATATGTAGATAATTAATTGTGTAGCTCAAGCAAGTGGTCGGGGTAGCGTAGCCCCCTGATGAGAGCTTTTGCAAGCTCAAAACCGCGCTTCATTTGCATGGTCTGTCAATAATCAATTGTTCCAATATACTTGCAAAGGTTGTGCTAATAAGATCTGCAATTTCACAGGTGCGGCTTGGCGTTTGAAACAAACAATCAATTTGCAGAGAACAATGGACTTTTGCACATTGCAAAGTCGTGAACAATCCTTACCGCCAACTTCCTTCCTCCGCTCAACATGTCTCTTTGTCCTTGTCTGAAGAAGGATCACCAGCATCTGCCAGCACCGACTGCAGCAGACTACCGACTTACCCCCGTTGACACCTTGACTACTAGAAAATGGCGCAAACATCAGAATAATGGACTGGTAGTACTACCCAATGGGGTAATGTTAACACAAAACCCTGTGCTCCCTCGACTTCCTGGTCAGGTGGGACTACAAGATGAATGACCAGTGAACTTAGACAATATCACTGGCACTAGTGTGGAAAGCTCTGCCCCATTACCTTCACTTGGTGAACAGGTTTTTTCCGACGGATGGAATGTTGGTTCACCTTCTAAACATCGAGCAAAAAGACTTAAGCAATGGGAACTTTGGACAACCAAAGTCCTACCCATGATCATTCCCTCATATCTCAAACTGCTGTGTCAAACAAGATCATTGCAAGATGAACCTGTGGTAAACGTCGAAAGTCAGAAATCCAAGTGTTGTCATACTGCCCGCAAACTCTCAATCTGGGTTATGTGTTTCACAAGTATGTTTTTTGGTCTACCTTTTAAAATAGAATTTAATCACTTTCGGGATGCAGAAATTGAACAAATTGAGCTCTGGGCCTCAGAGTGCTCCAGCGCCTCAGTCCAGCTTGTTTGTAGCGGTCTCTTCCCATGCTCTCCCATCTTTCCGACCCTCACCGTAGATATCCGAGAACTAGATTTTGTACAACGGCTCTTCCTTCATATCGCTCCAAACTATACAGCTTGGTGTAGTACAATGAGTGATTTCCTTGCTGCTCAGGGTTATCATCTCCCCGGTGACAATCCTTTGCAAAGGTGTTTTGCAAACGCACTCCAATGGTTCATGTAGCTTTATGACATGACCTCCACTCGGGTTGATACCATCCTGCATGCAGTTCGAGCAGACTTGGTCACACCTAACTCCTCCACGAGTGGCACCTACCAAAGCCCTGCTGCTCACTGCAATAATGCAACTCCTACAGCAACGGCGGAGGGGTCAAGTGACTCAGATACTGGGGCAGCTAGGCTAAAGAGGAGGGAAGTAACTATAGAAGAAGTGGATGATGAAGAACTTGAAATGGAGGAGAATGAGTTGCGAAAGCGGAACAGGGAATGCTCGAGCGATGAGGAAGAGTGGGATCCTTGTGCTTCAGAATTTAGTGAGCCAAGTGAGTATCTTTGTACACAATGTCTGCTATGTTTTGGAGGAACTTCGTGAGTGTTCAATCATTGTGTCTCTGCGGCAATTAATGTACTGATCATTTCCTCAGTAAAGATGCTGTTGTCAATGCTGATGCATGTTTCATGCAGAAGCATTCCAGCAAGGGCGGCCGTGACCCCCTCGCACTCACCCCAACACCTTTTTCTTACCCAAAGACGAGGTTAATGCCTGGAAAAGATATGTAGACTCAGTACGTCCCAAAAAGCAAGCCCATAAATGCCAAAAGACAAAAGACAGCATTGAAGAACACAATGATTACATGGAGGGCGATTTGTGGGTACCGAAATCTGTGCTTGATGGCTGTTTAGCTAGCTTCACCGCAGCAGATGAGGCTTGCATCAAGGGCAGCACAAAACTCTTTGATGTTACTGCCAATATGACACTCTTGTGCCGACACAACCGCCCTCTGTTCAGCGTGAACATGACAACTGCAGGGGAAGGGCAGCATTATGTCTTAGCGCTGCTCGGGAAACTATTTGAGCACCTTCCCCCAAACTTTCTTGTGCGCCTATTGTATGACATTGGTTGTCAGCTTCATAGAAGCTGCGACAAATGGGGCTTTCTGAAGTCATACATGAATTGCTTGACTTTTGCAGTCGTGATTTTCCATGTCTTTGGATACCAATGGCCATGTCAGATTATATAGTACCACCCACACAAGTGTCCTAGAACCACTGACAGAAAAACTGTCTGGAGTTGATACAAGGATGTCAGACTTTGAATGGATCAAAGTGATCATATGATGTGAATGGCTCATCCAATGGCCTTGGCAAAAATTCCATTGGATTCTCCTCAAAATTCCGGTCGGAATGATATTCCAAAAGTCATGTGACAGTGATGTGTCACACTGTAGGCTGCAACTTGAACTGTGAATAGCTCAACAGCAAAGGATGATATTAACAAGAGATAAAATGTGTTTTGAAGCTGGGGTTCAGCTTGTTCAAATTGTCTGTAAGCCAGAAGAGAGACACTGAAGCATGCTGGAGTCAGGACAAAGCAGAGAGAGTTTGTGTGCACCAAGGTGATGAACTGTGCTCTATACCTGTCAGGACTGCTGTGTGGACAAAGCAGAGAGAGTTCATGTGCACCAAGGTGATGAACTGTGCTCTCTACTTGTCAAGATAGATCTGTTGTTTGCAGAGGCCTTCAGAAAGTCTCCCTACCCTTGGAATCCACCTTCATGTTGACCTTACGCACACTGTGCGCCACCTACCAGCCTCACCTATTCCCTTCTTCCACCATTTCACATGGACCAATACCGTCATTCTCTTTCGTGCTCTCTCTTGGTAAGTATTTCATTATTGTACTAACTTAATTTACCATTTTAACCATTTCTAGAACTACAGCCAGTTGTATTCCCACCATCTTACATGCCACAAAACTGCCCAGCCCTCTTCACTCTGCTACCATCTCACGGGCTACCTCTTCCATTCCACCCTCTTCCTATTGACGGCATCTCTGGGTTCTATCAGTGATGAAAAATACTAGTGAGTTTGTGTTTCTATTCTATTACTTCTACACAGGTTCTGACAGTTCCTGCTCATAGGCAAGGACATTTGTTGCTTTGCTTAGTGTGGTCATCCATTTCATTCTAACATCTATGCCTTTTTACATACATCACCACAAGCTATCTGTCTTCTTAACCGCTTCCGTGTGCTACTTAGTGTACTGCTGTTATTCTACTTGTATGAGATACCTAAATTCTTATGATATGGCAGTTAATATTTACACACTTTCTGAGTAAGTCACTGATACATTCCAAATCCAAATCTAAAACCATGCTTTGTAGCTAATACAGGTTGCTCTATTCTCATCCAAAGCAATTGGCAGTTACTCTCTGTTTAATGTAAGTAGCAGCATGAGTTGGTAACCAATCTAGGCCATACCTAAAAATGGCTGGCCTACCCCTGAGGCTCTTTGGCCCTTTCCAACCATTTCGGTCAAGATATTTGCAGTACAGGGCTGACTGGTGGGGCTAAACATCTTCGATCCTGCTGTACATCAATAACAAACTGAACCCTTTGTAGATTATCTGCTGTTTTGTTCGGGGCTGAATTTAGCCATTTCCTAGCAAAGATTGCCTGGCCATTTGCCGTAACAAACAGTTGGTTTGCATTGTAGCCCTCATCCTGCTTTCAACAGAACACTAACCTTGAAAAACCTCCTCCTTTTGGCTATGGTGAAAACTTGCTCGGCTGCTGTTACTGCTGCTTTTACAACTGATGCAGGAATATCCCAAAGAACTTGTTGTTCTGTGTCAAAGTCAAAGGCACAAAAGGTTGAACCAACTGCACGGGCTTCTCCCAAAAAGCCAAAGCTGAGGAAAGTCCCCACCAAAAAAGTGTCTCCCCAAAAAACAAGGGAACTTCTCAGGCCCAGATGAGGCTTCCTTGAGCCACCCTCCTGCAACACCTGTCCAGTTCACAAATGCTCTGAGGCAGCTGTCGGCACCTCCAAAGAAGCCAGTCCTTGATACTCACAGAGCCCAACCCTCAGGTGAGCTCCCTGTGACAATGGTTGAACCTAGCCTGATTTTTTTTCCAGCTCCCCAGTCTACCTCCCATACCCAATGGCCTCTTGATTCTCATGTGGAGCAGTTCGCAAAATTTGGGGCGGGATGCAAAAGCTGTCTACAACACAGCCTGTCTTGTTGACAACGAGGCAGCCCGAGCTGTGCACAAAGCTTGGTACCAGTTGAATGAGGACTGGCTTGGTGAAGAGGGGACCCTGCTGGAACAATGCCACCATAATATGGTCTCTATTATCCAGAAGAAAGGTTTTCCCGTAGTCCCAGTCCTTCTTTGTGGAATTATTCATGAAACGCAGCCGCCACCAGCTACTTCGCCTCCTGCCATGAGAAATGGATTTATGAGCCACCCACCTAGCTCACCAACTTTGCCATACAACTGAGAGCAGCGTTCCACAGGCAATCCATGCTGTTTGCAATCTCCTACCCCTCGCCTTTCACAATCTCCTACCCCTCGCCGTTCACAATCTCCTCCCTCTTGCTGAGGACGAACCTCTGTCCCTCGCCATTTCCAATCCCCTCCACCTCACTGTTCACCCCATCCGTGGTCCTTCAGCTGTCAACGTTCACACTCCCACCTTGCCTGGCACTCCAGATCTACAATTACTCCTGAGCCTGTATTGAACCATCAATGTATAGCAGAAAGGTACAAGGAGTTGATTTCAATGAAGAACAGTACACGCCAGCAAGAGGACAATGTCCTTTGCGCACTTCAACGCCAGCCCCCTCCACCTCCCATCCCCCAAGGAAATCCAACAACACTTTATAACCAGCCTCCCGTTCCTCAAGTGGATTTGAGAGTAGTTTGTCACCAAGCTCCCCCCCCCCCTTCTGTCCCTCATCACCAGTTTCTTGCCCCTCCTTGCATCCCTGAAGCCCATCCAAAGGCGGGATGTTATTCTACTGAGCTCATGGAAAAGGCAAATAACCTTCAACCGGTGTATGATGAGGGGATTACAGCTCTAGCTAAGGAGTATGTGTTGAAACTAGATTACCGCTTATGAGTCGTATCTAATCAGTAATGTGAGTCGACTAGACGCACTTGCTATACGATCGATGAACTGTCGATATATGCTATGTTGAAACTCACCCTCAAACACTAGACGCAGCCTCTACGCAGGTTCGTATAGATGTAGTCAATTACGCCATTCGCTATTAGTCTTATGATACATAGCTTGTACGCTGCCTTGCAGTACCTATGAACATTACCTATAGAATTACCATACGGACTCCATCTTCTAGGGTACATTATGCACATGTATATGCACTATGTTTAGCAGTACGACTCAAGTAGACTCATACATTGTTATAGGGTTTATTATATTCTGTAGTATAAATACTGTAGATATTTTCCTGTAACAATAACCAAGAATCCTACTATTTGTCTGGACACTTGTTCTGCTCTCAACAAGCACTCTTACAACTCCTGTAACATCCTTACACTCTCAGGTGAGTATGCTGTCGGCCTTGTGTTGACTGACCGCTGTTTCTACAGGTTATGGGCCCCGGATCGCTTCAACACATGTTGTGCCCTCCATTGTGCTTACTGCACTTGGTTAGACAGTGTTCAATGAACATCCAACGCTCATTCCTGGAGTGTACAAAGTTCGCGTGTTGTGCATTAGCTGGTCATGGTACATGGTAACATTCATGGATCGCATTTCTCTCCATTCCTGCATTGTTCAAAAATATACATGACTTTGCACACTGACACACACATGTATTTACATAGGCACCCGATGATCGAATGAACTGTTTAAGGGCTTTGCTGTGATGGCATTCCCTTTAGGGTTTTATTCCCTGCCAGGTAGACTTGGGGTCACCACTATAATAGTCATAAAAGCGTTCATGTGCATCCGCTGGCAAACTTTGAATGATCATTGGGTTCTTGGCCTTCGTAGAATAATTGTACATACACATTACCTACCTGCTGCTTGCCTTAAGTTCTTCACATGCTGAAGGGATACTGTTCGATTGTGCTGCAAAGCACATCTGAACGTTGACTGAATGCATATTCTTGGCATTCAGTTACCCTAATTGTGTTCCGATCAACTTAAGTGACTGAGTCCGAATTGGAATGATCAGATCAGTGGATGGAAAATGGATGGATAATTATATGCGATCAACACTGAAAACACTTGTCACGGGTTTCCGACTTTGTTGTTGTGATCTGTGTTCATAACTTGTGGAAGCATGTCACTGACTGTTGCTCTACTTTTTCTAGAACCTTATCAAAACATGTCTCTCTCAAACCTCTCTAGTGTTCCTCTCCTCAATGGGGCTAACTACCCCTCCTGGTCCAGTTCAATGACAGCGCTCCTTAGAGCCTCTCGTTGTTGGTCTGTTGTAGTCAGACAAATCCCTTGCCCCAAACCAACATTCCGCAAGGCAAGCGCCTCTGAAGTCGCCGCTGGCACTCACAAGTCTGGCAAAGAAGTGGAGACCACCACTGCCGAACGGCAGAAAGAGATTGATGACTGGGACAGCATTGACGACCAAGCCATGGGCTTAATTGCCCTCCGACTTCCTGATGACATCAGGGCTACTGTCCTAAAGTCTGACTCTGGTGAGACTTGGGACGAAATCAAAAAGATCTATGGCAAACCCGGCTCTTCCGGCACTTTTGGCATCTTCAAAGAGGCCATTAACTTCCAAATCGACGGAAGAAACGACCCTACTCTTGCCCTAGCATCTTTAAACTCCACCTTCTCCCCCCTTGACGGCTCTGGTCTTATCCTTCCCGAACCGGTAAAAGCTATGATTCTCTTGGCCGCCTTACCTACTCAATGGGATAATCTTGCGATGACAATCCTTTCTTGAGATGCTACTCTTCTTACTCCGTCCAACATCATGCCGATCATTCAGGACGAGTACCGCCGCCGCCAATCCAACGCTACCTTGCTCACGGCCCGCATCTCCGGCGTCAAACGTCAATCTGACTCCAAGTCCTCTTGGAATGATCAGAAAAAGAAGAAAGACACTAAGAAGGGAGCGCCTTACCCGGCAAGCAAACCTTCCAATGACTCGTCCTCTACTTCTGACAAAGACAAAAAGACACGCCGCGGAAAGAAAGGAGGAAAAGGCAAAGAAAAGGCTCATGAATTGGCTGAAGTGGAGACTTCCAATGTCTCTAATTTCGCCACCTGCCTTGCCTCGCGCATTAACGACAGCTTCCTCCGTGAAGCCTCCCATGACTCTGTCCTTGACAGGATGAAGATCGAGGAAGTAGAGGTCGATCTCTCTGATCACCTTTGGCCTCAGACCAAACTCAAAATGGACATTGACGAGGAAATGTATGGCTCTGGAGACAAGTGCCTTATTTTCTGGCAAGCTTCCCTTAATAGTTTTAAGGAAAAATTCACTGACCAATTGCACTCATTACAACAGATGTTCAATAATATGGCTGGAATATCAAATGGTCCAAATGGACCTTATGTATCACATTCTCCACGCTTCTTGAACTCTGTACCTCCTAGTGAGGGTAAATTAAATAAAATGGTTTCTAATGATGTGCATGGTGCGAATAAGAACCTAGTCGCCGTTTCCCTTTGGTTCATCTTCTTCCCAAGGATAGCAAGGCGACGCGTCTTTGGGGTGAAATGCTTCTCTGTGATTTCCCCCCCCTTGCGACGAGCTGGCGGAGTAACCAGATTGACAGAGAGACTGGAGCGGGCGCGGGAGCTAGAGGGTGAGCTAGAGAGACCTAGACGATGACGAATCCGTTGCGACGCCGATTTTGATGGTGTCGATGGCGCAGAGGAGACCTGGATCTACACCTAAATGAGAACAAGCAATAAAATTTTAAAGAGCTTACCTCGTTAGACAGCGGATCCACATCCATATCATCATCAACGGCGGTGTTGACGGTGCCATCTTCGTTGTCTTCTCTGTGCCCGTCGTTGTCTAAATAATACAACAAAACAATGTTGAAACCTCAGAAATGTGCAGATAAAAATCCACATACCTTCAAAAGCATTGTTGAATAAAAGAGCGTCTGGGTCCTCCTCAAGAGGTTTGCCCAGCTCTTCATCCTCGTCGTCACCCTGTTCATTCTCATCAAGAGAAGGAGCAGGGGAGTTGCCATGACCATCAAGGTCACGGCAGCCAAGTCCATCAAGGACTTGGCCAGCGGCATTGTTGTCCTTGTCTTCGTTGTCGGTTTGGGCCTCTCGCATGGCCTTGGCGTGTTTACAAATAGCTCAGACAAAAGTTAGTTAAGTTGTAAAAATGAAAAAAAAAAAAAAATACCTTTGTCCTTGGCCTGTTGCGCTTCTTGTTGCGCCTTTTTCTGCGCCTCCTTCTTCTGCTTTAGCGCGAAAGCCTTGAGGTCGAGCTCCTTCTTGGAAGGAGCTTTGGGAGCAGCCTCCTTGGGAACGGTCACCTTTGCAATGGCTCCCCTGGTTTTTGGCCCAGGTTTGGCGCGGCGACTGCAGCTCGAGTTTTCTTGACGCCTGGTACAAAGAAAGTCAGTCAACAAAAATGGAAAAAAGCCGAAACTTACTTTGAACAGTAACGTTAGAAGCTGGCAAGCAAATCATGAGTATAATTAATAACCTTAGACAACGAAAGACATACCAGGCATTTTGGGTGTTTTTTTTGAAGAGAGAAGATAGAGGGAGATGAAAGTTGGAAGGAAAGAAAGAGGACAGAAAAAGACAGGGTCGCGTATGCACCATTTATATGCCGTTACTCGGCACTGAATTAGTATCACGGGATTGCACTTGGACTAAAGCTTGGGGTTGGAATGCGAAAGTAGTGCTATGCACTATCTATTTATCAAAACAAATACAAGAAGTAAAACATTAAAATAAAAAAACAAAATAAAAACAAAAACAAAAAATTCCGCCAGATCCCAAAGTCAGGCCCTCGGGAATAGTGAATGTCCTTAGTTAAATGAAGTGGGGCATAATCGGAGCCTGTCAAAAGAAATGCGCAAAGGTATATATATAAAAGTAAGCCAGAACATACTCGGCGTCCTTCAATTCACCAGTACCACAAAGACGCTCTGAGCCCAACCTCTCCCCAGCATCGACAGTCTTGGGATGCATGGGGGAGACCAATCGCGTCCAGCCCTTCATAATCTGGAAGAAGGCATGTAACATGTCTTGGCGCACACAAGGATCCGGATGGTTGAAAGGAGGAGGGCCATCGCTGAACAAGACATCCTCGATGATCAGGTTCCTGTCCTCCCGGGTGGACGCGTCATATTTGTGCTCCCCATGATCTTCATGTCGAGGTACCAGCCTGTACAAGAAACGATCCAACAAGAGAAATTCCTGCTTGAAGGAAATTTCAAAAATCTCCTGAAGGACCTCCCTTTGAACATCATTGGGGACATAGTTGTAGGTATGGCCCTTCCAGCGCAAAGAATTTTGAGAGAGATTAGTGAGATCGATAGACTGCAATATAAGGAGTAAACAAACTTGAGAACATTAGAAAATATACTTACAAATGAGCTTCCCATACGCGCTGCAACTTCGTTCATTTCTTGGCACAATTCCAGCTTAGCGGTAGCTTCGTTCGTTTCGGTGTTCAATGATCCGTGGAGCTTCCCATACACGGTGCAACTTTGTTCATTTCTTGGCACAATTCCAGCTTAGCGGTAGCTTCGTTCGTTTCGGTGTTCAACGATCCGTGTAATTCAAGGGACACTAGTCTGCGCCAATCTTTGGGAGATCTCTGACAGACAACAGGACCGAGAAGGCTAATGGCGGCAATGAAGACCTTGCGTACTTTGAGATACGTGAGGAAATATTGCTGGCGAGATGTTTCATTTTTGTGGTTGGCGAATACCGCTGGTTCTGGCAGTACGTATCCGCGATTGACACCAGTACGAGGGTACTCGGAGAGCTTGAACTTCGCCGACGCTGACTCCGCTGCCTTGATCCACTGGGGGAACATGTGAGGCATTATTGGGGAGTTTGGTTCCAAAAACTTGTTGCATTGAACAACAGGTGGATTTTTACCGGTTTTCTGTTTTTCTAATGAATTTAAAATAAAGATCCAAAAGTATCAAAGGTCAAAGAGTCACTTACTATGAGCCTGAGAAGATCGATCCATTGACGGAGTCCTTGTATGAGAAGAACGAGCAGAAGAAAGACACAAGGGTCCTGAGTCTGCGATCTGTGATGAAGAGGATGGACCTCCGGTGGATTGAGACGATGAGGAGGCCGATGGTTGGACAGTGGAGTAGTCTACACCATTCTGAATTAGATCTGCGCCAAATATGGCAGCAGGAAAGGCTATAGTCCAGCATTCAATGGCCATCTTGCGATATCTGTCCTGAGAAGCCTGGACAGACCCATTGTAAACAGTGGGCCGTACGGGCGTATCATCATCGAAACTAATCCAACTGTATGGGACACGCAAATGGACCTCATTATCGTCTGCCCATCTCTGAACTTTGGCGCTGGGTTCAAGGTTCAGAGAACGATAGAACCATACAGGTATCCCTGCCTAAAAATCATAGTTTGAATAATTATCGAGTAGGAGAATCATAAAACAACTTACACGATACAGCCTTTCCACGGCCAAAGGATCCTCGGTAACAGCTCCTACAACATTCCTCAGAGTGTGCACCTTCCATGCGTCAGGCTCTGCAAACGTCGGCAATACTTCAGTCAGCCAAGTTATCTGCACCTCAACAAGGAGAATCATGCGCTGAGCAATGCCCCATCTCATCACTGCCTGCTCAAACAGGGACGGGAGAGTGAGCTGTGTGCGCACAAGTTCCACAATGAACCAGTTCAACAACATCAAGTTGTGCCCTGGCCAAGTTGAAAACTCTTGTCGACGTAGAATCGTTCGAGAGGATCAAAGAATACTACAGCGTCAAGCTGAATATTCAGGTTCTCGAATCAGTGTCAACGTCAAGTTGAACACTGACTAGGCGGCGGGATTGCTGAGCGAGCGGAGGGAACAAGTACTAAAGAGAGAGCGGGGGGGTGAAAGTTAGAGAAGAAAAGAAGTTTTAAAAGTAATGTACCTTTATACTTGCCTTGAGGCTGGGCTCATGTGTGGTCGAGTTTAAGTGCAAAGGCGCCCAAAGTTGACTCAAAGAATTTTCCGAAAAGTCCGAAGCGCCCAAAGTGACTCGAGTGCCCACAGCTGACTCTGTTTATCAATCAGCTGACTTACACTCTTTCTCTCTGCTACCACTACCACCACCGCCGTCGCCAACCAATTGATTTGGTTGGCTGACGTCAAGTAGTCTGAGCTTGACATTCATACTACTCATTCAACTGGCTTGAATTTGATGTTCAAGTCAGTTTTTTTTCGCTTGTGGTTGAACTCAACGTTCAGCTGCATTGTGATGCATTGGGTAGGACAGTTATCCCAGTGAGTAGTCCCTTTTACCTTCCTCATTGTTCAATAAACTAACTAAATTACCATTCTTTTTAACTCCTTTCTCGCGTTTAGGTCAATTTACAAAGCTTGGTAAGTCATTGTGGTCTTATATATATATGTTGTTATCTGACTCGCAGCGACAGTACCTCCAAATTGATCTTTCCACCGGGTTGATCTAAAGCTCGGTAAGTTATTGTGGTATTTTATATGTTGTTATCTGACCCGACCAGCGACAGTACCTCCAAATCGCTCTTTCTATCAGGTTGATCTCGATGACTCGACCTTGTCTCCCCGGTAAGAACTTGATGTTCTTGCTGGCGCACCTCGCTCTGAGTTTGATGCTCAGGCTCGCTGAACTTGAAGTTCATGCTCTGTTTATTCGATCGTTTTTTCGATCCCTGGCTAACGGGAACTTTTGTTCTTTGGTGAGTGATTTGCATCCGTATTATAACTCTCTAAGGCTTATTGAATATCTTGGAAGCCTGACCGGCTGAAGTTGATGTTTAGGCTCAGAAATGAACCAGGCAATCATCGGTGAGTTGATTCTTTATCTTCAATGCTCTGATGCTGCAGTACTGAGGGGTTCCTAGGCTTATCAATTTTTTACTTGTTTCATTTGTACAGCGAGATTCGGATCGATAAGTGGTATGGTGTCATTTCCCTCATTTGTTTTTATATTTACCCATTTTTCATTGCAGCGAACTCAACTGTCCCCTTCTCCCCGCAACAGCTTTTTCACATTATGCCTCTCTGCCCCGCCGACTGTGGACGGTGGTTCGATACCAATCGCAGTGTGAACAGCCATCTCAATCAGGCCAGGTCATGCAAATGCTTTCGAAACTACCAGAAATCGGCCGCCATAGATAACTTTGCTGCCCAGCTTGATCAGGAAGATCTAGGCGAGGAGTTCATGGCACGGAGAATGACAGTAGTGATATGCTTCCAGAGATCAGCGATGAGCAGGCTGGAGAGCTCCTCAAAGAGTTTGAGGAGGAACAAGGGCATTCGTTGATCATCTGGACGAGGAATTTGTTCTTCGCCATCGTGATGTTGTGGAGGTTGTCAGAAGCCTGTGGGGAGACCCTTCGCTAGCAAAGCATCTAGTTTACCGTCCGAAGTCGGTTTTCCAGGACAAGGAACACACTTGGCGGACTTATTCAGAGATGTGGACGGGAAAATGGTGGCAGTTCACCCAGGTATGTTTATGCACATTTTGTGCGATTGCATTTGCTCATTTTCTTTAGAAAAAAACTCCCAGAAGGCTTGACAGTGGCCCCACTCATTGTTGCAACCGACAAGACTCAACTTACTCAATTCTCTGGCAGCAAGCAAGCCTATCCGGTTTACCTTACTCTTGGCAACATCCCACGATCTCTTCGACGCAAACCCTCACAACAAGCCTGCGTTCTCCTTGCCTATCTGCCTGTGGAAAAGCTCAATAAGGATGAGCTGATCCAACGCGAGGCGACTGGCCGCCACCACCGCCTCTTCCATGAAGCCATGTGACAAGTGATGGCCCCTCTCATATCTGCCGGCAAAGAGTGCGTTGAAATGGCCAGCGCTAATGGTGAAGTACGACGAGTTCATCCCATCCTCGCTAGTTATGTTGCCAACTTTCCAGAGCAGTGTTTAGTAGCCTGCTGCAAATCTGGTACTTGTCCAAAATGTCGTGTTACCTCTGACAAATTAGGAGAGGAGGGACCGTTCAAGCCCCGAACACAGATGTGGACATTGGGTGTGATGAAAGAGGCATGCGATTCAACCACCTCAGGAGCTCAGTACTTTGAGTCCTGTATGAATCAAGATGTCTCTGGCTATGTGTACCGTCCTTTCTGGGATGAACTCCCCTACACAGATATTCATCTTAGCATTACTCCAGACGTTCTCCATCAGCTCTATCAAGGCGTCCTCAAACATATCGTTACATGGTGTCAGAAGATCCTCACTGAAGAGGAACTTGATCAACGCCTTCGCTCTCTCCCTCCATCCTATGGAGTCTGCCACTTCAAAAATGGCATATCTGCTCTGTCCCAGATCAGTGGGTCTGAACGAAAAAACATGGCAAAAATTCTTTTAGGGTGTCTTGTTGGTTCGGACATGCCCAAGAGGGCACTGACCACTGTTCGTGCTCTCCTTGATTTCATTTATCTTGCTCAGTACACCCTCCATGATGACCTTACCCTCTCTTACATGGAGGATGCCATTCATACTTGGCACAAGTACAAGGATTGTTTTGTTACACTAGAGGTTTGCGAGCACTTTAACATTCCGAAATTACATTCCCTTCTGCACTATGTTCAGTCCATTCGGTTTTTCGGAACAACAGACAATTACAACACCAAAATGTTTGAACGCCTACACATTGACTTTGCCAAAAAAGGTTGGAGAGCGTCAAATAAATGTGACGAGTTCCCTCAAATGACCCGTTGGCTTTTGCGGCAAGAGAATGTACAGTCTTTCAATCGCGAACTTGCCTGGATTTTGGAACAACAAGCTCTCGCAGCTGCATCTTCTTCTGCCACCTCCACCTCATCAAACCCACCACTTCCTTCCATTCTTCTTCCCAAAATTCCCACTGCCCCCAACAAGTTACTTACCACCATCGAAAAAACTCATCATGTTCCATTATTCTCACAGCATCTTAAAGCATTCTTGGAAATGCTCAAGCCCCACGCGACCAATACTACTGTTCAAGAAGCCATTGCTAAAATCTTACCTTTCCAACGCTTAGATATCTATTATTCATTCAAGTTTTTGCCCAAACGATTAGAGGAGGGAGTTGATGTAAAGGATGTTGTGAAGGCCTCACCTTTGCATGGCGGGAGGTTCGATACGGTTGTTGTGTTGACTAGTGAAGATGCTGAGAGTGTCAGCCTGGCAGGTATTACCTTTATCTTGATGTTAAAATAGTACACTCATTATTAAATTTCACCTCACTTAGGCACTCAGATAGGTCGGGTAAAAGTCATCTTCCGATTACCAACAGAACTGGGGCTTATTGGTTCTCATAAGACCCCAGCACCTTTGGCTTGGCCTAAAACTGCACTTGCTTATGTCGAGTGGTTTACTGCACCAACACTCACAGACACTGCTCGCTCTTCTCACAATATGGCATCTGTTCAAAAATCAAAGCCATTGGTAGATAAATCACCCCCCTGGTCTATCATCCCATTATCTAATATACATCAGTCATGTATGCTTATTCCAAATTTTAATAAGGTCTCAAATGTTTCATCTTTAACTTCTTCTACTGTATTGGATTCTGTTGATTCATTCTTGGTTAATAATTGGCTATCCCTTTACACTTATAAAACTATATACATGTATTCTATTTTTATTCTTACTCAATCTGACTTATAATAAGTTACTCAAGTCCACCTAAGCTGCCCCAGGTGCCTCAGGGCCTGTTCAGCAACGAAATCTGATCCGAGTTTTGGGATCTCGAAAAATATGAGATTGTTACTTTGATGTTACAAATTAGTTACTCCACGTAACTAAATTACGCCTGATTTGCGCGTGTCGCGTCTTTTCTGCCATTGAAAGGATACGGCTCGCGCAAATCAGGCATAACTTCTTTCGTCTTTTCATCCATGACCGAAAATCCTCACAAGGAAGCAAAAGAGGCACCGAAAACCTCAGACGGACCCAAATCCCGGCCCAGAAAGCCCCCGAAGTCAAAACCGGCACAGTGGACTGATACAGACACCAAAGAATTCCTCGGATATCTATACACTGTTCATTCAGAGATGGGTGAAGGTTACAGCTTCAAAGGGAAGACATTTTCAGCTGCTGCAGATTTCATGAAGGGTGTTACCACTGTTGGAGGGGACAAGGACAAGGAAGCATGTAGAGTCAAATGGCAGACTGTATGTGCATGAAAATATATTTTCAAGTCCATTTTCAGGTTTATCACTCTCTTTAGTGTAAAGAAAAGTACAACATCATTGGAAAGATCAAGGAGCAGTCTGGTTGGGGTCCATGGAGTGACGAACATGGAGCAGGCATCACAGGTCTCACTGCTGAGGCTTGGGACAAGTTTGTTGGAAGGAATAAGACCGCCAAGCCTTTTCGTAACAAGGGCTGGATCTTTTTGCACGATGTAGAGAAGATCATGCCATACAAACCGAAGGGTACCAATGTCTTTCGTCCTTCAGGTGTAGCAGCTCAGCAGAGTGATGCAAAGGAGGATGCTTTTGAAAGCCAGGAGTGGGACTATGGGAAGTTGGATGACAATATGGAGAAGCTGGGGGATGAAGGTGTCAACGTTGAGGTACAGACACCTGCAATACCTATGAACCCCTACTTACTCCATGATTATAGTCTCCAGTCACTCCTCACGGTCATATCTCTGTCTCGGTTTCACCTCCTCCTTCACCAAAGCCTTCAGCGTCTTCGCAGCCTCCTAAAACGCCAGCTCCAGTATCATTTAAACGATCAAGTGATAATATCTTTACCCCATCTTCCTCGAAAAAGGTCAAAGGCTCAGAAGTTCTTACTGGTCTTCTTGGAGAAGTTGCTGGGATGAATGATGTGATCCGTAATTTTCTTGCACCTCCTGCGCCATTTGCTGTACCATCTGACACTTCACTATTGCTCACACCGGCACGTCGTGCAAAAGCAGTGTCCTTGGTTGAGAAGGAGGATTTGGGTATTGCAGAAGCGATGAAATTTATTCACGTTTTGACTCGGGACAAGGCGGTGGTTGATACATACACTAGTTTTTCAAATCCTTTGATGCGGCGAGCATATATTGATAGTGTTTTGACTCAGGAGCGGAGTGTGTAGTAGATTCTCAGTAGATTCTAGCTAGTGTTACTGTAGCTACTACATATCAATGTCGTCTGATAAACCTACTTTTGCTAGCCACTCCTGATACTGAATCCACATCTTTTCTGCAATTTGATCACGTAACTTTTCTGCCTTTTCTTTCTCCTCTCTGGAGGGGGCGCTCTCTGCAAGTCTTCCATAGATGTCCCTTGTATAATCCGCAGCACTGGGTTCATCATCAACCACTCCTGGATCATTGAGAAAATCCTCAATATCAGAAGGATCAAACTGAAGGATGAAGTTGTGCAAAGCTGCAAGAGCAGGAGGAATACGAGCTTGAATAGCCAAGTCAAATGCAGCTGGACAGTTCAAAACCTCCCAGCGTGCCTTGACAACACCAAAGATACGTTCAACTGCATTTTGTACTACAGCATGTCGCAGGTTAAATAATTCTTGCTGATTGACAGGTCTACTTTAAAGTCAGCTTCAACAGTCTCAGTAATGTTTAGAGCACAAACCGTTTATCTGCCCTTTCCCATTCTTTTAAATGATAGCGCACACCCGAATAAGGAAGAATCAAGGTGCTACAAGATCCAAATCCTGCATCAGCCAGATAGTAGCGTCCTTCTGGAACTGGCAAGTCAGTCACCCGAGAATCAACAAACATTGTTGCATCTGCAGTTGAACCATCCCAGCCAGCTACAAAATACAAAAAGTGGAGGTCGAATGAACAGACAGCAAGGCAGTTCTGTGACATGAAGCCTTTGCGGTTCCGTGCAAGATCACGCTCTTTAGCGCTAGGCATACAGTGAATGTGTGTACCATCTACTGCCCCCAATGCCCCTTCAAAGAAAGGGAAAAACTTTGGATTGTGTAGGATAAAATCGGGAACGGGACTGTCAGCAGTTGGCAACTGGACATATAGAGTATAGAATGGTGGAGATGAGAGTTTGTTGAGCACTTCACAGAAGTATCTGCCAATATAATGTAAGAACTACCAGGGAAGTAAATGAACTACTCATACTTGGAGACAGTGGCATTGGCACGTTGAAACCGTTCGCCGACATGGCGCACAGAAAGTCCAGTAACACACATGTACAGGAAGATAGCGACCTGCTCCTCGAGACTGACATACCTTGTCTGCTCCATGCCCAATGCTCTGAGTTGTTCAACTAGAGCAATAAAAACATGTAAGCGGACCCCCAGTTCACTCCGAATCCGGTCAGGATGGCCATGGATAAGCTCTTTTACCCAAGCAAGTCCTGTCATTTGAGAGTTGTGATATTCTTGCTTCCAATAGTTGGGTGCAGCATAGACAGTGACAACAACAGTAATGACATTGACAAGAAAAGCATAGGCAACTACCAATTTCTTCAACTGGTCAATAAGAATGTGTGGGGGAGGAGGCATGTTATCGTTGAAATCGTCGAAAATTGTATCAATTCACGCTGATAAACTTTGACAGTCACGCAAAATCACACTATAATATATTAGGGAATTTGAGTTTTGAAACTCGCGCAAACTCGGATCAGATCCCGCTGCTGAACAGGCCCTCAAGTGTTGTCTTTGAGTTGAAGATTACTTGAGTTGGTAAATTATGGGCCTCAGTGCCCCCAGGTCTGGACTACATAGTATCCTTGACTTGAGTGCACTGAGGCTCCACTGGAGGTGAACCCAGGTGCACTGAAGCTAGTGAATGCCTGGACTCTGGGCTCAAGGCAACCTGAGCTGACTTGGGATGACCTGAGGGCCTTAAGAGGCTTAAGTAAAGGCTTCACATACCCTTACACTCAAGCATACCTCAATCCCACTTGAGCCAGAAGTGCTTTTCCTGATGAGGCCCGTTTCCTTCTAGGGGGAAACTGAAATCTTGTACTTCCATGCTTCTCAACCGCATCCTTCCTACTCGCCCACGCATCTTTATACTCCTTCTGCATATACTTCTCCTCCAGGGCTACCTTTAGGACTACTTGGACCAGGAGTTCCGGGGCACAGAGGCACGCCCAGACGTCCACAGGAAACCCCTCCTGTCTCCCTTCTGTTGGTTTCGCTCCCTCTCATTGTATGAGACGCGAGTTCCTACGACGATCCCCTAGTCCTCCTGGCATGTACAAGCTTGGTGGACGCAGTTGGTAGAGTCGAGGCAGTAGTTGCGAGGCTTTCACCGGGAGGGCTGATGGAGCTCCGCAAGCAAAGATGGAGCGTTGCTGTGTTATAAGCAAGGAAAAGGAAGTATACGGGTAGGGTATGTTGTGTTTTTGTCTAGGAATCACGAAATACATTTCTAACTCCTGTTTTCTTTCCAGTTTTGATGAGGCAATTCGCGCGCTGAGCATGTTTCATTCTCACCCGACCACCATCATCCTTATGATTATTATAATTGCATGCAACCCTGATAATTCTTATGCCTCCAGGAGCTCCTTCGGTAACCCAGTACTCTCAAATACCCCACCGCTTCTTGGTTCATGGCTACTCCATTCCTACTGCCCCATCGCCTTCGTTATTCTTCTTGTCTTTGCCTTTGCCAGCGCAAGATCTTGAGTCATCATATATAGAGTGTATATCAGATAGTTTTCTGGCTCTGGTAACATTACCGGTATCGGGGTGGTAATGTTAGTGGTAGAATACATCAGATAAATGTACCTTGTTTCTATAATTGGTAAATTGCTGTGCAGATCCATTCTTATTCTCGCATCACCTGAATGCTTTTCTTCCGTTACTCACTCTTGCCCAACGCCAGAGCCCAAGCCAGAGCCAGAAGCCCAAAGCCAAAGCTGATATTCTGAATTGTTCTGGATACAATTCGCAGATGGAACTGTAATCAAAATCTCGGTTTTTACTGTATATCCTATCCTATCCTATATGCTATACTTTAAAAATGCTTGGTTTAAAGTGATAAGATGAGCCGGTAGCACGCGGTTAGCGATGCAGGCTCAGTTCCCCATCGTCGAGTAAGCCCGTTGATATGAACACTCAGCAATGAATCGGAATCAGGGCGAGATTTAATTACTTCAAGCTGAGCTCTCCCAAACTACTGAAGTAACTATTATAATACCCACGACTGCTGTTTAATTGAGACTAATGCAGCCTTACGCAAGCCTTACAAGTCAATCTCCCTCTGCGCTGTAGCCTTTTAAGCAGACAGAATATTGATAATCACATAAATTGCAGTAGTGCGTATTGAGTGCATAGTTGCCAATGCATAGTTAGGAGTTTCATAGGGAGTACTGGAGGCTGGAGACTCGAGAGTTGATGTCAATCTCTGGGTCCCAGAATCAGCGGAATGGTGGTTTTTTAGAATCAATATCACCATGGCCTTCCAGCTTGAAATCCATGCGCTGTCTGTATTTTGTTGTGGATGGACTGCGCAATCCTTTTCAATTAGTACTCATTTGAACTTGGTTTTTTAGATCTTGTTTGTCTCGAGTTAGTATTTGGGATAGCTATGTATTCATAGCTAATCCTGTATCATGATTATCCTGATTAGGATTATTGTTTGTTTTGTTGCCTGTTTGTTCAACCGGCATTGGTTGAGATATATTCTCTTCCATATTGCGCTGAGCTCTTAGCTCCGCTTGTTCCTCTATTTTGTGAGGAAAGTATTCTCTAGAGAATTCTTGTATGATTTCGACGTATTTATCCAAATCTTCTGCAGAGAACTCCTTTATTTTGGGCAAGGTTGAATTATCATCCTTGTCATAGCTCTCCAGTACAACTGGGAAGTTATGAGGGAAGCTCCTTGTGGAGCATTGCATTTCAGACTGAAGATGTTCTTTGTCTACTATTGTCTCGATTTCTACTGTGGATTTCAATTTACGCTCTGACTTCTTAGAAGTTGTAGCTGCAGCTAGTCATTCTTTGCTAGCTTGAGTCTCATTTCTTCTGAATTTCTCATTGAGAACTTCACGTTTCATTGCTGTGTGTCGAGAAAACTCTACCGTGTCCTCCCCACAGAAAGAGAAGTGCTACCTTCCCTTTAATGCATATGGCATCTTTCTCGAAATCGAGTTTGATGCTGTGCTTATGCATAAATTGTGTACCAGGAATAGTGTTGTATCTATCGACATTAATAATGTTGTAGTATACTTTATCATCTATACCTCCATAGGAGGTATGTACATTTGCGCCAAAATTAAATTTGGCTTTACTTCCTACAGTTCCCAATTGTAGCAAATGTTGGTCCGCCAATTGGTGTACTTTGATGTTCGCTAATCAAACAAATGCGGGGCTTAAAGCCTCGATTGTGCAACCAGAGTCAAATAGCATGAACGCTTCTACTCTGCAATTTCAATGATTGCCGTCATAAGATGGCGATTTTCAATTGGACCTCGGTCAGGTCTGGTCATAAGTCTACTAGACTTCCAAAGCCTTCACCCGTATTGGTTTTAGGCTCTTTGTTGGGCGTGTTCATAACGCCATACGATCAGTGCCATCCAGTTGTATCTGGTGGCTTTGAGGATTGAGGGACAAGAATGTGTCATTGTCCCAGTCATCCTCTAGGCATACTGCCGGTCCACAGTCCTCTAGAGGATTGTTTTCAATGTACGGGTCATGAATATGACCCAAGTACTCTTGGAAGTCATTGTTGTTGTCATATAGTCTCTTCATACGTCTCAAGGAAGTATTCTCTTTCAGACTCATCCTCATCTTCATCCTCGTCAGGCTGAAGTGCTGGAGGATATTCAAGATCCTCTTCAAGGTTTTCTTGTGGATTGACATCTTGACTAGCTGATTCCAGCTCATCTTCCTGAATGGCGTACAATCGAGGTTGTCCATGCCTTTTGCACATCGAGTCATTCGCAAAATGACCTGGCTTGCTGCAACGGAAGCATAGTTTCCTAGAAACTGCTTCTTCTTTAGATGGTGTCTTTGACACTTGTCCTGTTCCACGGAAAGAGCTACCAAATTTAACTGGTCTCTTCCCTTTGCTAGTATATTTTACTAACTGTACCCTTTGTTGGGTTTTTGGTACTGCTGCTGCAGTATATGTTCTAGTGGGAGGAGTACTTGCTCCTTGTTCCGCAATAGCGCATTTTGCAACATATTTTGAGCTCGGTGTGCTCGTTTTTCGCTTGCCTGACACGTAGTAATCATGTAGTGCGCAATTATCTTCAATGCAAGTAACCGCTTTGACGATAGTCTTGAATTTCACGTATTCAGGGATTATTCCCCTGTCTATAAGTATTTCAAGGATTGACATAGGCAATCCTTTAACGAAACACATTTTCATATCATATGAATGCGGTGGATGTTGCATTCTTGATGCCCATTGTACTAGTGTTGAGTGATAATCTTGTACTCCCTTAACAGGTGAGTAAGTGATTGACTCAAACTGCTGAGTAGCTTGATGAATTGTAGATGCTTGAACGCATCTATCGAATAAGCCAATAATGGCTTCTTCACTGGTCCACTTAATTGTGTCCTGTGTGCACCAATGACTTCGTCGTTGTACCAATCTAGTGCTTTTTCTTTTAGAAACATGCCTAAGATTTGTAATCTTGCGCTATCATAAGCTGGACCGCAATAGCGGTGTGCTACAAACCATCGAAGGAGTGACAATAGCCACCTTTCAAATACCTCTACATCCGGAGTACCTTCGTAGCTCTCCGGTGATGGTACTTTGATATTCTTTACTCCCTCCAATGGAGGAAGTGCAGTGCCTACATGTTCATGTATCTGCTTTCTGTACACTTTCTGTACTTGGTGTTTGCCACAGTTTGCGACGATCATCATCTGCAGTTTTTGCTCGAAGTTGTGATGCTACTTTTCATCGCATCTTCTTCTTCTTGCTACTACTGAATTTCTCAGTAGGTTGGAGAATATCTCCAATCCACGATTCATTTGACGAATCTGTGACATCCGAATCTGTATCGTTTTGGGATGAATCATCATCCCATGGTGTGCTTTGACAATTTTTATTGTTGTTGCATTTGTGCTCATCTCTGCTGGAGTTTGAGCTGTCATCACCGTCGTCGGGTGCTCCTGGAGCTCCTCTCGTAGGTGTTTTTCGAGGTGGTCCTCCCCCACTTTTTAGAAGGACCTGCATCTTGCGAACTGTCTTGTTCGCGTATCCACACCTCTTCGGGTGTGTTGAATTTATCGACCGGAAGTCCATCCGTGTTGAACCCAACCATTTGGTCTGGGAAGAATTCCGAGGCTTTTCCGGTTTCTCGGAAGCTCTTATTGCACAAGCGTTGCATCGCTACACAACTATCCCATTTGTAGGCTATGCCTGTGTCCAGGTCAGCATCAACTTTAGTTGGTGCTTTTTTCACCAGTTGTTACGACTGGGAATGCTGTTATTACGGGTGTATTTGTCTTGACATTGTTATTTTTTATGGCAGAGATTGACTCTTCTGCCTTAATAACCACATTGTGGTTATTCAGTATGGATTCTCTTTTTGGGAGATCCTTTGATTTGTTCCTTTTAGGAACTTGCGTTGGCGTTTGGTTTAATTCAAACCGCTCTAATAGTTCTACGATCATATCGCTTTTGTTACCCGGATCTTCCGGGCTTTCTGCAATTGTCTGTTTTGCTGGTGGGATCACCGCGCTGAATGCTTTCGTTTTAATGGTAGCTTTGTTGTCCACAAATGTGGACAATATATTTATGGGCATTGACGGTGTCGCCAACACTCCAAATGCATTACGAATGTGATCCGTAAGTTGCGCCGCAGAGTCAGATATGATTTCTGGCTCTTCATATATGAAGTCATTCAACTTCAGTGTTGTAGCCCTGGATTTGGGCGGTATCGGGAGTGACCTTGGTCCTCTTGGTGCTGGAGAAGTTCTCCCAGTGGGACTTTGTCTCATTTTAGGCGTATATCCTGTTCCTGCAAGGAACGTAGGTGTTGGCATATCTGGTAGCAATGACGGACGTCTTTGACGTTAGTCTGTATAGCCTCGCTGTGTTAATAGCGATTTGCCTATTGTAGGAGGTAATTCTCCTACTTGTCCAAATCCCACATAGTTTCTATGTGTTATGGATGATGGACCTATTGCCTGCGACACATTGAGCATGGAATCTTTCCATTTTCCTGTCGAGGCGTTCGAGAACAACATATTCCTATAGATGTCCGGCACTACTGGCGGGCGTTCATCCGGCAGTCTAGGTACTGGCATGGCAATCCCAGTATGATCACTACTGTCTGTTGACTTTGTCGATGACTTGGACAAAGACTTCTCTTCGTCTTTTTTGTTTAATCATGCATTCAATTGATGCATTGCTGATGTGAATTCGCTCAGGGATTGCTGATTCGTTTCCACGATTTTCAGCATATGCCCTGTAGCATTTACTAAGACCTGTGCAAGGTCTGTTATTCTCATTTATAGAGACATCGTCTCTTGGTTCTTTTATGGCAGTCATTTGACTGCCTTCTGATCGACTGTTGTTATCAGTTGTTGTCGTAGGATTTTCTCCTTGCTGAGGTATTTCCTCTGTTAATTGAATGAGGAGCTTTTCAGGCTCATTTGTTTTTTCCTCTGACGGTTTGACCATGTGGGAATCGTTCTGTGACGTGGCGTCATTATTATCAGACGTGCAATTATTCGCTGTCTCTGGACTCGGTGAAGTCATCTGAGCATTTTAAAGGCTTAGAATGGAAGTGAATTTCTTGACAGAAGTTCTTAATGATCGAAAGAAGCTGATTGCGAGGATGTTTGATGAATATGATAGTGAGGGTTTCACTTGAAGTGAAACCCTCACTATCTGAAGCCCCAGTACTAGCTAGGACATTCATACCAACTCTATACCAATGCCTGCAGCAAGTACAAGCCATCCTATTTAGTGATCTGAAGGGTACCAATGTGGCATATGCGAGGCTGGAAAAGACTTGGGAAGAGAAGGAACCCCACCCTCCATCACTAGTCTCAAAATTAACAAACGAGATTGTAGGCTATACTACAATAGTAAGAACAAACCGTCTTTGACGACCCCGCAGGTGTGAGCCTATCAACACACCGTGATACTCACGCAAAGGAAAGGCTGGAAGAATCCGCTTCGATTTGCATGTATTTTGCTACAGAAAGATTGTGTGTTTATCCTCAAGTTAATATGCCTGAAAGACAAATATCTTCATCTATGTAGTTCCTCATGTTCGTAAAGGAGGTGAGGCGAACGCATCGATGACTCCAAGACTGTGCTCAAATTGGGGAACCCCTACTTCAGTTCTCTTCCAATCATAGTCTAATCTTTAACTGTCCCTGACCAGCCCAGGACGTGAGTCCACCTGCATACATTTGCAATCTGAGCCAGCGGAGGAATGCTGGAGTGTGCCTGGTGGCCGACAGCAAAATTCTGCTGTCTGTATAAATCACACTGCGAGCTCTTACTTTACAAACAAGTCTATTACAGGAGTTCAGAGACAAGACTTGCTCTCACTTTGTGACTGTGGAGCTCCCACAGGAACAGGAGGCTTGTGCGCAACATCAAGCACAAGCTGACGCGCAACCTCCAGCTGGTATTCTCTCTCGACATCAGGTCACGATTCGACATCACGACATCACGCCAGTGACTGTCTTGACGTCGCGACGTCACAACGATGTGACGCCTTGACTGTGCGACAGCACCTCGTCGTGATGCACTGACGTCACGATGTCCGCGTAAATTTTCTCAGTGAGCTTTTTTAATAAGTTCTCATATTTTTCACACTCTGTATAGGTCAGGAATATTTAGAATTGCAACATTGAGTATGAATTGTGGATTTTAAAAAAACATCTGCCGAGGTTTATACAAAATTTTACAACTGTGATTGAACTGAGCATTTGCTAAAGATTTGCGCCTCTTGCGGGGTCTGATAATTTAACAAAAACACAGTATTTTCTACCTGGGAAAAATGTGATTGTATGCTGAGTAATTTGTACATTTACTCGGCATAATCCTCGCATTTTCGGGCTGTGCAAAGGGTCAATTCCTCGTAGTGTGAGCTACCATGATGTTATTAAATCATCAACACCATTTAACTATTGGTTAATACACCTGTTATGGCGGCAACTCCTGCCTTCCACATCATATGTGGCCGATAGTAGCTCGCAGGAGGTGCAAGGAACATCTTTATTTGCCAAAGCACAGAAGCAACTTCACGGTCCTTTTAGTCATCAATTGTTTGATAAGGACACCAAAGTCAAAGATAAAGAATGACCTACCTTGAGTCCGATCAGAGACAACTTCTTCCAATACCATCTTGTGTATGCTCCATTGGAGAGTTTTTCGCCAGAAATTGGGACCGTGGAGACATAACCATAGTCTAAGATTAGGTAATTGTCGGGCTCAAATACAGATTTTTCAAGACAAACCATTAGTCTTAGCAAATTTCCTGTAAAATATGTGTAAGAGCAGGAGAAATGATGAAGTTTGGCCAAGTAAATACCATATTGGTTCAATTCTTCTGTTCTGCTCTGCAAAAAAAAATTTAGAAAAGTTCTCTGAGAGGGGGAAATCCGGGTTTTCAGTTGGATGGTTCCTTGCTGAGTCTAGCATATCTTGTAGACATAATACTCCCATCACTAATTTTGTACAACCCTGACTGGCAGACGAAAGGTCATTTACTTTTGGTTGATATGTCCTTTGAGATAAAACAACATACGCATAGATAGGATTCACCCGCATTACACTATCTCCCAATGCGACAAAATTGCTTGGAATATTGACCACTTTGTGTAGTTGATTGAAATAACATGCAGCTGCAGATTTGAAGGTCTTAATCAATTTCAAAATTGATAAAAAATAAGACACTCACGGACACGCACACAACTAAGAGTTGCTGCAGCCTCATGGTCCCGTAGTCTCTCCAGCAAGCTAAAGAACCACAGGGGTATGGGCTCCTTGATGATTACGTTCATAGCATTTGCATAGTTGATTATCTCTGCAAGATCTCGAGGAACCGTTTCAACTCCCCATCCGCCACAACAGATCATAACTGTCAAGACAAAGTTGTTAAGCTGAGTAGTCATTGCAAGGAGAAATATATCACGGACATATGTTTCCTTCCACCCTTTGACTCCAAATGTTAAAGTGGTCATTACCCATGCAGTTGTAGATTGGGCCGACATTTGCAAAGCCCCCAGGAACAGGAAGTTGTGTGCTCAACACGTCGGGAATGGGAAATTTGAATGTAGAAAACCGCATTGCTGGATCATACTGTAGTCTCACATCTCGAACAGAAGCAATACTATGTCCATCGCTGGTGGCATAGTTAGCACGAGTCAACCATTTTTAATCCTGCTTGACTCGATCCGGTACAGTCTTAGTAATAGTTATTAGCCACGCAGGCAGTCCTGTGTGATGACTACTCACCAACAACAAGTGCAGCCGCTATCAGCTTCAATGCCTTATCTTTCTGTGATACAGATATTTGGTGGAGATATTTTCTATGAATGGAATCCGGTTCCACTTTCGTAACAGAGCCACTAATTTGGGTTATGTTTGGGTACAACGTCTTGTCAAGGACGATCCGCCTGATCAGAGTCTCCAGCCCTTGCCTGGAGCCAAAAATACACGAAGGGAGGCTACCATCATAGTGCTCATATGGCACCATTGCGGGCTGTCCGCTGAGATAGAGGTTGAAGTTTGCTGGGAGAAGACTGTTTTATTAAATAAGTTCAAAATTAGTGGAATGAATCAGAAAGATCTTAAGTCGTACCGCATGTCAAATTTCATACATTCAGAATCCAAGTTAGGAAGAATCTTTTTCATGCTAAGGTATGTATAAACCTGAATCGCTGGGAGAAGCTCAGTTCACAAATTACAAAATCAAATTTGGATACACACACTGTGTCTGATGATATTGCATAACATGCGACCGGATGTGTTTCTGTTTCCACGGTGTTGTCGTGGTCGCGTCCGCAGATATCGATAGCCAGTCTTCACTCTCCACAACTATGACATCCTCAAAGTATGAGGCACACACTGCAGCTGATAGTAGACCACTAAGACTATGGGCAAAATTTAGTGACTTTGTTTTGTGACATACATTGACTGTACCTTCCCCCACAGATTACAGCAGTTCCCTTAAATTTCGATGAACCAATTCTTGATATAGGATACCTGGAGTACTGAATTTCACGTAGCATGTGCTGGCTGAAAATTTTCCGATGAAGGCAGATAAACAGTAAGGCGCCAATCCCAAGAGCTGTGGTTGCTACAATGAAGGTCATGGAAGGGAAAGGATTGATTGCGTGTTGGCGTCGAAAGAGCTTCTTATCATGACATGCAAATGATACATGACAAACCTAATATGTCATGTATGATCCGCGGCCGGCGGGGCCAGTGCCTGATCAGGAAAAAAGCTCTCGTTTAGTCAGCTATATACTAGGGGATCTTGCAGGAGTCAAGTTAGTTGTCATTTCATGATGCTATCATTCTAATGCAAGAGATGGCGGAACCATCTGTCATTGCTACAGGATAGTTGATGCCTTGAGACTCTGATAATATATAGATGTTGTGAACGAGAAATGAAGAAGAAAGAGAAGAGAGATTGAAGGGTGCTGAACACTTTTATTTCCAAGGACTCTTGGGTCATGCAGTTTCATCAAGCCTCCCTGGATAGAATAAGTACTTAGGACAAAAACAGCATTGGATCAAATCGTGCGTGAACTATCATGAGTGAACTGGAAGTTGCTTTCTAGCACTGGACTGCACTGAAAACCGTTGGGAAGGCTGTACAGTGCTGCATAATGGCTCCAGTTCTCTGATTCACAGCATCAGAAGGAGCCAAGCAGGAGTCTAAATTTACCAAGGGTTTACAGTCATTGGATGCCACAAGATGGATATCAACTCAGTTGATATCAACATCTGTTTAAATTTGCAAAATGGATAATTGTGTATCGTGTGATCTTAACTACATGGTCTTGTTGGATAGTAAAATAGAACACGATATTACTACTCGGGATAATATGAATTTCCACTAATTACATTCTAAATAACTCCAATCCAATTGAGGCATGTCCGCAAAGTTGACTTTTGCATTACTACAATCAGCAGAAACTTGGACAGGTAAAAGGTAAATAACGAAAACCAATGATGTGAGAAATAAAGACTTACCCTGGCCAAGCACATTGTGGCCGGCAAGCTTGTACATGGCTGATACTTCCAAGTTGATAACATGAACCAAACAACAACACATATGGGCCAAACAATGGTGAGCCTTACAAACTGAAGTAAGAGAAAATATCGTAAACAGGCGGACCATACAATAATAGAGTGGTGCGGTCAATGAGATCATCCTGTAGTAAAATATTATGAAACGGAAGCTCCGCGAACAAGTTCAAATCTTGCATAGCCACTATGGGTGGCCGTCAATGTAAGGAAAAACAGGAAGAAAAAAAAACACACTGGCAATGAGCAGGTTAATAACAAGGGTTGCAATTAAATGATGTAAGCAAATACAAACCAGAGTACATACCCCATGCTATTGTGAAATATCCAAGAATGTAAGCATAGACCAAACAGAAAAGCAAATGTATAGCATGGTACATAAGAAAAAAAATTTAAGCATGATGACCAGGTTCAGCGATATGTGGAATGGTTGGAGGGTGTCGAAAGGTTTGAACAAAGACACAGATGTAGTAATTGGCAAGAACTTCCTCCACCTCGATGGCAAAGCTGGTGGCTGGATTGTTGGGAAATGGCTTTGGGAAAAGATAAGGCTTGGGGCCAGGCCATGCACTCACTAGGTCAAACAATGCTTTGACATACGGAAGCCGCACATCTTGTTTGAGAAAAGATGATGAGCCAAGGTGCTGAAATTCAGGCCGATAAGGTAACCCAGGCCAACAAAGGTGCCTTTTGACGTCTCTCAACTGCCGCCTGACCTCTGAATTCTCCTCAGCCCCTTGTACCTCAGGAACCATAGCATGATCAAGCATGATGATCTCCAGCCAAAATCGGGCCTCACAAAGCTCCCATAAGATTTCCCGCATGAGCTGATGATCCAAGAGACCTTGGGAATTCAACTTGACCTCCTTATTGTTCCAGGTCGCTGGGAGCTTTACAATATTCTCCTCATCAATCAAGATACCATTTGACCCAGACTCCCTCACGATCTCACATAGCTTCGCAAGGATCTTAGTTCGCCGCTCGGCAGGACCAGGTCCACCAGCTCCTTGAACTCCCTCAATCAAAGCCTTCCAGTTCTCATTAGTGAAGACAGAAGCGTTAGGTAAACCAAGGCGCCAGAGAATTACTGGTCGAATACGGAGCCACATAAGAAGCATAGGGAATTTGAGGGCATTATGCTTTGTCAGGAAGGTCACAGGATGGGGAAGAAGATGTTCCAGAAGTGACTTGCCGGTGTGGCATTGAAGTTCCATTAGCTTCTCAAGGCCGGTTTGCCAGCAGGACAGTGGTGAGGGAAGGTAGTCGGATTTAATCGCAGCAAAGCAATTGCGCTCCGGCTCTTGATCTATAAAGCAATTAAAAACATTCGTGATTAGAGACAATAGAAACGCACCAGCAGAAGCCCCAGTCCTTAACCTTTGCAATGGCGGGGGGGCAGAGACAACTGCAACCCCTGTAACATCCAACTCATCCACCGCACTTGGTTTCACATGCCCAGACGCTTGAGGAAGTGATGGTAATGATGACTGAAGAGCATATGTAAGAGCCTGGATATTGCAGCAGGAGGCGAGTGGGTACATCCTCGAAATTACCTACCAGCAATGTAGAAAACTGTTCTCGGATGTACCCATCGCAGCATAACAGACAAAACTCCCTGGAAGACCCGTGTAGATAATCGGATGTGCTGGTTGTCTGTCAGAAACATCCAACGAGAACCCTGTACCGCGGATAGGAAGAGTTCCATGGAAAGTGTAATCCAGGGGGGTACAATTTTGGCAATCCTCTTCTCAGAGCCCTCCTTCCACGTCTGAATGAACCAGAACGGAATCCCCAGGCGGAACAAGTCAGACGCAACATCCATGTTATCCGTGAAAGCACCCATGACACTAGAATCCAAAGAGAACTGCTTGTCAACATTTTCCTTGCAAGGAAGCCACTTAACAAGCCACTGCCAGCGGCCATACGTCTCGAGAAAGACACGCTGCAACGCAGACAATAAAAACGCAACACTCTCGGGAGCACCAGGCTCAGCACGAGGTTCACAATATTTACGCATTTGATCTTGCCCCATTTGAAGATAGGCATCGGCACGTAAATTAGAGGAAAGGTGGGAAATACTGTCTCGTAGACAATCACACATGTTGATGACCTCAGAGATGATTGATGGAGCAAGGCGGACGAGACCCAGGAGACCTGGTGTGTTCACATGAACCAGATCGGAAGCGGTGGGCTGAAACCACGTGAACCACAAAGGGTGAGTGCAGCCAGGTGGCCAATTGATATGTGGAAGGGTTGAGCCCACCAGGACGGATCATCCTTACCAAAGTTATGTGCTTTGCGCCAGCGTGTTTCACAGGTACTGATGGGTTGTCATGCACTTTCTTGTGAACATAAGACTCTCACCTATGGGCATTATAACCTGCTGCTTTTCAACCACTGAAAATTCATCAAAGACTTGACGTGGTCAGCTGGTTCTTTAGTTTCATTTTAATATAACCTGGTATTGTATTGGGAGTGTATTTTAATACAGCTTGATAACTCCATACAAGGGCTGTATTATAATACAGCATGTGAATTCCATAGCAAAGGAACAAGCAACCATGGAGCTATGATATTGTCACATGACTCTAAGATTGGGCCTGCTAACCTCAGGCCACCCTAACCCTAAACCTAACCCAGCCCTGGCTGGCCCCAGCCTAACTAAGCCTAACCAACCCTAACCCCCTAACCTGAGCCACCCTAACCCTAACTTGATCCTAAACCTAGCCCCTAACCTTAAACTAGCAGGGGCAAGCCCCTGCACCCCATTGATATTCTCAACCCAACCCCTAACCCTAACCATGCAATTCTTACGTTTGGCGATGGCCCAGACAGCTGCCTGAGCCATTGTGTAGTAGGCCTATAGTTATCAGGCTGTATTAAAATACACTTCCAATATGATATCAGGTTTTATTAAAATACAGCTAATGCTTCCGGTGACATGGTGCACTTGTCAGAAAATTGCGCAAATAGATCTTGTCATCCATATTGTCAAAGGTGCTGTTTGGATCCAGCGTGATGACCAGCCCCAGGTCTTGTATCCAGATGTCAAGCCTTTTGCCATAGGACAGAACCTGATAACAACAAGTAACTATACTGTCCCAACCCGCCAACATGACTCAAGATGCAGACACCAAAGAGAATGTGGATTCCCCTCAATCCTCATTCAACATGTCTGACCTCTTGAAGGTTACCAGCTGTATCGCTTATAACGGACTGTCCCACATTAATGGTTTTCAACAAATTATAAAAAGGTATGGAGTAATGACCAAGTTCATGTAGGTTGACGTTGCACACATACTGGTGAACTTGGAGGACAGTACCTCCTACACCAGGCAGTAGGTTGGCCAAGTTGCATTCTGCTAGCAAAGAGCTTGTCTTGCCAAATTGATTGGTGACAGATACCTGGTCACCTTCTAAGAAGCACCAGGACTCAGGAGGAGGCACTTGGATCTGGAGGTCTCGCCATAAGTCATCCGGCATGGGTAATTCTGTAACTCAGGTTAGACATTGGTCACACCAGTCGAGATTTACAACAAGCTAGAACCTCCAGCTTTTGGAAGTACTCCATCTCCAGAGTTTCTGTCCGAGGCAGTGTTTTCGTCAGACTTTGGAGATACTCCCCCTCCTCCCCTAGCCACTCTCGAAAGTTAGCGAGGCGTCCGTATGTTTCGAGGTTGTTGTGAGCATAAGCTACTTCTGCAATAGCTTTTCAGAGATGAAACACGGACATATGACGAGTGATGGTGTGGAAGTGGTAGCTGCCCCGTTGGTAGCTACACAACCTTATACGCCGTTTACCAGTACATTATACTTACATACATATATATTACAAATCATTCTACGGCAGCCCCAGTACATTTGCTATCAATTCCATGGATTAGTTTGGTCACAGAAGAGGCATGGCACTTTTAGCGGTTCGGTTATATCTCAGTGTATCGTATGTTTTACTATTCTGTTTCCGTTGATTTTATTTGCTTGATCATTATTCCTTCCTGCATCTGACAAGTCTTGCGTCCCGACGGTGGATGCGGTGGTTGTTGGTACACACCTAGATCACAACATTGAGGCTGGCAACCTCTCCTGTTCCCGCTGATGGTCGTAGGCGGGAGATCTGGTTATTAGTCAAGTGTGTCACCCACATTGTGCAGCAGAGCCTTAGAGTCGCTTATTCAAAGGTATTCAAATTCTTTTGGACTATTCTCTTTCTAAACACTTTATCCTACCTTACATCACATGTACAGAGTCAGGCGACGCAGGAGCACACGTGGCAGCCTGTATAATTACTTGTATGTACAGAATGGGATTATCTTTCTTCTGGTATCTTTCCATATGTGTGATACGTAACCGGTAGCGAAGGCGGAATACAAGAACTTTACTACAAACACTAACAGGTAGCTAAGTCTATCTATTTTCTTTTACACTTACTCTTTTGTAGATCCTGACTGGATATCCCCACCGGTCCTCGCTTGGACCAATATCTCTTACTCCAGTGGTGACCACCACAGGGGATCCAGTTTTCCGAGGTTCTACCTCTAGCTAAGTGTTCTTATTATTTTATTGTGAATTAGGAGACTACCGCAGTTCAGTCACCCACTTTTTTAGTCTAATTAGCTTACACTTTTGTTACATTGACCTGACTAAAAAGACCCAGAATCCTGAGCTTATCCTTTGAGCCTAGGTCATGACCTTGGGGTTCTAGGTCATGACCTAGGGTCCAGGTCAAGACCTAGGTCAGGCTGGTCTAGGACATGGCCAAGGGTAGGGTAGGGGATGGTGTAGCAGGGGTGGGGAAGTGTGAGGGGGGAATGGGAGACCTGATGGGAGGGGAGGAAGACCAAAGGCAGGTAGGCAGGTAAGTGACCTAGGGTTGAATAGGGTATGCTTTGGGATGGGTAGGGGATGGGTAGGGGATGGGCCGGGTAGGGGATGGGTTGGGGAGTGTAGTAGAGTGTCTGGGAGGAGTAAGGGAGTGTCTGGAAGAGGTAGAGAAGTGTGTGTGAGTGTAGGAGGGGGGAGACCAAAGAACAGGATGACCAGGAAAAGGTAGGACAGGTGCTTGGGATGATAAGGGAGGCTGTGTTAATGGATACCTGGGGAGAGGGACAGTGGAATGATTGAGATGCTGTGGAAGAGATCAGAACAATTCTTATAAAGGGATTGGGGAATTGTTTCTGAGGGTGGCCACAACATGGAAGGGGGTCTTACAGGGCACCCTTAGGGATATGGAGTAGGATAGGTAAAAAAGCGAAATTTATGCACACTTATACAGAGATCAATTATTACCCACTTTCTCAGTACAGTATAGGCTACTCCTGAGTGCTCCAAATGTACCTATCATACCAGGGTACAATGCTATAGATGCCTGTGGCCCCACCTGCCCTGATACTCTGATACTTATCCTTAAATTTCGAAAAAATGAGGGTTTTTGATGGGAAAGTTTAAAGATCAGTACAGACTGATCTCCCAGGGGCCATCTAGATATATCTGAGACCAAGAAAGGGTAAAGAACATATCAGGGCATCAGGGGATGAAAAGGATCAGCCTTATCCACTCCAATCTCCATGTTATATCAAACAATCTTTAGACTCAACGCTTTTCATTGATTTCCTTTTATGGTCATCCAGCTTTGGCCTCATCCACTACAATCAAAGGTTATCCAAAAAATATTTTGCAATCCAACCCCTTCCCACCAGAGGATTGGCTTCATTTGTGGTGAGCAACCTGTTCTATATATAGAGAGGAGATCTGGATGTCTACTACAAGCAGTTGTCCTCAGGGCAAGAGTGTAAACAGTTTTTGTGTTAAGTTTGACAATTTCCCAATTAAGTAGTGAAAACAGCTTTGACCTCATCCACTGCAAGAGATTTGTGATTTCTCAATTAAGTAATGAAAACAGCTTTGGCCTCATCCACTGCAAAAGATTTGTCACTTCTCAATTAGGCAATGGAAACAGCTTTGACCTCATCCACTGCAGAAGTTTTGAAATTGCCTAATTAGGAAATAAACCCTATTGAAATAAAATTGCCTAAATATAGTAATTTATCAAAAGTGTAGAAAAACATAAAACCAATTAAAGTGTTTGAAAATTTCCTAATTTGGTAATAAAAACAGCTTTGACCTCATCCACTGCAAAAATATTAAAATTTCCTAATTAGTCATTTTGAAAATGCTTTAGTTCAAGACCAAGGTGACCTAGGTCAAGACCAGGTTGACCCAGGTCAAGACAAACCTAACCTAGGTCAAGACCAAGGTGACCTACATCAAGGCCAACCTGCGCCTGGTCAAGACCAACCTAACCTAGTAGGTCAACACCAAGGTGACCTACGTCAAGACCAACCTGACCCTGGTCAAGACCAACCTAACCTAGGTCAAGACCAAGTTGACCCTGGTCAAGACCAAGTTCACTCAGGTCAAAACCAAGTTGCCCAGAGCAAGTGGTTCTACCTCTCCTGCTCTGCCTACTCCACATACCTAACACTGGCCTGTAAGACCCCCACCATGTTGTGGCCACCCTCAGAAACAATTCCCCAATCCCTCTATCAATTGTTCTGATCTCTCCCACAGCATCTCAATCATTCCACTGTCCCTCTCCCCAGGTTCCCATTAACACAGCCTCCCTTATCATCCCTAGCACCTGTCCTCCCTTTTCCTGGTGATCCTGTTCTTTGGTCTCCCCCTCCTACACTCACACACACTTCTCTACCTCATCTGGGTCTTTTTAGTCAGGTCAATCTAACAAAAGTGTAAGCTAACAAGACCTAAAAAGTGGTTGCCTAAAGTGACTACCGTGTCTACTATTTAGTGCAAAATGTCTACTATGCCTGGTGGTACTAACACCACTAACACACAGCCCACCATGTATAATCTCCAGGTGCCTATGCCGATTCTGCGCACCCAGAATGCACCATTCTTCAATGGTTGATATATAAAAGATTTCCTTAATTGGATTACCTTGTATGCTTCACAAGCGGGGGAGACAGACTTGGATAAGTTGGTGAAGTACATTATCGATTACTCTTCTGATAAAGTCAAGGACACCATTATCTATATGGAGGAGTTTGATACCAATAAGGCTCTCTCCTGGACTAACGCCAAGAAGGCTCTTCAATATCCTTTACTTTAAAAAAGGACGGGGCGCCTATGTGGCGTCTATTCCTTATTCCTAATAATGACTAATCAACGGTTGCCGCGTAGCGGCGCAACATTGTCAACGGTTATGGTTATCCGCGCCGCATAAATTTAAAGTAGTGTTGATTATCGATAACGCGAGTCGGCGCGTACCGTAGTTATATGGTTACGCTGCGGTTACGGCCATACAGCGTAAAGTCTCCAAAATTAGCCCATTACAGATACATTGCAGTATACGTATGACTTCCAGCCTCCAGGACCTGGCATATACTTAGTAGATACTGGCAAATGAAACGTGGCTGTAAATACATCATGAAATTCTATACCCCACGATTACAGCCCATTACCACTTCCTACGTTTTTACACCCTCAAGGTACCCTTTGCAGTTGCTTTGCAATATGTTTTATTCATGAGTATGAATTATAGGGCCATGCGCCATGCAACCTGTTTCTTTTTTTTTTTTTTTTTTTTTTTTTCGTGGAACGTTGCCTGAAACCAGCAACTCTCGTCGCTCTAGTCTCTTGGCACCATCGAGTGGACTCACATTGTCGTCCCCTCTCCGGCCGTTAAGCTTGCAGGGTACGGGACCGAGCGACTTTTTAAGATTTTAACCACCCGAGGGAATGCGTTACGCACTCGCCAGGTAGGCGGTGTGTGGGACTCCGGGCAGGCTTTCTCCTTCTAACCGCTCTCCTGTTTTTTGTTAGTAAATAAATCATAATTCCATCTACCTTGCATAAACCCCCGCCGCCCTTGTGCCTGCCCGTTTACACCACTAAAACCCCGGGCCTGGCCAGTAAGATTTGGTCAGGACTAAGATCTTCTCGGACTATGTGTGTCCAAGTTGATCTCATTACGCCTTTGGATAGTTTCCGCCGGCCGAATTTGCTTGATGTGAGGAGGGTGTCCAGCTGGTATCGGCTTTCCAGTGTTCGACGCCATCTGTTTTCGATTTCTCGTTTTGATGGGGGAGTTTCCCCATTTATGACCCTTTTGTTTCTCATTTTCCAGATTAGATAGGCACTTTCTGATACCAGGATTCGGTATAAGCGGGACTCACCAGGCAGGGTCTTCCCATCCGCATCGTAAAGGTTCGTTGTGCCGCAGCCCATCATTATTCCAAAGGTGGGCTCTATCCACTCAGTGGTTCGTTTTTCCCATGCATTTTGTGCCAGATCCCATATTTCCTTCTGGCCTGAGCAGGAACATTCGAAGAGGATGTGTTCTAGTGTTTCCGGAACTTGGCAGGTATTGCATTGCCCCCTATGTTCAAAGTTTGGGACATTATCCCAGAAGTCTCCCACCTTATAAGCGTTGTGGATGACCATCCATAAGAAGTACTGGAATTTTTTACTAAAGTCTTTGTGCCGGATTGACTTCCACAGGGCCTCTTCAGATGGAGTGGCCCCACATATGTCTACTGCACAAGCTTGGGCTCTGCCTAGGTTTATTCTTGTAGCCCGGCGGTCCATGCGCTCTCGGTAAGTTTTTGTTTGCATTTTCTTTCTTCGGATGGCCTTATATGCCAGGGACTGTGTTACCTTTGACAGTTTTACTCCAGTCAGTTTAAGGTTTGGTTTGATGGATAAGTCAATCTGGTCTTGAGTTAGTTTTTCCCGTCCTTGGTTTGCTAGCTCGTCAGCTTTTTCATTTCCCTCTATGCCGGCGTTCCTTTCACCCATACTAGCTTTGTTGTAGCTTTTCGTTCTCTCAGTTTTGCCACTGTTGCCCGGATTTCAGTTGTATTTGAAACTCCAATAAAATCTCTGTCTTCCCACTGCTGTAAGTGTTTTGTCAGACCTTGCACGTATGTCCGGAGTCACTATGGATGGATATATCAATATCCTTGGGCGCATCCCATACACATTCCTTTATAGCAATGACCTCGCCAGTCTGGTTTGTTTGTTTGAATTCTCCTGGAATTTTGATGGCTCGATTTCGTGAGTTGTCACTCTCGCAGTATATTCCAGACCCTGTTGTAGGGCCCTCATCTCCATTATTTTTGTAGGACCCGTCTGTGTAGAAGTTTAGTTCATCTAGTCCATCAGCATCCCACTCGTTTGTGGGTTATTATTGCTACGGTCCCCATTTGTGAAAATTCGGAATGCATCGGCAAGGGTCCCCTTGGTTGTTATTCTCCAGTCAAAGTAGTCTGCATGTTTCAGACCAGTTGCCGGTAAGTCATTAGGTTCAAAATCTTCTGGTAATCTGGACATTGGATTCCACTTTGGTGGTAGTTTTGATAGAAGTTGTTTGCCTTTCGCATGCATTTGTATGGGCAGGCACAGTCTACCAACTCAGTGATGCACAACCAGCACAGCGGCAGTTCCGTCGGCCAGTGTGTCTTGCGGTCCTGGATAGCCTGCAATGGTCTCTGTTTCACCCACTGTTTTGACCCGATGCTTGTCGCGCAGACAGCGTGTTTCTTTACTGTTGTGAATAGTCCGGAGTCCATCTGCCTCTCGGTGGAGCCAGATTGGCATCTGACGAAGTATTCCCTGAGAATGCTAGTCCTCCATGCGGAACCGTACTTCTTTGCACTCCCATCATGTCTTTTAGTCTTGGGGCAGGTCCCTTTCTTCACAT
Organism: Rhodocollybia butyracea; assembly: GCA_015501585.1. Lineage (NCBI taxonomy): Eukaryota > Fungi > Basidiomycota > Agaricomycetes > Agaricales > Omphalotaceae > Rhodocollybia > Rhodocollybia butyracea. The sequence continues at coordinate 85,759 of JADNRY010000020.1, forward strand.
TCCAGGATTGTAGGAAGACATTTATCTTCGACCATTCGTCAATGTTCTCATCGCATTGGGGACATGTCTAGCCATCAGCTCGTCAGCAATGTACGTCCATGTCGCCCTATTCTCTGTGAAGTTGAGGTAAGATTGTAGCCATGTCACCATGACTGCCTCGTTTCGTGCTACTATATCCAGAACTTGTCGTCCCCCATTTTCAATTGGTGCATTTACAGTTTCCTTATTTACTCGGACAAAGTCTTTTTCTGCCCAAAGAAATTTTTTAATTCGCTTTTCCAGTCTTGCCTCTATTTCTTTTGGCATTCCTTGTACCTTCGTGAGGTACTGGGTCATCCTGCCGATAATCATCGAGATTATTAGGCGCCTCCCTTCCATTGTAGGCATACTTTTCTCCCACCGAGCTAGGGATTGGTCTATTTTCTCCAGTACTCTTGTCCAAGGCTCTACCTGACATATTCCATTGCCTATGAGGGCGCCAAGCGATCGGATGGCTTCCCCTTCACGTGCTATTTTGATGTGTGCTGGGATTCCATTTTCATCCTCTCCGTTTAAGGACCTCTGTTGTCGGAGTAGGTCACGGTATTCGGGTGTGCCAATTGGGATTATTTCTGTTTTATTAATATTGAATTTGGCTCCAGATGCGAGGCACCACTCATCTAAGATTTTCTCAAGGTGGCCAAAGTCATCTTCCTTCGAGAGGTATACAGTCGTATCATCTGCAAAAAAGGTTGCAATTAGCCGTTCAGTTTGCTTTGGTATGTTCATCCCTTTTAGTGTGGATTGACGAAGTGCTTCTCCCAATGGTTCTATGGCCAGGTCGAATAACAGGCATGATAGTGGGTCCCCTTGACGAACCCCTCTCCTTACTTTGAAACCAGTGGAGCTTTGCATTCCATTTACTAGAATCACGGTATATGCATCGGAGTATAGGGCTTTTATTGTGTCTATGTATTTGTTTGGGAAGCCAAAAGTGTGTAGAATACGCCAAAGGTAGTCATGTTTTATTTTATCATACGCCTTTTCCTGATCTAGGGCCACGATTGCCCCATCCTGTTCTGTCACTTCCGCTAGGTTTATAACTAGCTTTGCAAGCCAGACTTGGTCAAAGATAGGTCGTCCAGGGACAAAACCTGCTTGTGCGCGGTCTATCAGGCCAGGCGCTACTTCCGCAAGTTTGATGGTGAGTGCTTTTGTCATGATTTTGTAGTCAGAGTTTAGTAAGGAGATTGGTCGGTAGTTAGGTATTTCTGCCCGATCGTTCTTCTTGTATAGTGGGCACATCCAGCTTTCAGAGAAGCCGGTGCCAGGTACCATCCCATTCAGTTCGATATCGTTGTACACTCTTCGCAAGGTTCGAACTATATTAAATTCTTCTTTTTCATGGGCTGTGGCATTTTTGTATCTGCCGTCAATGAGTTTCCATACCTCATAGCTGATCCCATTGAGTCCGGGTGCTTTGCCATTTGCCGACAATTTGAGTGCTCTCGCCACATCCTCATCAGTTAGCAGAGCTTTTAGCCGTTCTTTCTGTTCCTCTGTGAGTGTTCTATTGATTTTTTGTAGGGTTTGTTGAATCATCTCCTCTCTGGTATCCTCATTCGGCAATGTTTCATCATCCTGTAGCTTCCCATGGTGGTCTTTCATCATGTCCGCCATGGCTTGTGAGTTCTTTTCATACTCGTTCTCTAGTTCTGGAGTGCCGTCTTGGAGTTGTCGATCTATATCCCCTAGTGGGTCCAGCGGGGGAGGTTGGTGGTTTGGCTTTCTTAGCCGTCGGATCAAGTCCCTTGGTTTCCGTTCCCGATGGATGTTGGACCAATATTTTGACATTGTCTCGCCGTGGACTTTGTAGTTGGCTTTCGCGGCTGCACTTGAAGATCGTTCCCGATGTTCAATTAATTTTCCAAGTGCTTCCTTCAGGATGATTAATGACAGGGAGCGTTCCTCATCTGTTAGGGTGACATCATCGGTGACTAGCTTGATTTTGACTTCTAGATCGTTCATTTGTTTCTCGATCTTGGGGATCACAATTTTTGCCCTTTGCCTTGCCAGTTTCACAAACCGGGTCTGGAAATTGGCCCAGATAGTCTGTGGGTTATGATTGGGGTCCCACTGTCCTGCGTTTTCCAGATCGGTCATTTCTGCTTCAGCTTTCATACCCTCTGAGTGTATGAATGCTCTTCTTATCTAACTTACTGTACTTGTAGCTACCTGCGTATGTAAGCTACCTCAGACATTTACTCCGTGAAGTATTTGTGCTGAGGTGAGCTTGTTCTTCTTCTATTGATGTACTATATATTTACTTATGGTGTATTGGTCTGTTACTTACTTTACAGTGCACGAATCTATCTCAACAGCTACAAGTATTAATTCCCCACCAATGTGACCTTTAGGAAGCTCCTTCGTATTGTGTGAGGATTCACATAATAGTGTCAATGGTATCCGTGAATTTGCGAGACGAGGAGAGGCTAATGTGGTTTACATTCCCGTTGATTGCCAAGAAAACCAAGAAGGTGGTGCATTCAATTTGAATGAGGCCAAAGTGAGTATATGTGTTCTATTGAGCCCACTGCCATCTGATGTTACTTTCACTTCGTTTGAAGAGTGCCCTTTTGAAAAATAAACCCCCGCAGGGTGCATCGAGTCTCTTTGCACTGACGGGATTGTCCAATATAACAAATGCCAAGTGTCCCAGTTTGTATTCATCTGCATCTCCTGAAGAGGGAGATGCCTCAATTGTCACTTACGCTCGGAACCTTGGATATCATACAATCTTGGATGCTGCTGCATTGGCACCAACTTCACAAATATCTCTTGCCCGGATCTCTGTTGACGCACTTGTGGTGTCTTTTTACAAAATGTTTGGATTCCCAACTGGTATTGGAGCACTCATAGTAAGTTTTTTCGTTGGTTCTGCTTCATAGTATAATTAATCCTTTTCCCCAGGTGTGAAAAGGATTTCTCCGTATGCTCAAAAGCAAGCGACCATGGTTTGCCGGAGGCTCAGTAGAAGTCGTACAGGTTCCCGGATGGGCCTACACAATGAAAGGTGTGGGAGAAGAACCTGCAGTAACCCGATTAGCCTGGTTTAAACCAGAGGCATAAAGTAGAAATCTAGTTAAACCATTGTAAAGCACTCAAGCTACAGTTAAACCAGGTTAAACCATGGTTGAATGAGTTAAAAATTGACTTTAAACTGGTTCATCAGGAAAAGCCATTTTTGCCTAGGTGACCTCAGAGTGGCCTAAAGCAAACTAGGTGACCTATGAATCCTATGGCATCCTAGGAATTTGGGCTTGTCCCTTGCCAGTCGAGGCTCTTGAGGATTCCCTAGGCAAGCCTAGGTCTGCCCAGGTTTGCCCAGGTGCTCCTGGGGAACACCTGGGGAACACCTGGGCAAACCTGGGCAAACCTAGGCTTGCCCTGGGTTTGCCCAGGATACCCTAGGGAATCCTCAAGAGCCTTGACTGGCAAGGGACGAGCCCAAATTCCTAGGATGCCATAGGATTCATAGGTCACCTAGTTTGCTTTAGGCCACTCTGAGGTCACCTAGGCAAAAGAGCCTTGACTGGCAAGGGACGAGCCCAAATTCCTAGGATGCCATAGGATTCATAGGTCACCTAGTTTGCTTTAGGCCACTCTGAGGTCACCTAGGCAAAAATGACTTTTCCTGATGGATGAAGTGTCATAATTAACCGCGGAGATGGTGGTGGTCTAGGGGTACACGGAGAGGGCACACCCTCTTCTAGTAGTATTGTTGGGACTTTTGGTCTACCATTTGGTGCACCGTGCACAATGTTTGCTGATCTGGTATGTGGATTCCCATCGGGATGCAGGGGAAACATGGATAATGTGGGATAAGGCATCTTGGATATAGCGTGCCTTGCCGGGTGAGGTGCTGGTAGCGGGCGGCCCAGGAGTGTGGTGCGGACTGGTTGTGCTAGATAAATACAACAGAAGACTAAGTGATTACTACTCCAGTTGGCCAGTGTAGGGGAGTCGTAGTACTAATGGGTGTAACCTGTGAGCATGGCAAGAAGGGAATATAAAGGTATCATTGAAGGAAGGGGAGGCCTCAGAGTCCACTCTAAAGTTTGGAAGAAGTATTACAAGAGTATTATAAGACATAAATCTAAACCAATGTAATCTGAACGACACCATCAACACACACAGCAAATATACAACTCACATTAAAGCATCCAGCACCACAATGTGCGAACTCAACCTGCAAAGTATGTTTCCCCAAGAACTCGACCTGTACCTCCAATCTCAAACTATGTTCCTTCCGGCAGACCATGCTAGCGACTATCTCTGGGACCCATACTAGGCTGATTATAATCGCGCAAATCCACAAACACAGGTGCCAAATCATCCACCAATGAAGCCCCCACGGTATAAGGCCAAAGTGCGTCGAGAGCACCTGTTCATCAATACATCTCCTCGGAAAATACATGAGCCTCCAGTTTCCACCAGCGTCTGCTTTTCTCTGCACTTCTTCCGTATGAAGATACTGCCCAACGCGAAGACGGGCAGAAATGCGCCAATCATCTCACGAGCACGTGAAGACTGCTTTTGATTTCACGTTTTAATGACATGTCTTTCGGTTCACACTATCCTGGGCTCTGGTCTACATCCCTGTCTTCGTGGTGCTCGCGCTGTACGCTTCCTTCCACTCTCATTTTCTCTCGAGGAACCTTCACGAGGACAAACTTGGATTAGAAGAAGCAGATAAACGGCGTCGTAGGTCTCTTAATGGTGGCAGGTATGGATATTCGTTACTTCACTTCAACAACTAAACCGCTCATGCGAATGCTCTCTCCCCTCCGAATTCCACAACAAACATCCCTCGTAACCCGGTATGCAACTCCAAAGACGAAGAACATACGGCGTTCCCAAGTCACCTTCACCGCTTCAAAGCTTCAAATTCAAACCTCATAAGCTCTGCTCAATAGCTATCTTTCACGACCAACATCTCTCAAAATCCAGATATTCGAGTCCAAAGACCTTGAAGATGCATAGTGTTTCCACATCACTTTCGCTCCTCGTTCTCTTTACCTTTCTTCTTTTACTGATATCCCTCTTCGGCACCGTCTTATCATCCGCCATGGTGGGACTGTACGTGGCGGGACATTTTTCAAGTGATTTGGTACCGCTTTTGTGAACTAGAAGCGTTACGGTCGGTATATTGAAGTGAGTGTTTTAGACGTTGTGTTTAGGGATTGTTCTGACGTCTAGTTTAGTGTTTACCGGTTAGCCCTCTGTCGTCGACCTCGGATTCGCATATCTGTCCATTCGGTATCTCATGGATACGACATACTGTTTGCCTTCAAATGCAGCGATTCCGGTCTTGACATGGGTAGCCACCTCTCTTGGAGGGGTATACGCGTTTTTGATGTCCTACCAACCTTCAATATCAACAGTCGGGATGAAGACGAGGGAGATTTTTAATAGAGTTTGCAAGTAGTCTATCTGTTATACGATGTACAGAAACACAGCCCGCAATCCAAGTTATGCTGCTACTGAAGATGACTTAGACTATGTACTGAACAGATCATTCGTGTGCCCCGCCTGACTCGTTCTATATTCTTTGGAAACCTACCAAATCCACAAGAACACTTTCTGCCATGATAGCAAATTGAAAATCAGACGTTCGGTGGTTGAAGTAAAGGAAGTACATACCCAACGGCAAGTGCAGTAATTGTTGGCGCCAACATTGAGAAGTACCGTACCCGTACAGAGAATCACTTATCAGTGAATCGTTGTGAGTAGGCGTCCTAAAACGTACCAGCTACCCTCGAGGAGTCACCTCACACCCAACATGGATTAACAACATCACCAGCCGTTCAAGGTTTCATCACACGTTGTCGATACTACAAGAGCGCGAAGGAGGCTCGAATGAGAGATGGAAAGAAAGACTGGCCAACGAGTTCAGCTCTGATATCTTCAATTGAACGTTCTATCATTATCCGCCTTCCGATAGCTACTGGTCCAGAGGTATTGAGGAAATGTGTTACTGTCCTACCGGTACTTCCGCAACTCGAAGTTCGAAGTAATAGAAGGATTTTGAATCCTGAATTAATTCCGACAAGCAAGCCAGCACGCACATTGTAGCAAGCCTGACGGAGCATAGGTACATCTGTGGGTCCAGGAACGTGAGATGAATGAGCGAAAGAGGAAGGAAAGGAATGAGTAGAAGCAAGGAGGAGGAGAAGTTGCACGACGGCATACACAGGGTCGGATTGATGACCTCCGGATTGGATTGAGCACTTGTTATACAAAGCGTCGCGACCGCCAGAAGAGACAGATCCGCTCCAACAAAACATCGGATTCCACCAATCCGTATCCTAGCGATTAGAGGGAGGTTGAGATCTTTAGATCTGTCTGTTATGCGGAAGCCGGATACAGAGGGATCCGGAGACAACTCGTTAGAAGGGATGGACGGCGGAAGCAGCAAAAGAAGTGGGAAGTCGGCATTGGACTGCGATGATATCGTCGCCCGGACTCGAATTGGCCATTGACCAAGATGGATGCGGCTTGGAAAAGATGTTCGACCGCTGCTGCAGAATGAGCAGAAAAAGGTGTAGAAGAACTTCTAGCTTTGTGAGCAGGACTAGTAGTGACGAGAGTTGAGAGTGAGCAGCAAGCGATAATATTAATAGACACCGCTTACCTCGCGAGTAAAGTCTTCCTGCGTCGGTTACTGGATATTTTCCAAATATACAGCCATGTTTACTCTCTCTCACAGCTCTTCCCTTGTTCTCAGAAACATTTCCAACAGAATGGGCTGTCGCCTCGAAAAGTAGATGTGTTTTGTGCCGTATAGTGGAAACAGCGAGAGTAATGTCTGGATCTGATTCTTGAAACATTCACAAAGAGGCAGAAAGGAGGAAAAAACCGCGAAAAGCAACGGGCTTTCGCATTTGTATTTCAAGGCGGAAACAATAAGAATGGAAACAACGCCAACGCTGTCATTCTGAGCCTGCCAACCGGTCACGGTGCAACGGCAAGGATTTGCACGTCCGAATTGCGCTGAAAAACAATCCTTGTAGCAATAAAGCAGACGCAGAGGCGTGAAAGTGGACTGGATAATGAATTAATGAAGCTTTGAAGATGAAGATTTGAGTGTCGAAGCTCTCAACGGAAAGCAATGAATGTCAAAACTGACAGTGACACGGGATGGACACGGGATATTCTTTTGACGTTATCTTCAAAAATGGACAGTCCCTCATTTCGTCCGTCAGCAGATTGTTTCTTGATATCGTACCACCATCATCGCTGCAATTTTCGTGAATCTAGTATCGTTTCAGCATGTCTACCCGCTTAACCCAAAGCTCAATTTGTCCAAGTATGTTATTCGACTCCTTCATTGAATCCTTTCATCGATCGCTGACCCGTGTTAATCGATAGGTTGGTTTTCAAAATCGAGGGTACGCCGCAGTCATATATTCATGTCTTCTGCTCATTTGTGTGTGAACATACCAGCGATCAAGCTTAAACTCGATAGCCCTCCAAAAGGGGAAAAATCTCCGTGACTCTTCAAGCTAAGAAAGATGGCATCCTTGATGAGAAAGGCGGTGTTGCCAAGAGTGGCCGCCAAAAAGTAAATAGTGAGATGCAATGGGAGATGAACACCAACATGTGAGTGCTTAATTTCGGTTTTTTTTGTTTGGGATAGTAAGCAACACACTTTTGAATTTGTGCATGTACCTTGAATACATAGAGACTTTTCGGAGCTGCCACCGGCTTTGCAGATCTCGTGTGCATTAGATTGACAATTTGATGAGTAGCGTTGTGGATGCACAAGGGATCATCACTGTGGACGTTGAAGAGCACCACAGAGTGCGCAAATCCAAATCTTTAGTTTCCAGCCCATTGTCACTCAAGAATGAAGACATCTTTGATAAATTTGTCAAATCAGGTGTGACAGGTAGGTAGCCTATCAAACGCAGATAACTTTTGCTGATACGGATTTGCAATCTCAAAGGGGACCCTCAAGAATTCACCTTGACTGGAGCTGATTTGACAATCATACTGAGCATTTCTGCTGTAAGTGCTGACACCATTCGAGACATTTTTCCATCTTGACATCAGAATGAATAGTATTCACTTGATCATGTTTTGAAAACATTTAGTCCTCCTACATCAATTGTATCCAAACTAGGGAAGTATCAAGCTGGGCTTGACTTAATCTTGGCAATTAGCAAGTGCTGTGGGAGGAGTGAGTTTATCTTTAATTGTTCAAAGTGCTCGAAGTCTTCAAACTCATGGTCACTTTAACAGTTAAATGCTGCAGCCGGATTAGCCATAAGTGCAGCCACTCAAGCTTTTGAGGTAGGAACTTCTGTTGAGTTTATATGCGAATATGCAGTAACTTGAAAACTTCAATCTCTAGTTTCTGAAAAACAGGAAAAGTGTCATCAGGATATCCTTGGTCTTTTTGAACAGATGGGAGCCATGCTTTTCATCATTGCAGATGCTGGCCCACTCAAGGACCATTCAAATGTGGCAAAAGAAGTCATTGGTTCTATTCTAGAGTGCATCCAAGGGGCTGTTGAGCAAGTATTGATAAAATGTCAGGAGAATATGCTGAGTAAGTGCAAATAGACTGGCTCTCCACATATTGTAAATTGATTTGAAAATTTATAGAGCAGCTAATATTTTCATCAGACCTTGCAGACAAAATTTCTGACTTCCACAACAAATTTGATGATTTGAAACAACAGTACAGAGATGTTTTGAGTCAAGTTACTAGTCTACTCGCCCTGTCCATTGGTAAGAGAATGAATAACTATCTACATATATTAGTGACACTAAAAAAGCAATGTTCTGCAGAGCATGACAGGATCCTTACAGAGAAATTGAAGCCTCAGTCTCATGAAGGCTACAAAGTTTGCAACAAGGATACCCGTGTTGCGCTTCTGTCCAATCTGGTAAAAAGTATCAAGGAGAAGAGCATTGTTTGGCTGCATGGCCTGGCAGGAACAGGCAAAAGTTCCATTGTGGGCTCACTTGAACAGAAATTCTGTGAGAAGCCAGTTGATCCAGATCTCACTGGTATTGAGTTGGCCATTGGTTTTCATTGTACACGAGGAACCAGATCTGAAGATTTGAATATTCTGGTTCCCACGCTGGCTTACAATATTGCAAGAAAATATCCTGCATTTAAAGGATGTTTGGCAGATGATCCACAGCTAAGCACTTCAGGTGGATTGCATCACCAATTCAAAAATCTCTTGCATCAGCCATTGAAGATACTGAAAAATGAGAAAAATAGATCTCCTCCAAGCCAGATACTAGTTATTATTGATGCACTTGATGAATGGGCATTGGAAGAGGAAAGCCGCAATTTGTTTTTGAAGGAGGTTCAAGACCTGTGCAAGAATCATAGCTGGATCAAGTTTGTAATAACCAGTAGGCCAAATACTGAGATCAGAGAAGCTTTTGCAGGTGGGGAGCATCTTGAAATGGATATTCAGCAGGATCCAAACACCCAGGAGGACATTGGAAAGTTTCTTAGACAGCGTATCAAAGGGAACACAAAGATGTTCAGAATGAAGGAGAGAAAAGAGGGTTTAATATCAATCTGAAGGAACAACATAAGCATCTTACAGATGCCTGTTTGAAAGTCTTGATGACCAAGTTGAAATTCAACATCTGCAAGCTAGACGATTCTAGTATTCCAATGAACTGGTATCAAATCCTGATATAAAGACACGAGTTGGAAAATATATCTCCAAAGAGCTTCAGTACTCCTGTGAGGATTGGGCTCACCATTTGGGTGAGATAGAGCAACCAGATAATGCAAGGATGGCACAGGTAGTACAGCTAATGAATGAGGAGAAGATTGTATATTGGATGGAGTGCTTGAGCTTGATGGGAAGAACATCTCAAATCCGAGTTAGCATGGACAGATTGTCAGATAGGAGAAAGTCAAAGGTAAGAGTTGCGAAATGGAGCAAGTACAATACACATCATCTGATTAAGTACACAGAATTTGAACCAAAAGATAGTGGAGATGGCAGATGAGATTGCAAAATGTGTGCGGGTCTTTTATTTTCCAATTGCTCACAGCACACCACATTTATATGTGAGTGTACTGCCAATGATTCCAGAGAACACTTTGTGATATCAAAATGTTCACAAGTACCTTGACAAAGTGATAAGAATCAAACAAGAAGGAAAAAACAAACATTGGGGTGCAGAAATGAATCAAATCCCCCATGACAACAGGGTATCTTGTGTCAGCTATTCTCCCAATGGAAAGTACATTGTGTCTGGTTCAGGTGATCAGACCCTGAGAATTTGGAATGCAGAAACTGGGCAGCCAGTAGGAGAGCCATTGAAGGGGCATAATGATTGGGTTGAGTCAGTTGCCTACTCTCCAGATGGAAAACACATTGTGTCTGGTTCAGGTGATCAGACCCTGAGAATCTGGAATGCAGAAACTGGGCAGCCAGTAGGAGACCCATTAAAGGGCATACTAGACTGGTTCAGTCAGTTGCCTACTCTCCAGATGGAAAACACATTGTGTCTGGTTCACGTGATCAGACCTTGAGAATCTGGAATGCAGAAACTGGGCAGCCAGTAGGAGAGCCTTTGAAGGGGCATAATGATTGGGTTCGGTCAGTTGCCTACTCTCCAGATGGAAAACACATTGTGTCTGGTTCTTCTGATGAGACCCTGAGAATCTGGAATGCAGAAACTGGGCAGCCAGTAGGAGAGCCATTAAAGGGCATAATGGTTTCGTTCAGTCAGTTGCCTACTCTCCAGATGGAAAACACATTGTGTCTGGTTCACGTGATCAAACCCTGAGAATCTGGAATGCAGGAACTGGGCAGCCAGTAGGAGAGCCATTGAAGGGGCATACTAGATTGGTTCAGTCAGTTGCCTACTCTCCAGATGGAAAACACATTGTGTCTGGTTCACGTGATCAAACCCTGAGAATCTGGAATGCAGGAACTGGGCAGCCAGTAGGAGAGCCATTGAAGGGGCATACTAGATTGGTTCACTCAGTTGCCTACTCTCAAGATGGAAAACACATTGTGTCTTGTTCTGATGATCAGACCCTGAGAATCTGGAATGCAGAAACTGGGCAGCCAGTAGGAGAGCCATTAAAAGGGCATAATGATTGGGTTGAGTCAGTTGCCTACTCTCCAGATGGAAAACACATTGTGTCTTGTTCTGATGATCAGACCCTGAGAATCTGGAATGCAGAAACTGGGCAGCCAGTAGGAGAGCCATTAAAAGGGCATAATGGTTTCGTTCACTCAGTTGCCTACTCTCCAGATGGAAAACACATTGTGTCTGGTTCTTTTGATTGGACCCTGAAAATTTGGAATGCAGAAACTGGGCAGCCAGTAGGAGACCCATTGAAGGGGCATAATGATTGGGTTGAGTCAGTTGCCTACTCTCCAGATGGAAAACACATTGTGTCTGGTTCTGCTGATGAGACCCTGAGAATCTGGAATGCAGAAACTGGGCAGCCAGTAGGAGACACATTGAAGGGGCATAATGATTTCGTTCAGTCAGTTGCCTACTCTCCAGATGGAAAACACATTGTGTCTGGTTCACGTGATCAAACCCTGAGAATCTGGAATGCAGGAACTGGGCAGCCAGTAGGTGAGCCATTGAAGGGCATAATGATTGGGTTGAGTCAGTTGCCTACTCTCCAGATGGAAAACACATTGTGTCTGGTTCAGGTGATCAGACCCTGAGAATCTGGAATGCAGAAACTGGCCAGCCAGTAGGAGAGCCATTGAAGGTGCATAATGATTGGGTTGAGTCAGTTGCCTACTCTCCAGATGGAAAACACATTGTGTCTGGTTCAGGTGATCAGACCCTGAGAGTCTGGAATGCAGAAACTGGGCAGCCAGTAGGAGACACATTGAAGGGGCATAATGATTTCGTTCAGTCAGTTGCCTACTCTCCAAATGGAAAACACATTGTGTCTGGTTCTGATGATCACACCCTGAGAATCTGGAATGCAGAAACTGGGCAGCCAGTAGGAGAGCCATTGAAGGGGCATAATGATTGGGTTGAGTCAGTTGCCTACTCTCCAGATGGAAAACACATTGTGTCTGGTTCAGGTGATCAGACCCTGAGAATCTGGAATGCAGAAACTGGCCAGCCAGTAGGAGAGCCATTGAAGGTGCATAATGATTGGGTTGAGTCAGTTGCCTACTCTCCAGATGGAAAACACATTGTGTCTGGTTCAGGTGATCAGACCCTGAGAGTCTGGAATGCAGAAACTGGGCAGCCAGTAGGAGACCCATTAAAGGGCATACTAGACTGGTTCAGTCAGTTGCCTACTCTCCAGATGGAAAACACATTGTGTCTGGTTCTTTTGATTGGACCCTGAAAATTTGGAATGCAGAAACTGGGCAGCCAGTAGGAGAGCCATTGAAGGGGCATAATGATTGGGTTGAGTCAGTTGCCTACTCTCCAGATGGAAAACACATTGTGATTTCGTTCAGTCAGTTGCCTACACTCCAGATGGAAAACACATTGTGTCTGGTTCACGTGATCAAACCCTGAGAATCTGGAATGCAGAAACTGGGCAGCCAGTAGGTGAACCATTAAAGGGGCATAATGGTAGGGTTGAGTCAGTTGCCTACTCTCCAGATGGAAAACATATTGTGTCTGGTTCTTATGATCAGACCCTGAGAGTCTGGAATGCAGAAACTGGGCAGCCAGTAGGAGACACATTGAAAGGGCATAATGATTCGGTTCAGTCAGTTGTTTACTCTCCAGATGGAAAACACATTGTGTCTGGGTCTAGTGATCAGAACCTGAGATTCTGCAACACAGAAACCAGCTTGCCAGCAGCAGAGCCATCAAAGGAGCTCAACAATTTGATTCTATCCCTTGCCCATTTTTCCAGCTCCCTTGAACATCCCCAAACTTTGGCCACTAGCCAAGGCTGGGTGGTAGTAAATACTAGCAGTCTTTTGTTTTGGCTTCCTTCCCAGTACAGGGTCGGAGTTGCTGACCAACGCCAGGTTCTCACCATCCCGCCTGCTGCTGCCAATCAAGCAGTGCACATTGACTATGGTAATTTTATATATGGTAAAAACTGGGAAGGTTGTTGGAAATTGTTTTAATGTGTGTGCTTTTATAATCTACAAGATATGTGATTTCTGTTTAGGAATCTGATGAATGTCCAATCAGGCGGTCAGTCCTGGGATCCAACACATTTTGTTTTGGCTTCCTTCCCAGTACAGGGTCGGAGTTGCTGACCAACGCCAGGTTCTCACCATCCCTGCTGATGCTGCCAATCAAGCAGTGCACATTGACTATAGTAATTTTATATATATGGTAAAAACTGGGAAGGTTGTTGGAAATTGTTGTAATGTGTGTGCTTTTATAATCTACAAGATATGGAATTTCTGTTAAGGAATCTGATGAGTGTCCAATGAGGTGGTCAGTCCTGGGATCCAACACAAGTAGTTAGTGTGGCTGAACAAGGTATTAGTAGATACCTTGCAAACGCATTAGTACTACAGTACTACATGCAAGCTTATATACTGTACATACTGTATAATATTGCTGATATGATGCGTAAGTATACGGACATACAAACCTACCGGCTAACTAATCTCCGGAGTTTCCAGCAATATACAACGCAAGAGGTATCTACTTCAAACTTCTTCCATTTCTCAAAATATGTGCTGGTAGCACTCTCATCTACCTGCTTGAATGTCAATACAGACCTAAATGATAACTGTTAACAACCCAAAAACAAACTGTGTCTTATTGGTGTTTACACACGGTCATATCAGGTTGCGCAATGTCAATGTTGGAGATCTATTTAACAGGTTGGCCAATGCCAGTCATGAAGCTGATTGTAGCTGGATAGAGCATATACCCAACACCATGGATGGCATAAGTATACCACAACAATCTAAATTATACTTTACAAGCTCACTTACATTGTGTATATTGAACAACTTAACACATCTCCTGTTCATAACTATTATTACTTGGCACTCAAAATGACTCGGAATGACTAGACCTGCTGATCATATGACTATGACTTGCCGGAACATGCGGGTATATTCAAATGACTTACATTGAGTCATTGAGGCTGTACTTATTTAGAATGGCTTACTCATGCAAACCATGGTTTGCCTTGAGGCTAACACATGTACTATATATTTAATTACTTAATGATTTCCCATGTAAAAGACTATAAAAGGGGGGAATCACCCATACACCCATTTTCTTTAGTCTCTATATTTTGTAACCCAGTACCTACAAGAATTACACTTGTTATCTCAATTCTTTGTGTGAACAACACCTGAGGAATTATCAACTAAGTAAATACAGCAAGACTCACTTTAATATTAAGGATATTGAAGGTACGTATTCCCGACGCTTATTGTCACCAATACCCGTATAGTGCACACCAACTCTATACAAAAATACCTCCAAAACACTGTAACGTCTAGGTTCTTGTAAGCTTTATCTACCGAGCAGCCCCCGAATCTGTTAGATCGGAAGTATTAGTTAAATACAACTGGTTAATAAGCCTCTTTGTTCGAGACTTGACACATTGTCACGTTGAATGTTGTTGTTGAACAGCCGATTTTGTCATGATTTTGTCAAGGGTGTCCGAAAAAAATATTATATTACACGATGCCGAAAAATATTTTAAGGCTCCTGGCGGGCCAACCAACTACCCACGTGATCGCAGATTTGCCTTATATAGTAACATCTTATCTATGATGTGTCATGTCATTACAAATCATGATAAGATATGAACAACATCTCCTGCTAGTACCTATCTAATAGTATCTATATAGTGTGTACAGCTCAATCCTGCAACTGTAATCACGAATCCTTATGATTGTGGTGAATAGTGCTTGTGCATCCACTTAGAAGTTAGAACCTTCTGAATCATGGAAATATGGGGGTAAAAAAAATATTTTAGTGGGCTCCCAGCACCAACCAACTGGGGGTTGTAACGGACCACAACCCCCGTGCCCTCTTGGATTTTCTATAGCTAGACTGCCCGGTTTACCGCAAGTGTGCACTATTCCACCGAGAACCTCCTTAATTGTCAGATTGACTATAAGGAGGAATAGTGAAAATTCATCCAGCCCGCATCCACAGAGTCCACTCTAAACTTGGGGAAGATACCAATTGTAACGTTGTGCTTGTGTTAGTCTAATCTGGTAAGTCATTGTTGCTAGACACCAGCGCTTGAGGGGTATTATTTGAAGAATCTGATTGTGTTGGGGGCCCACTACTTGATTTAGGCAACTGTACAGCGGCAGAAGGCACTGAAGCGAAGTTATGACCTCACAGGTGTGTAGATGCAATCTCCTGGGGCGGCAAAGCCAGATTATGACTTCCTGCCACCTAGCAGAAGTCTGAAGGAGTATTCAAGTTCAGAGGTATACTGTTTGGTGACGCAAAATTTTGATGTCATGGCTGCACCGAGGGAATATCTTGAGGCAGTGAAGCCAAATCGTGAGGTCCCACATGCCCCGAAAAAATATCCCAATCTTGCGGCATGCTATTTGGCAAAACCAAGTATGTGTTATGACCCGGATCTAAATCCTATACACCCAATCTTTTTTCTTCTGTAACCAACTATGAACACTATCATTAATACTTCTACTTAACATTTTACATTCATTAGTTATTCAACACCATTTGGGTTAATGCTGCACACATTCTTCCAGAACACCAGAATGATCTTTAACAGTCACTGCACAGTCTGCACAGTCATGACATCATTCTAGCTCCACAACTATGATGTCATCTTGCTACTCCACAATCATGATGTCATTCCACTGCTCCGCAGTTATGATATCACATCACTGCTCCACAGCTATGACATCACTGCTCCACAGCTATGACATCATTGCATAGCCTCTTTACATCAATGACTCAATATCAGTCATTGCACAGCCAGATATCTGAGTCAACTACGGTTCCGCATACATGACTCAATATTAGTCATTGCACAGCATTACATAGTCAGACTGACTCATCCGCAGTATTTCCGCAGTTATGACTCAAATCTAGTCATTCCGCAGCATTTCCTAACTAGTACACATTGCACAGTATATAAGTAGTCTAGATTTACCAATGTACGTGAGACGTATTATTTTTCTTAAATCCAAACCCCCACTTGTTTGCTGTTATCACTTGTGTGAATCACCAGACCAACTCATTGTATCTTGTTGAGCTATCTCCAAGTTACAATACACATTTATACATCTTGTTGAGCTAACTCCAAGTTGTATCCACTAATATTCACCTGTTGAGCTATCTCCTAGTGAATACTTCTTTAATTGCCACTTGTTGAGCTATCTCCGAGTTGCAACTTCCTATTACTTGTTGAGCTATCTCCAAGTATTAGACATCACACTCACTATTACTTGTTGAGCTATCTCCGAGTACTAGACACCACACTCACTATTACTTGTTGAGCTATCTCCGAGTATTAGACACCACACTCACTACTACTTGTTGAGCCATCTCCGAGTATTAGTTCTGATTCATATTACTGCTTGTCGAGCCATCTCCGAGGGTAATCTTATTATTATTTGTCGAGCTATCTCCAAATAATAACTTCTGTGAGTTTTGTATTACAAACTAGTTACTAACTTTACTTGAGCCTAGTTGTTTGAGTATATATTTTTTGCCTAGCGGTTTCATCAAACAGAAAGGCTTGCTCTATAATCTCCATTAATTTCTCTTATCATTGTTACCACTGAGTTACGTACTGTGAAGGTTTGGACGAGACTATTGATCGAGTCATAACATAATAATACGTCTCCACCCGCCCTCATGAATGTCTACACAAACAACTAGATCATACACCCAGATTGGGTCGCACCAATTTGTTCAAGGATCTAATATCCCCACCTTTCTAATTGGTTTTAATGCTCCAGGATATACACTGGGACAACACAATACTAATGTTGGAAATACAAACCAGGGGTCACCCACTACTATTTCAAATGGTGAATTTGTAGTAATGCAGAGAATTCACATTGGATCAAAGGGTTCAAATTTAACGGAAACTGTGGTTCAAGAAGTTAGAATGCCACCTACTGCACAAATTGCACAGATATTTGCTTGTCATGATGACCGTTCCACCAGTCATTTAGTTGATAATGGTTCGCGAGGACAACAGCAGCAAATGCCTAATTTTGTAGCAAGTGCACCTCTACCTTTTTTACATCATAGCCATTCTGCACAATTTGATACACACAAATCTCAAAGTGGAGAATTTACACGGCAAAGCAGGAACATTGTTCAGTTCTCAGAACCAGAACAAAGTCCTTCACTTACCTACCACTCATCATCTGCACCAGCAATTACTAGAGCCAAACAGGCAACTGGGAGTACAACAACTAATGGCCAAATGTCTTCTGTACTATCAAGTCAAAGACAAATTGAACCTATTAGAAGATCTCCATTGTCTTTAGTCCCTGAGGAAGGGCAAGAGCATTCCATGACTCATAGTAATCCACATCATAAATCTCTCTCTCACCATTCTCAGTCAGATCACAGTGCTGGAAGTGTTGTTAGGAGTTTAAATCACTCACAAGGGCATGAACAAGCACCTGTTCAATTGCAAGGTTTACAGCCAACTATATCTGCTCAGAATCATCCATCACCAAGTGGATCTTTCCAAAGTTCAGTAAAACAAGGCTCATACAAGTCAAACAATACTGTACCAGTTCTGAACCAGTTTCAAAATGAACAAATACAATTTGACAGACTCAGCCAGCAATGCCAAATATTTTTGGAGTCATTAGGCTATAGAAGCAGTAATGCTCAGCCATGGCAATGGATCCAACAGTTGACAAGACTAGGTCAGAGAGAACTTGCATCATTAAGCCCAAACCTGTATCAAAGGATGTCAGAAGAAAGAAATACTCAAATTCTAACACACCTATACACTGAGATACAAAGGGATGAGGTTCAAGCTCTACTGAGGGCAAGGAGTAATATGAGTGTTGAATTAGCACCTTCTCTTCATACAAGCCAACGAGCCAAAGGACAGGAAAATGCACAAGGAAATGCACAAAGTGCTCACACACCTGTACAAAACACAGGAAATGTGGTAGAAACTCATCCTCAACACAGTGTAGAGGAATCTAGGGCTCACTCACCAAGCCCTCAGATTGTCAACAGGCTATCTATGTTACAACCTGTGATGCACATGTCATCAGCACCAGATCCTGTTGAAAAAGTGGAGCAAGGAACAAGGAATGACAACCAAGTTATTCACTCTGCAACTCTACCTCAACATGATGAATTAGCACATACTGGTAGTAGTCAGGCGCTACTTGATCGAGGGCAAAGAAATGCCAGCCTTATGAGCAGAAAACAAAATTTTGTAATGTCTACAAAATCTGAACAAGCTCAAGCTACAAGTCAATGTTTATTTCTTGAAACCCAACCAATAGATCCAACACCACTACCTGCAGAAAATAATCATGTTCCACAGACTCTCATTCATGAGCCTTTAGGTTTGGACTGGGCTGAGCAAGCACATGATTTTTTGCAAAGCAAAAATGATTATTCTTTTGTCTCACACAAAGGCAGGACACAAAAAGTCTCAAAAGGAGCCTCACCATTGTTCCCACTAGCATATGGTCCAGAAATCGATAACTTTGTACAAAATGACTGTCATACTGCTCAAAATACGGTTTTGGATCAGGATAGCCCACCAAACAATCATACATCACAAGCTCAACAACAGAGGGCCACCACGCTGACTCCAAGAGCTTCTAGAATGAATCAAGACAATTCTAGAAATGATAATGTTAATAAGATGTCAGTAGTACTAACCACTTGGGTCACTCCAGAAGAGTATGACCAAAGACAAGGAAAAGGGGCTTGTACTTACTGTGAAAAGATAGGCCACTTTGCCCAACACTGCCCACAACAGCATGAACATGTGTCAGGTCAAGCTGCATTTATTGAAACTTCCAGAAAAATACCCGACAACATTATAATTGAAGTTAGAGATGAAATTTGGGATATTGATGGCACACTCTTGGGAAGGAATGCAAAAGGGGATGGATAAAAGGACATCGACCAGATAAACATCCTAGCATCTCAATAACCAGATGCTCATAGTCACAATGATTACACCCCAATAACTCTGCTTGCAACTCAAGTGGAAACATCACCAGAAATTATTTCCATGATTTTAACCCACCTCAATACATCTATCTGCAGAGCAAAATCAATTAACAGGTTTTTGCAGATTTTATCCAATATCTATGCCTCACCTTTCACCAATGATTGTAAATGAGATTATTGGTCAAATAAGCCCAATTATGCCTTGAATTATGCCATATACTCCGACTCTATAGAAAGCAATGCACCATGTATTGTGCTACTGAGAGTTCTCACCAGAAAAAAACCACAAAG
Organism: Rhodocollybia butyracea; assembly: GCA_015501585.1. Classification (NCBI taxonomy): domain Eukaryota; kingdom Fungi; phylum Basidiomycota; class Agaricomycetes; order Agaricales; family Omphalotaceae; genus Rhodocollybia; species Rhodocollybia butyracea. The sequence continues at coordinate 105,166 of JADNRY010000020.1, forward strand.
AATGTCAACGCTACCCCAATAATCTCAGACCAAATGCCACTAGTTATAGCAGATAGTGTGCCCAGAAACTGAAGAAAAAAACATCAGGAAATGAACAAGCTTTGAAAGACATGTAAAAGTGCTGAATGAGAAGGGGAAAGGAAGAAAGTTCTTGGACGATTTGATGAGTTTCAGACCAACCTAAGATGAAACAGCTATATCATACCCGCTTTTTCATCTAATAATACATCTCATCAATATCGCATCAAGTCATAACTTGGTCATAAAATAATAATACATCTCCAATTCTCGCCACTTGGACAACTTAAATACCAGATTGGTATTAATGCTTACTGAAATGCATGGATCTGTGTCCAAGACGCAGATACTACAGTGACAAGTTTCAAGTTCAGGAAATGAAATGTCCGAAAGTCCACTATTTCCATAAAAATCATCAATCAGACGGCACCAATTGACATCAAAGCCACCATCAAATCACTGATATGCAAACAGCTGTATGCAATCAAGCAATCAGAAAAAATTTGAAACAATCATTTTGATTGATGGACTTCCCATAAATCAGATCCATGGACATAGTACCACCCAACATGCTGATGTACTATTGAAATCATGATGTTTATTGTCCCAGGTCTGATGCAACTAATGTGGCATGGAAAATACACCAATTACAGTAATGACACTAACGACACTAATGTCCAGTTAATGACCAATTAACAGGCCATCACATAACCACCATTTGAAGTCAGGATGCTTGAACTCATGAACATCTTTACTTGAGATGCAACTGATAGGTGCAATCCCACTAACTATGACCGGATAACCTAACTCCTATGTGGCCTCAGAGGGTTTCGGCCTTAAGGGGGGAGTACTGTTATGACCCGGATCTAAATCCTATACACCCAATCTTTTTTCTTCTGTAACCAACTATGAACACTATCATTAATACTTCTACTTAACATTTTACATTCATTAGTTATTCAACACCATTTGGGTTAATGCTGCACACATTCTTCCAGAACACCAGAATGATCTTTAACAGTCACTGCACAGTCTGCACAGTCATGACATCATTCTAGCTCCACAACTATGATGTCATCTTGCTACTCCACAATCATGATGTCATTCCACTGCTCCGCAGTTATGATATCACATCACTGCTCCACAGCTATGACATCACTGCTCCACAGCTATGACATCATTGCATAGCCTCTTTACATCAATGACTCAATATCAGTCATTGCACAGCCAGATATCTGAGTCAACTACGGTTCCGCATACATGACTCAATATTAGTCATTGCACAGCATTACATAGTCAGACTGACTCATCCGCAGTATTTCCGCAGTTATGACTCAAATCTAGTCATTCCGCAGCATTTCCTAACTAGTACACATTGCACAGTATATAAGTAGTCTAGATTTACCAATGTACGTGAGACGTATTATTTTTCTTAAATCCAAACCCCCACTTGTTTGCTGTTATCACTTGTGTGAATCACCAGACCAACTCATTGTATCTTGTTGAGCTATCTCCAAGTTACAATACACATTTATACATCTTGTTGAGCTAACTCCAAGTTGTATCCACTAATATTCACCTGTTGAGCTATCTCCTAGTGAATACTTCTTTAATTGCCACTTGTTGAGCTATCTCCGAGTTGCAACTTCCTATTACTTGTTGAGCTATCTCCAAGTATTAGACATCACACTCACTATTACTTGTTGAGCTATCTCCGAGTACTAGACACCACACTCACTATTACTTGTTGAGCTATCTCCGAGTATTAGACACCACACTCACTACTACTTGTTGAGCCATCTCCGAGTATTAGTTCTGATTCATATTACTGCTTGTCGAGCCATCTCCGAGGGTAATCTTATTATTATTTGTCGAGCTATCTCCAAATAATAACTTCTGTGAGTTTTGTATTACAAACTAGTTACTAACTTTACTTGAGCCTAGTTGTTTGAGTATATATTTTTTGCCTAGCGGTTTCATCAAACAGAAAGGCTTGCTCTATAATCTCCATTAATTTCTCTTATCATTGTTACCACTGAGTTACGTACTGTGAAGGTTTGGACGAGACTATTGATCGAGTCATAACAGTATGTACAGAAACCCTTGATCCCTGAGGCAGTGGTCTCCATTTATGAAATCCAGTCAAACATGGAAACGCTGAATCCGGCGATGTACTAAACATGGCGGACAGCAACAGACTACCATATGCACTCATTGGAATCAGTAGGGGTCGCGGGTCCTGCGGTGTCATGGGCATCTCTGAACGTCTCCTCCGCTGGTTCTCTTTCTCCCGCCTCAACCTCCCCCGGAAAGGCATTTCCCAGTCGGCCTGGGCAAGCTGCTCTCCTCCTGATATTTACTGTATGCTGTGTCCTGAGCACATTACTCTCTGGGATGATCATCAACGGCAGCACGAGTTTGTTCTCCTCCTTGCTATGTGTGCTGTTCCTGGACCTGTTAATTTCTGGGATAATGTTCAATGGAGGCATGCCTTTCCTTTTTGAGGAACCAGGCAAGGTTGATTGTGAGAGGGGATGAGAAGCTGTTTCCACATCGGTATTCAGGTGAGGATTCAGTTGACATTACAGATCTCCTTTCAGGGGCATGGTACTAATACACTTAGCGGGAAAAAAACCGCCTCACTCCAACGCCCCGGGGTACGTCCCTAGCCATTTCAGTAGGTCAGGCGTGTTGCTCTGCAATGGGGCCGGTGTATTACAATGAGATTATTGTCCAGATACCATCCCACAACCATCTTTGTAAATTGTGTTGGGAACAATAAGGATGTCGGGGAGTCTGCAGTTGATGTGCTCTGGGGTATGGGGACCACTGCCAGTGTGAATCATTTAGACACCGGGGAAAGCATGGATGTGCCTTTCCGTATAGCCGCTGGATGTCTTCTTCAACTGGGGTGGGGGTAACTGTTTAGTGATGAGTGATGATTGGAGGAAACGGAGGGCGGGTTGTCTGTGTACCAGGAGAGGTTGCAGTGATGACTGTATGTTCATTAGTACTGTGGGTATAAGAAGAGATTACACTCCATCCATTCTGGTCTTCCTTGTGAGTGAACAGACATGGAAGTGTAGCGGGTATTTTGTTTCATAATTTACAATGATAATGGTCAATACAAACCCTATGAGGCCCACTAGGACACCAAGAACCGTTCTGAGAACAGCTGGGCCGTTGGACAACACTGCTTGTACGGCAATAGACATTGAAGGGCCAGCTGCAGACGAAGAGGTTGGTGTTGGTATAATAGACGTATACAGTATTATCAGGTGTAAATCTAAACCACCTAATCTTAACAACACCACCAACGCCCACAACAAATACATCACTCACATTAAAGCATCCCGCACACATCCCTACGCAAACTCAACACAATATGTACCCCCAATCTCAAGCTATCCAGCGGACTGCGCTATCGACTATGTGGGCCCCCGGACCCCAGATCTCAGAGCTCATAGGCTGACTATCATTGCGTGAAGAAAGCCAAAGTGCAGTGAGATGTCAATACATTAGGACCTGTTTATTGATACATCTCCTTGCAAAATATATGAGCTCCGGTTTCCCTCGATGTCTGCTTTCCCTGCACTTGAAGATAGTGTCCAACGCAATGATGGTCAGAAACACGCTGATCATCTCACGAGCACGTGTATACCGCTTTTTCAATTTCACGTTTTAGGCTTTCAGTTCACGCTTGTCCCGGGCCCTGGTAGGCTCTGGTCTTCTGCATTCCTATTTTTGCGGTGCTTAGGCTCTACACTTCATTTTCTTTTAAGGAATGGTCAGAAGAATACCACAAGGACAAACTTGGATTAGAATGAGCAGATGAAGCAAGAGATAGTAAAGGTGTCTTAGGTCTCTTAATGGTGGCAGGTATGACTGGATATCACTGGACAGCTCAAGTGGCTCATGTGCATGCCCTCTTCAGCCACCCATATCCCCCTCAGAATTCCACAACCAACAAAACCCGGTACCCGATTCCAAGGACAAAGAATGCATGGCGTTCCCGAGTCACCTACGTTCTCCTCATTCCCGTTCTCTTTTTTCTGTTATTGATCTTAATCCTCAAGGCCTTATCAATATCGATTATCACTGTTGCCATCTTAAGATATCATATATCAGGATCTCATCAATCCATCCGTAGGATCTCTCTTATCAATCTTATTCCTTATTGGTGTTGCCATCTCATCCATACAATACATCCTGACTGTCTTCAGTGTACTTAGGCACATCCGTGGCGGCAATTAGTGTTATGGTCGGTATTTGGGTATTTACGTGTAGGTATGCGAAAGATGCTATAAAACAACCTAACAAAAACACTACCGCACCTAACCAGACTATCGATATGTAAGGGAGCGAGGGCGGGTTGTCAGAGATTCCCCAAGGGAAAGTCTTGTAATATTGGATGTACGTGCGCGACTGCTCCAGGTTCAAGACTGTAGTGCTAACGTGGGTAACTAAGCTTAGACAACTCTTAGAACTAAGTCAAGAGAAGCCTAGTTGGGGTGTACGAGTGTACAAGGGAACCAGGTGTTTATGTCCAAATCAATTAACCAAAACCAATACCAATACCACGAAACTAAGATTCTCCTAGGCAAACTCTGGCTCTAGCTAGAATAGTAATCTCAAGGTTTGTCAACAACCCTAGGCAAACTCTGGCACTAGCTGCTGTGACGCCGTAAAGTCCTCGACCAAACTCTGGGCCAAGCTACAATATTGTGAGTGAACTTAATCACTAGGAACTCGTACCACAATCTTAGTGGCTCGTCTAACTTCGTGAAGAAGTCAACTAAGGAACCCTCACTCTGGAGCCAAATAATCCCTTACTAGAAGCCGTCCCCTCTAAGGAAGCAACTAGATTTGAGTTGATCTGGAGTTCGAGAGAATTCTACACACTTAGGCCCTGTTTGGGAACCCGGGTGGGGTTGGGTAGGGTCAGATTTTGGCGTAAGATGGGTTAGCTGCTGGGTTGCCAGAATTTTTACCCTAAACCCAACCCTACCCTGGCGTTCGGTAACTTTTTGGGTTGAAAGTCACGCGTGACTTTCAATTTCTCTTTCCTTTCTTTTGATTTCCCGTTAATCTCAGCGTGTTTTCTTCCTGTACTCTCTTTAATACCTCTCTATAATGTCTGAAATAATTGAAACATCACAAACCTCTTCTCCAAAACCCGAAAAATCCAGCACAAAGAAGGCAATCTGGAGTACTGTAGATGACGAAGTCCTGGTAACTGTTCTCAAGGAACAGAAGAGTGGTGGCTTCCAAACGGACAATGGTGGATTCCACAATGATGCATACAAGGCCGCTTCCATCAAACTCGCATTCTCTATGGCTACTTCCAAAGGCCCGCAAAAAACCAGTGAGATGTGTAAGACCCGCTGGGGCACTGTAAGTTTGTATTTACGGTCTTTCACCTGACTTGCCTGACGATCCATCTGGCGTAGCTCAAGAAGAATCTGAAAGACGTGAAATCTATTCGCGAGAAGTCAGGTTTTGGGTGGGATGCCGAACGGGCCATTGCCACTGCTACTGATCAAGTTTGGGAAGATCTCATAAAGGTGCGTTGCTTTCATTATTGAACGTGTTTATTCCATTCTAATCTGTACACATAGAGCAAGCCAAAACTGAAGTGCTGGCGTAAGAAGTCCTTTCCGTTGTATGACCAGATCTTGGACCTTATCGAGGGTCAAGTTGCAACTGGAGGAAGTGTTTTCTTTCCTGGTGTTTTGGGTGCTGTGGGACCTCTTGAGGGAGAAGCTGGGTCTGAAGAAGAGGACAACAACAGCGATGAAGAGGAGGTACGCCTCAAATAAATTTCTTTTTTGATTTGTCGTTTTTAAACATTTTCAGGATTCCGCTCGCGTTACTTCCTCTCAAACACCAGCTCGACGCCCTCTGGTTCAGAACTCCAGTACAGACTTTGCCACCCCTGCCACTGTTTCGCGCAAGCGTGTACCTGCCATGTCTGACCTCACTGAGCGCCCTGCAAAACGTGCTCATGGCCGTAAGCCAACGCAGAGCGATGCGGGGTTTGAGATGGCAGAGGCTGTCCGTGATCTTGCTCGTAGTGCCATGGGTGATAATAACCCTTCAGTGCTTTCTCCTGCTCGGAAAACTCGTGCAATCGCCTGTGTGGAGAACAATAACGAGTTGTCAGATAACAAGATGATTGATGCATTCAAGCTCATCCGTCGCGACACTAGTGTTGCCGATACATATCTTGCTATTCACTGTGTCAAACATCGTACTCGTTTCATTCAAGCTGAGATCAGTGCAGCAGCTGAACATCCCTTTGTTTGATATATACTTGATAATTGTCGCTCCTTTCTACTATTGTATCCGCTCGTTTAGTCCATAATACTGTTGTTTATTCTTGATAAAATACTTGTTTATAGTACTACGTAGTCGTTACTTGAATACTATCATTTTAGATATGTTCATATGCGCCTGGATTCTCTGCAAGATACTCCTGATATTGATTCCAACATGCCTGTGCAATTTGATCATGCTTTGCCTCTGCTCTTTTCTTCTCCTTGATACTGATGTGTGTAGAGAAATATTCTGGTGGAATAGCAGGAAGCTCATCACTTGCACAAGTCTGTTCGAGTTCCCGAGCGATTGTGAAGATTTCATCCCGCGGATCATGGATACGGATGAAGTTGTGAATTGCTGCGAGGGCTTCCGGAATCCGAGCTTGAACATTGATTGGGTACTCTGGAGCTGTGCGCATAATACGAAATCGTCGCTTCAGAACTCCAAACACACGTTCAATGACATTTCGCAGCTGAGCATGTCGTAGATTGAAGAGTTCTTCTCGGTCTTTTGGCCTATTGCACTGTTGTCAATCCTCAATTTTTTAATTCATGCAAGAAGTGAAATACCTTTGGTTACCTTTTGCCCACTCCTTGAGATGATATCGTTTACCACGATAGGGCACAAGACATGCTTCACAGAGCGGAAAGCCAGCATCTCCAAGCCAGTACTGTTCAGGAGGTATGGCAAGATTTTTCTGACGTGCTTCTTCCCATAAGCGACCATCTGCTGTACTACCCTCCCACCCAGTCATCATGTAGCAGATCTCCATATCAAATGTAGAACCAGCTAGGATGTTCTGTGACACACGACTTTTGCAACTCCGGTAGCGGCCCATATCCTCTTCCATAACAAAAGCATCCTCTAATGATCCATCAACTGCGGCTAGAGCACCGGTGAATGGCTGGAAGCGTGGATCTTCCTTGATTATAGATGGAACTTCATTGTTGGGAAGTTTGACAAACTTTGAATAGAAATGAGAGTTGGAAACAATACCGAGGACAGTATGAAAGGATTTTGAGATAGTATCTCCACTTCGCTGGAAGCGCTCTTGTGCTTCTCGATTACCCATCCCATAGATCATTAATCGCATAAAAATCGAGACTTTTTCTTCTGCTTTCACATAGCGACTGTCACGAAGTCCTGCTTTACGCATTTCCTTGACAAGTGATCGAAATACATGACAAGCCATTCCCATTGATTCACGTATACGCCGTGGATGGCCTTTTGCTATCAGTGATAGAAAATAATAGACAGTGAATTCATACCATGGACCAGTTCATCAACCCACATTTGGCCGGTCAATATTGAATTGTGAACCCGTTCAACGGGTTTGGAAAGACGAGGAAGTGTCATCAAAGTATAGGCACAAAGTGCCCCAGCAATTGCTGGGAGAAATTTTCGGAGTCTCTGCTGACGGTTTGGAGGCCTAGACAGCTTTTGGGATGTCTGTACGCGTGTAGACACCATTTGAAACGATGAAAAACGCGTAATTGGCCAAATATCACTTTTGATTGTAAAATAACATACTGTGACACTAGTGACTACTCGTGTCCAATCCGTGACTCCACGTAGCTACCCAAGCTCAACCCAGTCCGAGTAGATCGGACTTTTGGCAAAATCAACATCAGGAAAAGCTGTTTTTGCCTAGGTGACCCCAGAGTGGCCTAAAGCAAACTAGGTGACCTATGAATCCTATGGCATCCTAGGAATTTGGCTCGTCCCTTGCCAGTCAAGGCTCTTGAGGACTCCCTAGGCTTGCCCTGGGTTTGCCTAGGATACCCTAGGGAATCCTCAAGAGCCTTGACTGGCAAGGGACGAGCCCAAATTCCTAGGATGCCATAGGATTCATAGGTCACCTAGTTTGCTTTAGGCCACTCTGGGGTCACCTAGGCAAAAACAGCTTTTCCTGATGAACCTCACCCTACCCTACCCAACCCTACCCAACCCTACCCGGGTTCCCGAACAGGGCCTTAAATTTGATCAAGATATAAATGGGCTTTGCGAAGCGCGTGAAGTTTATTACTTTCTTAAGATAACCAAGTCAGGAGGCGTCACACTACTGATCCCGTGGGGACGTTCTACGGAGCACTGGTCTTAGCAGTCAAGTCGAGGGCAAGAAACTTGTCTTATTGAATAAATATATCTGGCTTATATACTGAGTAGAGAGAGTTTAATACGAAAAATTGATGAAACAGATACGGAGAGAGACGGAAAGAGAGTGGAACAGAGGAATCTGGCTCGGAAAGGAAACTCCAGCCTATATATGGTACACATGATAAAGAAATAGTCCATTCTTGGGTATATATCAGAGGTAAAATATGATTTCGTGAGGATTAACATAGTTTTAGAGTGTTTTGATCCGAGCGAGGTTTCTCCAATTACTCCACAATTCTCCGGGGTCAGGAGTACCTTTACACTTCATGATCACTCGCCGCCTGGTCTCCCTTGGGTGAGTTTCATTCTATTCCTCGGATAGTTCTGTCCATCCTGAGCGTGATTAACATTCTCTCGAGAAGGCCTGTTATCTAGCTTTCCAACGACACCACTTATGATAATCTCGAGCAACTGCGCTGAGTATGTACAAGTGATTCCCGATAGTCGGCTTTAATGGATAAGACCTTCCGTGTATGATTTCTAAGATCAAATGTTTCGATTTGCCAAGGCTATCCCGGCGTGTAGCTTTCCGTAGGACCACTAAGCATGTTTCTACCGTCCTCATGGTTGTGACCGGTGCTGCGAATAGATCTCTACGGTTTCCTTGGGATTGTTCTGGTCCATTGTTACGGACTGTAAAGTCCACATCTTAACATAGCTCGTTGGGGGTCTTAGTGTAAGGGATGCCTTCCCTCGAGTAATGCTTTGGCTTAGTACTTATCCCGCTTCAAGATGTCCTGTAGTTTAGAGAGTCTACACTCTTGGGTATAACTAGATTGACAATCTAGCGTTACATCTCCGGGCAGCCCAGGTATCCTCGCTAGCTTGGCTCTAGGCTACGCTTGTGGGCGTACCTTCACGGCTCACTGAGTATTATTGTTAAGTTCTTTGCCTCGGCAACAGCTATCACACTCGGGCTCCGTATAACTCTCTTATTGCATTGTATAACATGTACAAAGTGTCAAAATGTACGGTTACATGCCTTAGGCCGATTTTAGGCCTAATATCTCCCCAAAACTAATGATCTGACCGTCCCCGGTCAGCCCACCAAGCCTAGGATCGACTCTGCTAGCAATCCCTTTTATGTTCTTGGCATTTAGCATTCTAATTCCTTTCCTGCGGGCTAGTCTGGACGTACTACCCCTAAGTTTAACTGGGATCATTCTCGACGTCGGGCGCTTATGTGAATCAGGTGTCAACAATTGAATTGATCTACAAGACAGCATATGCCGCGGGCGCCTAGACTCCTGATTTGGGGATTCCAATCATTTCCTCGATAACATTTCCTTTAAGTTTAACATGTTAAGTCTTTGAGAACTCTGAAAACGCCCCTGTCACATTCGTATATTGTGATATGTTGTTTTACGTCTTAAGACAGATGCCGGTCACTTCGGCTACGGCTTCGGGCAACAACCTATTAATAAGGCAATGTTGAAATTTTTCAACAAGTCCCATCATCGTCTCTCCCACCACCATGTCTGTTAACGACAACTTTCCTGAATGGTGGCCTACCCTCCCGGCAGACACCATCAACACTTATCTTTCCCTTACATTGCTCTCAAACTCCAGGAACCTTCTTGATAATTTTAAGAGCAAGAAACGCTCCTTTTTCTCCCTGGCTGAGCCACTAGTACAGAAGTTCGACACTTCCTCTGTGACCCAACAGGACTCATATTTTATTGGACAGGGCCAAGGCCAGCTTACAGTCGTCGGTGACATTGCCAATGAGTATTCTGCACGGATGATCTGGGCGGCGGCAGTGGCTATACAGCGCAAACTGGCCCCCCATCTCTTAGCCATTGCCAAGGATTCCTCGTACAAGCCTGATACCAAGGCCAAAGCCATTCGTATCGCTTTTGCTGTACTGAACGCTCGACTTGTAAGTTTGATGTTCCATGCCTCTAATATGTAATTTATCTCTTCTGTTAACAGGTTTTTCTTCATACCCATGTCCTGGGCCAACGTTCATGCCCTCTAATAGTCAAAAGCATAGTTGCTGCTCGCCAGAGACTTTCCCGGGTCGTGTGTTGTACTGACACTTCCCCAGGGTCGGACCCGACTTGGTACATAGCTGACCATGAGGTTTCACAGATCTTGGTAAGTCTCTGGTCCTTCTCGAGTAGGCTTATAACTTAATCTTTTACAGGATTACGCTGTCCTTCACTTCCATACTCCCGACCGGCCCATTCCTATTCCACTCGACAAAGATTGTCAGGAAACCGCTTGGCTTGGAGAACAGGACCCAGTTGACGACGGAATTCCAGGGGCTCCCGGCCCTGTTTCTGATGGTGAAGAGGAGGAGGGGAATAGCGATGTTCCTTCTGAGAGTGAATGGTCGGCTTATGAAGCGCCACCATCTCACTCGAGGGTATGTCGTTATGTTCTTATTATCATATTTCTTTTAACATTAGTTTCTTTTGGCATCCCCGGTTACTGGGGAATCTTCACGCTATCCAACTCATAGAACCAAGACTCGCAAGGCAAAGAGAACTTCTCCTGCTCCGCTGCCCAAAGCTGTCCCCAAGAAGTTGAAGAAGATTCCAGCCCCGAAAGTCATCCCTAAGGCCTCAAAAGAGGTGAAAACGCCGATTGTTTCGAAGAACTCCAGGACTCCTAAAGCCTCGCTGGAAGCTCAAGAGTTAAAGTCGTCGAAGGGTAAACTACTAGTCATGGAAACGAAGGCTGCCGGCCCTTCTAAGGGCAAGACTAAGATGAAGGATGTCAAGGGAAAGGGCAAAGAAGTGGTACCAGACTCTGTTGTGGTAAGTTTATCTTCTCTTTTCTCGACATCTATCTAACTTTTGTGTTCAGCCTCCTAGCCTTAAGCGTAAACGCCTGAACGACACCGAGGACAAGGCTGAGGCTTCAACCCTTCCTACTCCCACACTAGCTCCTAAACTCAAAACTAGCAAGAAGCTTGTGCCCGTGGTCGAAATCCCAGTTCCCATGGCTTCTGGTTCAAAAGGCAAAGTCACAGTTCCTTCGGAGTCTTCCCGCGAGCCGACGCCTGCTCCTGCTCCACCGGAAAACCTCGTCTTCCTTGTTCCCAATGAGGACATGGATTCCCTGGATCTCGATGGGCTCTTTCAAGACCTGGCTTCTCGTTCCTCGAAGGAGTTTGTTGCCTCGGGGTCCACAGAGTACCAGACTGTTATCGTACGTTTCGAAAGGGACCCTTGGATTTACCCTCGTTCGAGGAAATTCTTCCACGCAGCAACCAGGTTTGTTTTATCGTTGAAGTAACTTGTTCTTATACTAAATTTTTTATTCCTTCAGAAACCAAAGGAACTGTTCAAGACCCAGCCAACTTGGGGTATTACACCCGAGCTAGATGCTTTCCTGGACCTCCCGGCCGTTAGTACCGGAACGCACCAGATGTCTTGGCGAGTTTTCCTTCATGCCAACCGTGCCCTCTGTAATGTATGTAAACTTTTCCAACGGTTATGATTTTATTAATATTTTCCGTTTTTAGACGGATGTTGTTGCTCGCGAGATACCTTGCCTCCAATGTGCTGCGCGCCGGCCGACAGATTCCAAGGGAGAGGACCGCCTGCCATGTACCTATTGTTTAGATGACGACGGGAACCGGAGGTTTGGTGCTTCTTGCGACAATTGTGCAATCTCCCATCAGACGTGCTCGGACACACTCCACATTCCAGAAGTGGTTGAAGTACTCGATGAGACCTACGAAGCATCGAAGGGTTCACGAGTTAGTGAGTACTTTTCTTTTGTTCTTTTTAACTTCTTTTTATTAATGTTCATGTTTAGATATCGCCAAGCAGGTCAGCACAATTGCTCGCATCCGTACTTCTTACGATGCAGCAATTAAGGCCAGGGAACAGCTCAACGTGTCCATCTCAAGCACTTTTGACGCTTTGCAGCATGAAGTGCAAGAGCTCCGCAGCATGGCTCCTGACCCTCAGGTTTTCCTCGAGTCTTTCGTGCCGATCCTTCCCGAGAAGGAGTTGTCTCTCACGGATTGGAGTTTCTTATGCTCCTTTATGAAGTGGAGATCGGACTACTCCTTCCCGACCAACCAGGCTTATCAAGACTTCCTGAAGAGCATCGTGCATGCCGCCGTGGTTCCGGCTTCTGTGGAGAGCGCCCTCGAGAATGATTCCGGGGTGCCCACTGGTACTTTGTCTCCCCGAGGATCTCCTTCTCGTTCAGCAACTGGTCTTTTCGATGAAGAATCAGTCGTGCCACCTACTGGGAGTCCTCGAGATGAGGAAGCGTCGATGGCTGGTACTCCCCATGAGAACCCGGGTTTGCCTGTCGCTGGGTCTGTTATCGACCAGGACGAGCCAGTGGACCAGCTAATGGAGGGAGTTGAGACATTATCAAATGTCAAAACCACTTCCCCATAGCTTTCCTTGTTCTTCTCGGAGTCTGGGCCACCGTTGGCATTGCTGTTTGTCCTCGGACGTTAAATAAAATTTCCTTTATATCATATTTCGTCGCTCACCCCTCGCATGGGATTTCTCTTTTGACTCCCCTCTCTGGGGCAGTATCGTGGTATTCTTAGGTATATAGGCACCTTTTAGAATACCATACAATAAAGCCTATCAATATCAAGACCTTCGGGTCAATGTGTACATATCATACTCGAGTGACTTCCTAAGTCTTAAGTTTACTCTCGGAAAGGCTTACAGCACGATAGCCTATTCTCGGGAGTTTTGTTATAATAGCACAAGTTTTCCTTGAGTACCATACCAGCTCTTTGTAGCATGTTAAAGTATACTCATGGAAAACTTTTTATGACTCGAATTCCCGCCCTTGGGAACCTATACGGTTTGTTAAAGGTGTAATCAAGTCTTCGAGGGAAAGCCTAGAGAAGACTCATCATCCCTAGGTAAGCTGAGTGCGATGCAATCTTTCCCTAGATATTGACATTCTTTCAATACAACATCCAATCTTGGATCAGGTCCTGTTTAGGGCATAGTGATGACCGTCAAAATGAAATCCATTGATGCTCAATATTATGGGTGTAAGGTTTTTCCTAGCGTTTTCGTCTTCCGGAGAATTATCGCGGTGAGGTACCTGTGTTAGGCTTCCCCGTGCCGCTTCTAATACTCTTTAAGTGTTTGCTTTATGTTTTGCCTAGTGTTCTCCCTTTTGTTGAGCAATGTTATGGTTCCTATTTTGGTCATAGATGTCGTTGAATAAATTCAAAATTCTCCTCGTGATGGTGGACTGCCTGGAGCTATGGTGTCTTGGCACCATGCGCTTCCCTCCCCCAAACTAATGATATCAACTGTCCTCAGTTGAGCACTTGGGTTTCAGAACGCGCCGGGGACCCGTAGGACTCCGTCGCTCTAAGACATTAACCTATAAAAGCGTCCGCGAAAAACAGTTCAAGACCCAGTTCTCAGAAAACTTTTCCTTGAACTACAAGTCTCTCTACAATGTCTTCCAAGAACACCCAAAATACCGACAACAAACCGCAGTTCATGAAGAATACTATGGAAGCCATTGTCACCTCCACCAGAACACTCAAAGAGGCTACCAGTTGTCTTTGTGATGCAATCGAGTACAATGAGGGTCAGACTCTCCTTCAGGCAGAGGTTCTTAGTACTGCACAAAAGCACGTCGACCTTCTTGTGAGCCTCTTTATGCTGCCTTGGTATACACATGTTGATGTTTCTACCAGTACACCTGTATCTTTGTTGCTTAGGAGGAACCCGAGGGACATATGATAGTAGTTGTATATACGATCTACAGAAACTCAGCTTTCCGGTGTTGCCCGATACCTTCTGCAATTATAATTGAGCACACTTTCTCTCTATGTGATAATTAGATGTTCAGTGGTTAAAGTGGCGTCAACATTGAATGGTATGATACTTGCAGAATAGTCAATCAAGTCAATCAAGTTATGAGTAAATCCTCCTAATAATTACCAGTTACCCTCAGAGCACCCACACCATGCATGCCCAACAGGAACACAACCAGCCACTCAAGGCTTTGTTGCACTTATACCAAGCTACGTGGATTAAATAGCGGCAAGACTTGCTCGCCAAATGCCCCGCTGTCGATACCACAGGAACGCAAAGGAGTCTCAGGACATGAGATGGAAAGAAGACTGGTTACCAAGTTCTCACCGGCCCCAGCAGCTCTGACACCTTCGATTGCTCTGCTATCATCCGCCTTCCGAAGCTACTGGTCCAGAGGCATTGACAAAATAAACTGCTGTACTACTACAACTTGAAGTTCAAAGTAGTAGAGTGATTTCGAAATGCCAGATTGGCAGCAGAATATTCCTTCCCCTTCCAACAATGCTTGCGGTATCAATTGAAGTGACGGTCTCGCGGGAACTGTCATAGTAATCCCATTATATGAGTACTGGAAAACATGACAGTGAGACGTAACAATGGAGATTCACCAACGACGGTAGCAGGTTTCTTCATTCCGGAGAACCAGCGTGCGCCCAAGTGTTTAGCAAGGGTGGCGGAGCATATATACGTCTGTGGGAGGGGTGAGATGGATGAGTAAAAGAGGAAGCAGCGGAAGCAGCGGAAGCAGCGGAAGCAGCGGAAGCAGCGGAAGCAGCGGAAGCAGCGGAAGCAGCGGAAGCAGCGGAAGCAGCGGAAGCAGCGGAAGCAGCGGAAGCAGCGGAAGCAAGGAAGCAGCGGAAGCAGCGGAAGCAGCGGAAGCAGCGGAAGCAAGGAAGCAGCGGAAGCAAGGAAGCAAGGAAGCGGAGAAGTGTCCCCGACAATGTATGTACCTCCAATAACCAGGGTTGAGTTAATTGTTATGACCTGGATCTAAATCCTATACACCCAATCTTTTTTCTTCTGTAACCAACTATGAACACTATCATTAATACTTCTACTTAACATTTTACATTCATTAGTTATTCAACACCATTTGGGTTAATGCTGCACACATTTTTCACCAGAATGGTCTTTAACAGTCACTGCACAGTCTGCACAGTCATGACATCATTCTAGCTCCACAACTATGATGTCATCTTGCTACTCCACAATCATGATGTCATTCCATTGCTCCGCAGTTATGATATCACATCACTGCTCCACAGCTATGACATCATTGCATAGCCTCTTTACATCAATGACTCAATATCAGTCATTGCACAGCCAGATATCTGAGTCAACTACGGTTCCGCATACATGACTCAATATTAATCATTGCACAGCATTACATAGTCAGACTGACTCATCCGCAGTATTTCCGCAGTTATGACTCAAATCTAGTCATTCCGCAGCATTTCCTAACTAGTACATATTAAACAGTATATAAGAAGGCTAGATTTACCAATGTACGGGAGACGTATTATTTTTCTTAAATCCAAACCCCCACTTGTTTGCTGTTATCACTTGTGTGAATCACCAGACCAACTCATTGTATATTGTTGAGCTATCTCCAAGTTACAATACACATTTATACATCTTGTTGAGCTAACTCCAAGTTGTATCCACTAACATTCACCTGTTGAGCTATCTCCTAGTGAATACTTCTTTAATTGCCACTTGTTGAGCTATCTCCGAGTTGCAACTTCCTATTACTTGTTGAGCTATCTCCAAGTATTAGACATCACACTCACTATTACTTGTTGAGCTATCTCCGAGTACTAGACACCACACTCACTATTACTTGTTGAGCTATCTCCGAGTACTAGACACCACACTCACTACTACTTGTTGAGCCATCTCCGAGTACTAGTTCTGATTCATATTACTGCTTGTTGAGCTATCTCCGAGGGTAATCTTATTATTATTATTTGTCGGGCTATCTCCAAATAATAAGTTCTGTGAGTTTCGTATTACAAACTAGTTACTAACTTTACTTGAGCCTAGTTGTTTGAGTATATATTTTTTGCCTAGCGGTTTCAACGCACGGAAAGGCTTGCTCTACAATCTCATTAATTTCTCTTATCATTTTTACTGCCAAGTTACGTACTGTGAAGGTTTGGACGAGACTATTGATCGAGTCATAACATTAATGGCCTCCAGATTGACATTGTCAGACTTGCTCTACAGAGTTGCGACCAAATCTACTTCAACATAACAGTGGCCTCCATTAATCCCAGCCCTAGAGATTAGGCGGATTCATCTGTATGAATTTGTCCATATACAGAAACCTATGTTGACTACATGGGTGGCGGGCTCTATCCGGAATCTCTAATCTGAGTCCATACTGAGCTTCTTACTAGCAATGTACTGGGGAAATACACACTCCATTAGCGCTAGGTAAGTTTTAATTCATTGGCCTATTTTGGGAAGTGCTCTGAACTGGAATAGCTCACAGCTTTTATTGAAAACATGTGGAGGAAGCGAGGACGGCCGTCCTTAGGTTTTTTAATCCTCCACAGCCTGTCTCTGAGGACAACTCAAATGAATACACTGTGGTATTCACTCCCAATGCATCCGGAGCTCTCAAGCTCATGGGGGAAGCATATCAATTCACAAGAGGTAAGTATATCTGCTATTGTTGAATGAGAAATTATCGGGGCAAACTTGGCCCGTGTAAGATTAGGAGAAGATTTCTATTTTTGTATCAATTCTTATCTCACTTACTGTACTTGTAGCTACCTGCGTATGTAAGCTACCCCAGACATTTACTCCGTGAAGTATTTGTGCTGAGGTGAGCTTGTTCTTCTTCTATTGATGTACTATATGTTTACTTATGGTGTATTAGTCTGTTACTTACTTTACAGGTATATAATAGTCATTTACTCCATGAAGTATTCGTGCTGAGTCTGTTACTTACTTTACAGTGCACAGATCTATCTCAACAGCTATGAGTATTAATTCCCCACCAATGTGATCTTTAGGAAGCTCCTTTGTATTGTGTGAGGATTCACATAATAGTGTCAATGGTATCCGTGAATTTGCGAGATGAGGAGAGGCTAATGTGGTTTACATTCCCGTTGATCGCCAAGAAAACCAAGAGGGTGGTGCATTCAATTTGGATGAGGCCATAGTGAGTATATGTGTTCTATTGAGCCCACTGCTATCTGACATTCCTTTCACTTTGTTTGAAGAGTGCGCTTTTGAAAAACAAACCCCCGCAGGGTGCACTGAGTCTCTTTGCACTTACAGGTTTGTCCAATATAACAAATGCCAAGTGTCCCGGTTTGTATTCATCTGCATCTCCGGAAGAGGGAGATCCCTCAATTGTCGCTTACGCTCGGACCATTGGATATCATACAATCTTGGATGCTGCCACATTGGCACAAACATCACCAATATCTCTTGCCCGGATCTCTGTTGACGCACTTGTGGTGTCTTTTTACAAAATGTTTGACTTCCCAACTGGTATTGGAGCACTCATAGTAAGTCCTTCGGATGATTCTGGTTACCAGTGGTTTTTAGTGCATAATTAATCCTTTGCCCCAGGTGTGAAAAGGATTACTCCGCATGCTCAAAAGCAAGCAACCATGGTTTGCCGGAGGCTCAGTAGAAGTCGTATAGGTTCCCGGATGGGCTTACACAATGAAAGGTGTCGGAGAAGAACCTGAAAGTTTCGAAGTATAGATATCTGCTCAACCGTTTGAAACAATAATATTTACGTGCTATTTCTTCCACAGGATGGGACAATTAATTACCTTCTTCTCCCTGCGATAACTTCGGGGCTTCGTCTTCTCTCCACATACCTTCCATACTTGCCCCTTCGGCTGCACTGCCTGTTGCATTATCTCATTTCCGAGATAACCCAAATACGGCATCATGGTGGGGATGGGGATATGGAACGAGGCTTGAGAGTATGTCAAGTTCTCTCGCGAAAACCCATGAAAACTTTGCAAAGTCTCGGAGAGACTGATGATGAGACGGGAGCAATAATTGCTTGCATCTTTGTCGACGTCAGTTACTCTTTAGCAACCCCTTTTTTACTATGGTGCTGATGCTTTAATAAATGCATCTAGGAAGCAGGGAAGCCGTTTCCTTTGTCGTTCATTGCTCACTCTGCTGCACAGGAGGGTATTTCTCTTCGGACAGGATGTATGTGTAATCCTGGTGGAACCAGAGCTCTGCTAGGAATACAGAGAAGCATGAAATTTGTGCAGGAAGGCAGACTGATGCATGAGGATGCGTCACTACAGCAGCAAAAGCAAGCAGGCACAACTTGTATTAACTTTGCTAATTTGCCCACCCACCAAAGGGGAACAGTAGAATTTGGTGTGGTTCGGATAAGTCTGGGAGAGCCTGCGTGTAGTCCACATTACCACTATTTAATGGAGTCCCCACCATAGTATGAATATTGTGACCCTTGGTATTCCAGACTTTGCTCCTGGGGGCTTATGATCTGACTGATGGGGAAGTTGGTGTGGGAGGCAGTGGAGTGGCAGGATGAGGTGGCATAATCAAGTTAAATCAACCACGGAGATGGTGGTGGTCTAGGGGTGTGCGGAGAGGGCACACCCTCTTGTAGTGGTATTATTGGGATTTTCGGTCTTCCAGTTGGTGCACATGTTTGCTGATCTGGTATGTGGAATTTCATTGGAATGCAGGGGAAACATGGATAAGGCATCTTGGATGTAGCGGACGGGGGCAGGTGAAGTGCTGGTAGCGGGCAGTTCAGGGGTGGTTCGCACTGGTTGTGCTAGATGAAGGCAACAGAAGAATAAGTAATTACTAGTACTCTAGTTGGCAGTTGCCCAGTGTGGGGTTGTACTAATGGGGGTAGTGAGCATGGCAAGAAGGGAAGATAGAGATATCATTAAAGGAAGGGGAGGAAGAGAGGGCAGAGTCCACTCTAAAGCTGGGGAAGAAGTATTATGAGACATAAATCCAAACTAATGTAATCTGAACGACACCATCACACAGTGAATATACAACTCACATTATTGCCGTTTTCAAAAGTTTGTGGAAAACGTCAAAAAAAAAAAAAATCATGGGCGCTTATTATTCCTTGTTGGAAGAACTTGTGAGTTTTCGCCTTTCGCTGAGCTCAGTTCTTCCCCAATCTCTTCCAAAGTTAGCAAATATCTTCTTTACACGTATATAAGTAACGCATGAATTTTTGATGACTTTTGGTGAACCCAAAACAAACATCTTTCAGATTTGCATTGGAAGGCAAAACTGGCTGGTATACTTAGCGTCATTTGGTGTTGTTTGTCCCACCTCTGAAAGAGTCAAAAGAGGCTGATTTCAGTTCAGTCACCCACATATTTGGTCTTATTAGTCTACACTTTTGTTACATTGACCTTACTAAAAAGACCCAAAAACCTAGGCAAAACCCGGGCAGCTAGGTCATGACCTAAAAAAATTGGTCATGACCTAGGTCAGGTTGGTCTTTTCCTGGGGTTGGTAGGTCATGGCCTGGGGTGAGATAGGATATGGCCTAGGTGGGGCAGGGCATGGTCTAGGTGAGGGAGGGCATGGTCTAGGTGAGGGAGGGTATGGTCTAGGAGGAGGAGGAGGGTATAGTCTGGGAGGAGGAGGGTATGGGTGAACTAGGTCATGACCTATTTCCAGTTTTGAAATTGCCTAATTAAGAAATAAAAGTCTATTGAAATAAAATTGCCTAATATAGTAATTTATAAAAATTTCCAAATGTATCTAACTCTATTAAAAAAACATAAAAACCGGTTAAGTGTTTGAAAATTGCCTTATTTGGTAATAAAAACAGCTTTGACCTCATCCACTGCAAAAATTGAAAAATTTCCTAATTTAGTAATTTTTTAAAATGGCCTTGGTCATGACCTAGGCTAGGTAGGTCATGACCTAGTTCACCCAGGTCATGACCTAGGTCAGGTAGGTCATGACCTAGTTCACCCAGGTCATGACCTAAAAAGTAGGTCATGACCTAAAAAAGTAGTCATGACCTGAATCAGCTAGGTCAGGTAAGTCCCATGCTTCCCTGACCACCCAGAACAGGGCACTGTGACTTAGCTTAATCTTGTCATAATCTACAGATATGTAAAAAATCCCAATATGTTTCTAAAAATTTCAAGTCGTTATTCTATGATATTTCATTCTTGTTTATATTCTCTATCTCACCATCCTCCACTCTCACCCTACACCTCTTAGACTAAATCTCTCCCATACCCTCCTCCTCCTCCTCCTAGACCATACCCTCCCTCACCTAGACCATGCCCTCCCTCACCTAGACCATGCCCTGCCCCACCTAGGCCATATCCTATCTCACCCCAGGCCATGACCTACCAACCCCAGGAAAAGACCAACCTGACCTAGGTCATGACCAATTTTTTAGGTCATGACCTAATTCCCAGGTCATGACCTAAATCCCAAGGTCATGACCTAGCTGCCCGGGTTTTGCCTAGGTTTTTGGGTCTTTTTAGTAAGGTCAATGTAACAAAAGTGTAGACTAATAAGACCAAATATGTGGTTGCCTGAGGTGCTGATTTCAAGTAGAAGTGACAACGACAACTTTATTTATGCCTAGATTGCAATGTTACAAGGGTATGTTACAAGGGTATGTATCAATAAAAGATACAGGCAAGGTAAGTTAAAAGTCCAATGGCAAAACATCATAAAGAAACACAGCGTGCAGCTTTGATAACTATCAGACCAGGAGTTCTGGATATTGCAGGCTTACAGCCACAGCTAATGATAGACGAACACGGTTGGTAGGTTGATAGGTTTAACGGCATGGGAGAAAGAGTACAAAGTTAACTCGTTTCGACTCTCGAGGGCCTGAAATGACTTGAAAATGGATCGTCGAGATATTTGACACAAATCATATGTTCAGATTGAATGGAGTACTAACGACTGGTAAAGATGCTCGTTAACATACTGTAATCGTTCAAAAAAGATACACGCACCATACACCAGGTAGCTATCTCAATGATCCCTTGTTTCATGGGCCATTCTACATGAAAGAGTAAAGAGCCAATTTCAGTTAACTCCAACTTGATGCCAACAGCAGTTCGAGTCCAGATTTCCGATGTGTCGAGAGTTGTTGCGATTGAAAGGCATATATGGTGTTGCTGATAGGCCCAGAGCAAAGAAAATGATTTGTAGAAGGCCAACCATGAGCTCAAGACTTGGGAGATACTGTAAACACAGTAAAAGGAGTCCTCTTGTAGTTTGTCTGTGCAAGTTGGGTGGCTCGAAGATATTGTTGTGGTACAAAAGGAGGCGGAAATAAATAAGCGCCCATGATTTTTCCTTAACGTTTTCCACAGACTTTTGAAAACGGCAATAAAGCATCCAGCACCGCAATGTGTGAACTCAACCTGCAAAGTATGTTCCCCCAATCTCAAACTATATTCCTTCCAGCGGACCGCGCTAGCGACTATCTCTGGGACCCATAGGCTGATTATAATCGCGCAAATCCACAAACACAGGCGCCAAATCATCCAGGATCAGCGAAGTCCCCATGGTATAAGGCCAAAGTGCATCAAGAGGACCTGTTTATCGATACATCTCAAAAATACACAAGCCTCCAGTTTCCACCAGCGTCCCCTTTTCTCTGCACTTCTTCCGTATGAAGATACTGCCCAACGTGAAGACGGGCAGAACGCGCCGATCATCTCACGAGCACGTGAAGACTGCTTTTGATTTCACGTTTTAATGACATGTCTTTTGGTCCATGGGCTCTGGTCTTCTACATCCCTGTCTTCGTGGTGCTTGAGCTCTACACTTCCTTCCACTCTCATTTTCTCTCACAGAACAATCAGAATAATATCACGAGGACGAACTTGGATTAGAACAGGCTGATGAACCGAGAGATATACACGTCTTAGGTCTCTTAATGGCGGCAGGTGTGGATATCATTAGTTCACTTCAACAACTGAAACCGCTGATGCGAATGCCCTCTCCCCTCCGAATTCCATAACGAACATCCCTTGTAACCCAGTATGCAACTCCAAAGACGATGAACGTATGGCGTCCCCAAGTTACCTTCGCATTCCTCGTTCCTTCTCTTATCTACCAACATCGCCAATCGATCTCATATCGATCTTTTATCGATCATGTTCCTTGTCTGTGTCGCCATCTCTTCCGTAGGATACATCCTGACTGGGCTCTACATGATGGGACATTTCTTCATGTGTACTTGGGCGCATCTGTGGCGCCGATTAGCGGTATGGTCGGGATGCCGAAGTGAGTTCTTTATCGTTGCATTCAGGGATTGTTCTGACGTTTGCTTTAGTGTCTGGCCCTCTGTTGTCGACCTAATATACCAACTGATAGTCCATGGCTTCACATATCCGACTATTTGTTGCTCCTCATACCCCAGGCATCCTGCTTTGTTTATCCCCGTTACTGCAAATGCACCGCTTCAAAGCTTCAAATTCAAACCTCATAAGCTCTGCTCAATAGCTATCTTTCACGACCAACATCTCTCAAAATCCAGATATTCAAGTCCAAGACGCACGGTGTTCCCGCATCACTTTTGCTCCTTGTTCTCTTGACCTTTCTTCTCTTACCGATATCCCTCTTTGGCGCCGTCTTATCATCCGCCGTGGTGGCACTGTACGTGGTGGGATATTTTTTCAAGTGATTTGGTACCGCTTTGGTGGACTAGAAGCGTTACGGTCGGTATAACGATACTGGAGTGAGTGTTTTTGATGTTGTGTAGTGATCGTTCTGACATCTAGTTTAGTGTTTAGTACTTTAGTGCTTAGCCCTCTTTCGTCGATCTAGGACCTACTTGTTCACCGTGGATTCGCATATCTGTCCATTCGGTGTCTCATGGATACGACATACTGGCTGCCTTCATCACATCGCCGCAAAATGCAGCAATTCTGGTCTTGACATGGGTAGTCTACCTCTCTTGGAGGGGTATACGCGTTTTTATGTCCTAGTAGCCTTCAAGATTACTGCTCGGGACAAAGACGAGGGAGATTTTAACAGCATTGTTAGTAGTCAATCTATTATACAACGTACTCGCGATCCAAATTACATTGCTATAATGAAGATGACTATGTACTGCCCCGCCTGACTCGTTCTATATTCTTCGGAAACCTACCCAAATGTTCCACAAGAACGCTTTGTGCCATTATAAATCAGATATTTGGTGGTTGAAGTAAATGAAGTACATGTCCAACGACAAGCGCAGTAATTGTGAGCGCCAACATTGAGAGGTACCATATCTGTACGGAGAATCACTTATCAGTGAATCGTTGTGAGTAGGCGTCCTAGAACGTACCAGCTACCCTCGAGGAGTCACCTCACACATGCCCAACATGGATTAACAACATCACCAGCCGTTCAAGGTTTCATCACACGTTGTCGATACTACAAGAGCGCAAAGGAGGCTCAAATGAGAGATGGAAAGAAAGACTGGCCAACGAGTTCAGCTCTGATATCTTCAATTGAACGTTCTATCATCATCCGCCTTCCGATAGCTACTGGTCCAGAGGTATTGAGGAAATGTGGCGCTGTACTACCTGTACTTCAGCGGCTCGATGTTCGAAAAAGCAGATATATTCCTTCCTCATTCGAATGATTTCGTTCGTGCGAGCCAACGTGCACACGTGTAGAAAGGCTGGGATGAACATAGATACATTTGCGGGGCCCAGAGGGTGAGATGAATGAGCGAAAGAAGAAGGAAAGGAATGAGCAGAAGCAAGGAGGAGGAGAAGTTGCACGACGGCATACACAGGGTCGGATTGATGACCTCCGGATTGGATTGAGCACTTGTTATACGAAGCGTCGCGACCGCCAGAAGAGCCAGATCCGCTCCAACAAAACATCGGATTCCACCAATCCCCGACTCTGACCGAAGGGAAGGGAGGGTCTTGTAGGTGTCAAATGAGTGTTGGATTCTTCCAAAACCGCCAGATCGGGTATTTCTTTCCCACCTGATGTTTAGCCGCCATGCCGGTTCATCCATTTAGCAAGTCTTCTGATCCTGATTTGATACGGTCATCGGCTTGAGTTCCCTCCTAGTATATACGCCGGCTCATGGGATAACACAGCATGTGCTTTCGCAGCGTTCGAGTCCGGGATCCCTGGAAGTTCTAGGGCTCGGCACGGTACGGCCATATCTGATACGGGTCATTTTCATAACAGATCATTTTTACCCGTACCGTAAATTTAAGGTCAGAGAACATTACGGTACAGATACGGGTCGTACACCGTATACGGACGGTATACGACATCACCATGTTGCATTGCACAAACCAATTTAGAAATCACTATTAACTGTTACAGTAGTGATTAGTACCCATAGCAGTAGCATCATCTTTTAAACTATTCAAGAATTTTGATAATCGCAATACGTGCGATACGAAGTTGCGCTTTCACCACCATAAGTGCCTGGATTGTCTCTGCTCCTAGACTTGCACGGCGCAATGAGATTATGTCTTACCCCCCAGAGAAAATGCGCTCAACGCATACAGCAGACCCTGCAGCAAAAAACATCAATCAAAAGTTACCAAGAAAGTTACAAGCGATGCAAAGGTAGACTTGCCAGGAATACAAAAATGTCACGAGCAAACCGGTAAAGGTTTGGGAACTAGTACTACCACTCCAAGGGATCTGTTGACATGCCAATGGGGCTAGCGGTGATGCGGAAATAGTACCCATTGAGCCCTTCCTGGAGAGAAGACGGTGCAATAGGCTGTCTCACATACCAAGAAAGAATGTCAGCGTTCTGAGGTTCTGAGGTAAGTACATAATAGAAGTTGATTTTGCTGGACCCATGGCTGTACCAATAGGCACGGGAGTGGGCTCGGGTTTTGACGGCTTGTAATTTCTGTGGAAGTGCTGCTCGAATTTGCTTTTTGATGCTTTGATATCAGCTAGTAATTCCGGCTCCTTGTTCTTGTAGTCTGCTGCCAATGAATCCGAGGGTCCAACACTAAGGAAAACACTAGAGATTGAAGAACTGAATAAAAATAAAATAAACAAAGTGCATGCAGCCCAAGTGTAATTTGATGATTCCTTTTTGCTTGCTGTTTACAGTGGAAACTGTCCCTAGCGGCAGAGAGATTTGGACGTGTTGAGAGCTTGGTCAAATGCAGAAAGCAAAACATTTGAAGGTACATCATTGAATCATACAGTCCACTGCACACAGGACAACATTTGGTCATGTTATGAGAGCAATGAGAGAGGGTTAGCGAAACCCATTGACTGTTGATTCACATCCTCTGATCCTCAGGCTGCAGTGACTCGCTGACTATACTTGCTGTTGTATTTGAGGATGATGTCATGTCAATCCAGAACTGATACTGTTCCGATGTAGCTTACTGATATACTTACCAAGCTACTTACTAATACTTATAGACTCGGTAGACACCCCATAGAGTACCTGTACTGTAGTATATATGGCCAGGTATGAAGGCCAAGTAGTATAAGAGCAATAGAGCACTTGTATCCCCAATCTCCTGTGGGAGCCTCATGGCTCCGAGTCCCCACTGCGCCGGATACCTACGACACAACCTTTGAATTAGACTCAGAACACGAGGAAATCTTAGAAATAGCCTCAAGTATTGGTAGCACCTTGCATATGAATTGCTTATGGCAGCTCACTTGATGTGGTCTAGCTTCTCAATCTAGTACACAGACAATATGATTTGAGTTGGTAATATATAAGGTATGGCTGGAAGGGTGGTCAATTGATCTGTGAGTTCTAAGAAGTTGCAATTCACCAGCTGAATTGACTTCTTGACTACAGTGGCTCTGAACTCATTTGAGGGTTGCCTTGATGGCTAAGTTTATTCACAAATCACAATGTGATGCTATGCTGGCATGGTTTCTTTATTGAGAGCAGCTCATCGGAAGGTGGGGAAGATGACTTGGGCTGACTTAATAATTAGCATTGAAACTATTTTCTAAAATCTTGAGGATATTGTCATTAGTACATGCAGCATATTTTCCTCTTGAATTATTCTTGAATATATTAGATGATAATTTGAGCTTTGATATTTTACTGATATTACAATGGCTTATATCTTCTGGTCACATAAAGAAGGCTGCAGCAGGCTGAAGCTGCTGGAGCAACATCAACTCCCAAAGCAAAGTTTGGCTAGAGTGTCACATTTGATGTGCGATGGCTGCGTAAAAGAGGGAGACAGTGATTGATCCTGGAGTCGGGGATTGCTGCGCAGCAGCATTAATCCGTATCCTAGCGATTAGAGGGAGGTTGAGATCTGAGATTTGTCTGTTATGCGGAAGCCGGATACAGAGGGATCCGGAGATAATTCATTAGAAGGGATGGACGGCGGGAGCGGCGAAAGAAGTGGGAAGTCGGCATTGGACTGGGATGATATCGTCGCCCGGACTCGAATTGGCCATTGACCGAGATGGATGCGGCTTGGAAAAGATGTTCGACCGCTGCTGCAGAATGAGCAGAAAAAGGTGTAGAAGAACTTCTAGCTTTGTGAGCAGGACTAGTAGTGACGAAAGTTGAGCGTGAGCAACAAGCGATAATAGACACCGCTTACCTCGTAAAGTCTTCCTACGTCGGATACTGGAAATTTCCAGATATAATAATATAGCCATGTTTACTCTCTCTCACAGCTCTTCCCTTGTTCTCAGAAACATTTCCAACAGAATGGGCTGTCGCCTCGAAAAGTAGATGTGTTTTGTGGCGTATAGAGTGCAACCAGCGAGAGTAATGTCTGGATCTGATTGTTGAAACGCAGAAAGGCCGAAAAAACCCCAAAAAAGCAACGGGCTTTCATTTGTACAATATTATCAAGTGTATTCCAAGGCGGATACAATAAGAATGGAAACAACGCCGACGCTGTCATTCTGAGCCTGCAAACCGGTGCAACGGCAAGGATTTGCACGTCCGAATTGCGCTGAAAAACAATCCTTGTAGCAATAAAGCGGACGCATAGGCATGAAAGTGGACTGGATAATGAATTAATGAAGCTTTGAAGATGAAGATTTGAGTGTCGAAGCTCTCAACGGAAAGCAATGAATGTCAAAACTGACAGTGACACGGGATGGACACGGGATGGACACGGGATCATGATCCCGTGTCCATTCTTTTGACGTTATCTTCAAAAATGGACAGTCCCTCATTTTGTCCGTCAGCAGATTGTTTCTTGATATCGTACCACCATCATCGCCGCAATTTTCGTGAATCTAGTAACGCATGTGTACCACACTTAACCCAAAGCTCGATTTGTCCAAGTATGTTATCCGACTCCTTCATTGAATCCTTTCATCGATAGCTGACTCGTGTTAATCGATAGGTTGGTTTTCAAGATTGAGGGTACGCCGCAGTCATATATTCATGTCTTCTGCTCATTTGTGTGTGAAAATACCAGCGATCAAGCTCAAACTCGATAACCCTCCCAAAAGGGGGAAAATCTCCGTGACTCTTCAAGCTAAAAAAGATGGCATGCTTGATGAGAAAGGCGGTCTCGCCAAAGGTCGCCCGCAGAAAGTAAAACGTGAGATGCAATGGGAGATGAATACCAACATGTGAGTCACTTGTTTTGTTTTTCGAATTGCATCTATCTTTGGAACATTTTGTTTCTTGTTATGTTTTTGGAAATGCCACTGTGCAGATCTCCATTTTAGATGTAGTGAGTAGGCTGACCATTGCATGAGTAGTACTGTGGATGCAAGAGACATTATTGCTGTGGATATTGAAGAGCATCATCGCAGCAAACCGTTTTCTGCCAAATCTTTGCTTCCCAGCCCATTGTCACTCAAGAATGAGGACGTCTTTGATAAATTTGTCGAATCAGGTGTAACAGGTAGGTAATCTATCAAAATTGGATAGGCTTTTATTGATATAAATTCTCCGAAAAGGGGATACTCAAGAATTCACCTTAGTTGGAAATGATTTGACAATCATATTGAGCATTTCTGCTGTAAGTGCTGACACCATTCGAGACATTTTTCCCTCTTGACTTCAAATGAATAGTATTCACTTGATCATGTTTTGAAAACATTCAGTCCTCCTACATCAATTGTATCCAAACTTGGGAAGTATCAAGCTGGGCTTGACCTAATCTTGCAATTAGCAAGCGCTGTGGGAGGAGTGAGTTAATCTTTAATTGTTCAAAGTGCTCAAAGTCTTCCAAACTCATGGCCACTTTAACAGTTAAATGCTGCGGCTGGAGTAGCCATAAGTGCAGCCACTCAAGCTTTTGAGGTAGGAACTTCTGTTGAGTTTATATGAGAATATGCAGTAACTTGAAAACTTCAATCTCTAGTTTCTGAAAAAACAGGAAAAGTGTCATCAGGATATCCTTAGTCTTTTTGAACAGATGGGAGCCATGCTTTTCATCATTGCAGATGCTGGCCCACTCAAGGACCATTCAAATGTGGCAAAAGAAGTCATTGGTTCTATTCTAGAGTGCATCCAAGGGGCTGTTGAGCAAGTATTGATAAAATGTCAG
Organism: Rhodocollybia butyracea; assembly: GCA_015501585.1. Taxonomy (NCBI): domain Eukaryota; kingdom Fungi; phylum Basidiomycota; class Agaricomycetes; order Agaricales; family Omphalotaceae; genus Rhodocollybia; species Rhodocollybia butyracea. Next base: position 133,892 of record JADNRY010000020.1, read on the forward strand.
GAGAATATGCTGAGTGAGTTCAAAATAGACTGACTCTCCACATGTTGTACATTGATTTGAAAATTTATAGAGCAGCTAATATTTTCATCAGAGCTTGGAGACCAAATCTCTCACTTTCGCAATGAATTTGCTGATTTGAAGGAACAGTACAAATTAGTTTTAGCTCAAGTTACTGCTTTGCTCACTCTCTCCGCTGGTAAGACAATGAGTAACTATTTACATCTACTATTGACACTAAAGGAATAATGGTTCACAGAGCATACCAGAATCCTTACAGAGAAGTTGAAGCCTCAGTCTCATGAGGGCTACAAAGTTTGCATGGAGGATACCCGCGTTGCTCTTCTGTCTACGCTAACAGGAAACATCAAGAGGAGTAGCATTGTTTGGCTGCATGGCTTGGCAGGAACAGGAAAAAGTTCCATTGTAGGCTCACTTGAACAGAAATTCCGCGAAAAACCAGTTGATCCAGATCTCACTGGTATTGAGTTGGCCATTAGTTTTCATTGCACAAGAGGAACTAGATCTGAAGATTTGCATATTCTGGTTCCCACACTGGTTTACAATATTGCAAGAAAATTTCCTGCATTTGGAAGATATGTGGCAGATGATCCACAGCTAAGCACTTCAGGTGGATTGCATTACCAGTTCAAAAATTTGTTGCATCAGCCATTGGAGATACTGAAAAAAGAGAAAAATGGATCTCCTCCAAGCCAGATACTAGTTATTATTGATGCACTTGATGAGTGGGCCGATGAGGGAAGCCGTAAATTGTTTTTGAAAGAGGTTCAAGAACTGTGCAAGAATCATACCTGGATCAAGTTTGTGATAACCAGTAGGCCAAATACTGAGATCAGGGCAACTTTTCTAAATGGGGAGCATGCGAAAATAGATATTCAGAAAGAGCAGGAAACCAAGGATGACATTGCAAAGTTTCTCAGAAAACATATCGAGGAAAACACAGTGGTTGCTCAGGCCATCACGGAGGATGACGAGCGATGGTTATTGTCTTATGTAGAGCCACTCTTTATATTGGCAGACACTGCATTCAAGTTCCTGGCTCAGGGACTTCAACCCAAGAACCAGCTGGAGATTATGAGGAACCAACAACAAGGATTTAAATCTGGAAAGGATTCCTATGATGCCTTATATGAGTTATACACAACTGTCTTGAAAGAGGCCATAAAAGACCAAGCCAATGATAGTGATGCCTACTTGAATGTCATTGGTACACTGTTTATTCTTGAGTCCCCAGTGACAGAAAATGCACTGAAGGAGCTCATTGGTAGTTATGCACAGTCTGCAGTAAGATCTTTGGGTGCAGTACTTTACAAGAGTGAAGATGGCAAACTCAAGTTCCATTTATCTTTCAAAGAATTCATCCAGGAAGAAGGAGAGAAAAGGGGGTTTGATACCAATCTGAAGGAACAACACAGGCAGCTTACACTTGCTTGTTTGAAAGTGTTGATGGGCCAGTTGAAATTCAACATCTGCAAGCTAGATGATTCTAGGATTCCCAATGAACTGGTATCAAATCCTGATCTAAAGACACGAGTTAAACAATATATCTCAGAAGAGCTACAATATTCTTGTGAGAGCTGGGTTCATCATCTGGGTGAGACAGAGGAACCAGATGATCATATGATGGCACAGGTAGTAAAGCTAATGAGTGAGGAGAAGATTGTATATTGGATGGAGTGCTTGAGCTTGATGGGGAGAACATCGCAAATCCGAGTTAGCATGGACATATTGTCAGATAGGAGAAAGGCAAAGGTAAGAATCACAAAATGGAACAACTACAATGCACATCATCTGAGTAAGTTGCACAGAATTTGAACCCAAAGATAGTGGAGATGGCAGATGAGATTGCAAAATGTGTGCGGGTCTTTTATTTTCCAATTGCTCACAGCACACCACATTTATATGTGAGTGTACTGCCAATGATTCCAGAGAACACTTTGTTATATCAAAATGTTCACAAGTACCTTGACAAAGTGATAAGAATCAAACAAAAAGGAAAACACAAACATTGGGGTGCAGAAATCATTCAAATCCCTCATGACAACATAGTATTTTGTGTCAGCTATTGTCCCAATGGAAAATACATTGTGTCTGGCTCTGGCTATGATCGGACCCTAAGAATCTGGAATGCAGAGACTGGGCAGCCAGTAGGAGACCCATTAAAGGGGCATACTAGTTTGGTTCAGTCAGTTGCCTACTCTCCAGATGGAAAACACATTGTGTCTGGTTCAGGTGATCAGACCCTGAGAATCTGGAATGCAGAGACTGGGATGCCAGTAGGAGAGCCATTGAAGGGGCATAATGATTGGGTTCAGTCAGTTGCCTACTCTCCAGATGGAAAACACATTGTGTCTGGTTCTGATGATCAGACCCTGAGAATCTGGAATGCAGAAACTGGGCAGCCAGTAGGAGAGCCATTGAAGGGGCATAATAATAGGGTTCAGTCAGTTGCCTACTCTCCAGATGGAAAACACATTGTGTCTGGTTCACGTGATCAGACCCTGAGAATCTGGAATGCAGAAACTGGGCAGCCAGTAGGAGACCCATTAAAGGGGCATAATAGTTTGGTTCAGTCAGTTGCCTACTCTCCAGATGGAGAACACATTGTGTCTGGTTCTTCTGATCAAACCCTGAGAATCTGGAATGCAGAAACTGGGAAGCCAGTAGCAGACCCATTAAAGGGGCATACTAGTTTGGTTCAGTCAGTTACCTACTCTCCAGATGGAGAACACATTGTGTCTGGGTCTAGTGATCAGACCTGAGATTCTGCAACACAGAAACCAGCTTGCCAGGAGCAGAGCCATTAAAGGAGTTCAACAATTTGATTCCATCCCTTGCCCACTTTTCCAGCTCCCTTGAACATCTCCAAACTTTGGCCACTAGCCAAGGCTGGGTGGTAGTAAACACTAACAATCTTTTGATTTGGCTTCCTTCCCAGTACAGGGTCGGAGTTGCTGACCAACGCCAGATTCTCACCATCCCTGCTGATGCTGCCAATCAACCAGTGCACATTGACTATAGTAATTTTATATGTGGTAAAAACTGGGAAGGTTGTTGGAAATTGCTGTAATGTGTGTGCTTTTATAATCTACAAGATATGGAATTTCTGTTAAGGAATCTGATGAGTGTCCAATGAGGCAATCAGTCCTGGGATCCAACAGAAGTAGGTAGTGTGGCTGAACAAGGTATTAGATACCTCGCAAACGCATGAGTACTACGGTACTACATGCAAGCTTATATACTGTACATACTGTATAATATTGCTAATATGATGAGTAAGTATACGGACATACGAACCTACCGGCTAACTAATCTCCGGAGTTGCCACATCAGCAATATGCAACACAAGAGGTATCTATTTCAAACTTGTTCCATTTCTCAAAATATGGGCTGGTAGCACTCTCATCTCCCTGCTTGAATGTCAATACAGACCTAAATGATAACTGTCAACAACCCAAAAACAAACTGTGTCTCATTGGTGTTTACACACGGTCATATCAGGTTGCACAATGTCAATGTTGGAGATCTATTTAACAGGTTGGCCAATGCCAGTCATGAAGCAGATTGTAGCTGGATAGAGCATATACCCAACATCATGGATGGCATAAGTATACCACAACAATCTAAATTATATTTTACAAGCTCACTTACATTGTCACATTGAATGTTGTTGTTAAACAGCCGATTTTGTCATGATTTTTTATAGCTAGACTGATAAAAATTAAATTCTTCAATTGCTAGCAAAATACTACCTACTTTCCGAATGACTTGAGCTCCCATTTGATGATTCACAAACCTCCCAGTTTACCGCAAGTTTGCACTATTCCACCGAGAACCTCCTTAATGGTCAGATTGACTATAACTTGGAGGAATAGTGAAAATTTGTCCAGCCCGTGTTATGACCCATATCAAAATCCTATGCCCCCACCTTTTTTCTGTTATTAACCAACTCCCATTCTCATTAATATTTCTACTTATCCCACTATACTTACACTCATTACCTCTTTTCTTCTCGGATACTGCTGGAAACATTGCTGCACTTTGCTATGGAAACAGTTACATAGCCTATCATGACATTGACTCATTATTGTTCTTGTGTTTCACATGAACAGCCATCTTGCCAATGTCTACATCAATGACTTGATATCAATCATTGCACAGCCACCTTACATCAATGACTTGATATCAATCATTGCACAGCCGCCTTACATCAATGACCCAATATCAATCATTGCACAGCATTCCGCAGTCAGGCTGACTGATCCACAGCATTTCCGCAGTTATGACTCAAAACTAGTCATTCCGCAGCATTTCCTAACTAGTACATATTAAACAGTATATAAGAAGGCTAGATTTACCAATGTACAGTAGACGTATTATTTTCTTAAATCCAAACCCCCACTTGTTTGCTGTTATCACTTGTGTGAATCACCAGACCAACTCATTGTATCTTGTTGAGCTATCTCCAAGCTACAATACACATTTATACATCTTGTTGAGCTAACTCCAAGTTGTATCCACTAATATTCACCTGTTGAGCTATCTCCTAGTGAATACTTCTTTAATTGCCACTTGTTGAGCTATCTCCGAGTTGCAACTTCCTATTACTTGTTGAGCTATCTCCAAGTATTAGACATCACACTCACTATTACTTGTTGAGCTATCTCCGAGTATTAGACACCACACTCACTACTACTTGTCGAGCCATCTCCAAGTACTAGTTCTGATTCATATTACTGCTTGTTGAGCTATCTCCGAGGGTAATCATATTATTATTTGTTGAGCTATCTCCAAATAATAACTTCTGTGAGTTTCGTATTACAAACTAGTTAGGGCCTGTTCGGCAACACAAATCTGGATTTTGTGTGATTTTGCCAGAGGCAAGATTTTGAAGACTGATATAAAATGTTCGGATCAGCTGGCTGGTCGCCATGACTCTGGAAATGTCATAAAATGACATAACTCCTGCCCTGACATGTCGGACATTCCTCTCGCTGTCCCGCAAGTCGTCCCGACCACTCTCAATGATGCCACACAGTGACTAACATGTTCTGGTCATCATCTTTCAAGTTTAATGTAATTGTATATTATTGTTAAAGCAATTTTATTACTCTATATTGTCTAAGCAAGTGAAACCTAAAGTAAAAAACTACATTTGAGAGCGGCGGGCATGTCTGAGCATCGAGCGGGGTGTTGACCTCAACATGGAAGAAACGTCTGACAGGCTGTGACAGCATGCGCGTTTACAGGGAGCGCTCAACTGGCTGATCCGAGTAATACTTACAAATGCTTGATGGCTTTTTTATATGGTGGCAATACCTGGCAAAATCCAAACAAAATCTGAGATTCGTGTTGCCAAACAGGCCCTTACTAACTGTACTTGAGCCTAGTTGTTTGAGTATATATTTTTTGCCTAGCGGTTTCAACAAATGGAAAGGCTTGCTCTATAATATCCATTAATTTCTCTTATCATTGTTACCACCAAGTTACGTACTGTGAAGGTTTGGACAAGACTATTGATCGAGTCATAATAGCCCGCATCCACAGAGTCCACTCTAAACTTGGTGAAGATACTGATTGTAATGTTGCGCTTGTTTTAGTCCAATCTGGTAAGTCATTGTTGCTAGACACCAGCGCTTGAGGGGTATTATTTGAAGAATCTGATTGTGTTGGGGGCCCACTACTTGATTTAGGCAACTGTACAGCAGCAGAAGGCACACCCTCCTGTGAAGCGAAGTTATGACCTCCCAGGTGTGTAGAAGGAATCTCCTGGGGCGGCAAAGCCAGATTATGACTTCCTGCCACCTAGCAGAAGTCTGAAGGAGTATTCAAGTTTAGAGGTATACTGTTTGGTGATGCAAAATTTTGATGTCACGGCTGCACCGAGGGAATATCTTGAGGCAGTGAAGCCAAATCCTGAGGTCCCACATGTCCAGAAAGAATATCCCAATCTCGCGGCATGCTATTTGGCAAAGCCAAGTATGTACGCACTCATTGGAATCGGTAGGGGTCGCGGGTCCTGCGGTGTCATGGGCATCTTTGAACGTCTCCTCCACTGCCTCTCTTTCTCCCGCCTCGACCTCCCCCCGGAAAGGCATTTCCCAGTCAGCCTGGGCGAGCTGCTCTCCTCCTGTTATTTACTGTATGCTATGTCCTGGACACATTATCTGGGATGATTGTCAATGGCAGCGCAGGTTTGTTTTCCTCCTTGCTATGGGTGCTGTCCCTGTCCCTGATCTTGATCTTGAGATCCCAGCTGTACAGAAACTCTCGATGCCTGAGGAAGTGGTCTGCATTTACAAATCCAGGAGAACGCGGAGATGCCAAATACATCGATTTACTAAAGGTGGCAGACGCCAACAGACTACCATATGCACTCATCGGAATGGGGAGGGCAGCGGGCCCTATGGCGTAATGGGCATCTTCAAATGTCCCCTCCGCTGCTTCTCTTTCTCCGCCTCAACCTCCCCCCGGAAAGGCATTTCCCAGTCAGTCTGGGCAAGCTGCTCTCCTCCTGTTATTTACTGTATGCTGTGTCCCGAACACATTACTCTCTGGGATGATTGTCAACAGCAGCACAAGTTTGTTCTCCTCCTTACTATGTGTGCTGTTCCTGGACCTGTTAATTTCTGGGATAATGTTCAACGGAGGCATGCCTTTCCTTTTTGAGGAAACAGGCAAGGTTGATTGTGAGAGGGGATGATAAGCTTTTTCCACATCGGTATTCAGGTGAGGATTCAGTTGACATTGCAGATCTCCTTTCAGGGGCATGATACTAATAGGCTTAGCAGGAAAAAGACCGCCTCACTCCAATGCCCCGGGGTACGTCCCTAGCCATTGCAGTAGGTCAGGCGTGTTGCTCTGCAATGGGGTCAGTGTATTACAATGAGATTGTTGTCCAGATACCATCCTGGTCCATCCCACAACCATCTTTGTAAATTGCCTTGGGAACAATAAGGATGTTGGGGAGTCTGCAGTTGATGTGCTCTGGGGTATGGGGACCACTGCCAGTGTGAATCGTTTGGACACCGGGGAAAGCATGGATGTGCCTTTCCGTATAGCCGCCGGACATCTTCTTCAACTGCGGTGGGGGGTAACTGTTGATGAGTGATGAGTGGAGGAAACGGAGGGCGGGTTGTCTGGGTACCAGGAGAGGTTGCAGTGATGACTGTATGTTCATTAGTACTGTCACCTGTGGGTATAAGAAGAGATTACACTCCGGCCATCCTGGTGTTCCTTGTGAGCGCACAGACATAGAAGCCTAGCGGCCATTTTGTTCCATAATTTACAATGATAATGGTCAATACAAACCCTATAAGGCCCTCTAGGACACCAAGAACCGTTCTGAGAACAGCTGGGCCGTTGGAAGACACCGCTTGTATGGCAATAGACATTGAAGGGCCAGCTGCAGATGAAGAGGTTGGCGTTGGTATAATAGATGTATGCAGTATTGTCAGGCATAAATCTAAACCACCTAATCTTAACAACAGCACCAACGCCCACAGCAAATATATCACTCACATTGAAGCATCCCACACATATCCCTATGCAAACTCAACCCACACAATATGTTACCCCAATCTCAAGCTATCCAGCGGACTGCGCTATCGACTATCTGGGCCCCCGGACCCCAGATCTCAGAGCTCAAAGGCTGACTATCATTGCGTGAATAAGGCCAAAGTGCATTGAGATGTCAATACATTAGGACCTGTTTATTGATACATATCCTTGCAAAATATACAAGCTCCGGTTTCCCTCAGTGTCTGCTTTTGTCTGCACTTGAAGATAGTGTCCAACGTGATGACGGGCTGAAAGTTAAGCGCACTGATCATCTCACGAGCACATGTAGACCGCTTTCACGCAACGTCTTTCGGTTCACACTATCCCGGGCTCTAGTCTTCTACATCTCTGTTTTTGTGGTGCTTGGGCTCTACGCTTCCTTCAAGGAACGGTCAGAAGATTACCACAAGGACAAACTTGGATTAGAATGAGCAGATGAAGCTAGAGATTAATGTGGCGGGTATAACTTCACCTCATGTGCATGCGTTCTCCAGCCACCCATATCTATCCTCAGAATTCCACAACCAACAAAACCCGGTACCCAATTCCAATGACAAAGAATGCACGGCGTTCCTGAGTCACCTAAGTTCTCCTTGTTCCCGTTCTCTTTTTTCTGTTATCAATCTTATTCCTCAAGGCCTTATCAATATTGATTATCACCGTCGCCATCTTAAGATATCATATCCTTAATGCTGCTGCGCAGCAATCCCCGACTTAGTGGCGAAATGCCCAAGCAACAACTATGTACAGTTATATGTACTTTAACACTCCCACTGATTCCTGGAACAGCTTCTCCATCACAACGGTACCAGTTCTCAATAGCAAAACAACAAACAATCTTGAATCAAGCAATCAGAGCCACTGGAGCCAGCAGCAGCACAGGAGCAAAAAAAACAGTTCCAACAGGCAAACAGCTCCACCAGCCATAGCGAGCAAGCGCAGTGCTCTAGCAATAATAAAGAGTGAGCAAACAGGCCCAACAAGCAATCAATCGGGCGCCAGGATGACAACAAGCAAGCAAGCAAACGGGCACAAACCAATGGGTACAAACAAGCAATCGTCCGGGCGAGCAACAGATACAGCGGGTACGGTAGCGGATATGGTGGATAAGTGCACAACGGGGCACATCAGCAGTTTCACAACCCCGTGGGAGGGTGTGGCTCTACAACGCCCACACCCTCCCATAACCCACAAAGGGTGGTGTGGCTACAAGGGGCATGCATTGACCTCCCATATCTCCCACACTCAACTTACGCTTAACCCACGCGCGGTCCACACCCAATCCACACCTGACCCATAACCTACCCATGCAAGACTACCATCCCAATGATGCCCTTCAAACATCAATTCACATAATAAAAAGAGTAAACAGATATATTTTCAATGGTCACAATGCTACATACAATACTAGAAGTACTAAACTGATACACATCAAGAGGAATTCAACAAAACAACTTTAAACTACCAAATACTAGTAGACATCTCATTACTTATAAGCCTAGTAGTGACGTGTTGGATTATTCCTTGTTCGGTTGGAGCAGTCATCCTTTGATTGCTCAAGTTCACATTTTATTGAGCCTTGACTCGCAGATGCTGCCTTAGGTATGTACCTTGAATTTACAAGCCTACACATACTTCAAACTTGTGTTTGCTAGGGCTCCAAAGTCCAATTTTGATTCGGATATCTTACAATTGGGCCGCAGCCTATAGAGGAAACTTGAATGATGTGGGTGGGTGTGGAAGTTCTGTGGAATCAACGTGGGACAAAAATGCTCCACACCTCCCATACCTCCTATGCCCCTACAGGGTTGTGAAACTGCTGATGCGGTAACATGCAATGAGCACAGTTAGAATAGGAATCGAGGTAATGGTGCTCAGATACAGAGGGCATCAAGTCTCGTAGTCTGTTGAAGCATGCGGGATCATCGACACTCATAGCAGAGCAAATTATAATTTACTCTACCTATGGAGTATATAATTAGGCTATCTACAGAAGTGGCGAGTAACTGCCAACAACTACTACAGAGTACTTACATGTACTCTAACAAAAAAAAACACATAAATATATGGGGCTGGGTAATTAGCACCAGTAAAACTGTTTATTCACACTTGCTTGTCAATACTTATTGTTTTTGGCCACTCAAGCGCTTACTATCCCTCAGTGTGACCACATTAAGTACACAAAGTTTCTTCATAAGTTATAAGTTACTACAACACATATGGTAGTACTTTTTACTTGTGCAGCAACAGTGAGGCATTTAAAACAAGATATAAGTGCCACAAGTATCATAATAAGTACCTGTCAAGTGTAGGAAAATCAAGTTACTTAAAAGTTACTTGATTATATTGAAAAGTACATCAAAGTACAAGTTACTTTGTCATCCACTGTCCAGAATCCATTCATCCTTGCTCTAAAATTCCAATAGACATGGACATTTTCAACTTGTTTTCAACACCATTTAAGCAAGAGAAGAGCAAGAATTGACTTCAATACATCCAAGTCTCATGATACTTACCTTTTGACCAAGAGGACCTGAAGATATCAAAGACAAAACCATGAGTCCATGGCAGTTGACTTTAATAACCTCAAGAAGACCAGGTACTGATTTGAAGGCCCACTTGGGGGCTGGTATAGAGTTGCCAGCAGTATGAGTTGCTTCAAAAGAAGATATTCAAGACATTTGACCCATTGTTCAAGTTCAGTGACTATGAACAACCAACAAAGTGTCCTAGTAACAGCCTCATCCAACGCTGTCCCCCATCTTCTGAGTTGCTTTCAGTGACCCCGTGCCAGCATAGCATCACATTGTGATTTGCGAATAAACTTAGCCATCAAGACAAACCAAAGACTACCCTCATCCAGTAGAAATGAGCCACTATAGATAAAAGTATTAAGTAAGCCTCCGAGTCTGAAGGGTAGTCAAGAAGTCAATTCAGCTGGTGAATTGTGAGTCTGTGACTAGAACTCACAGATCAATTTGACCACCCTTCCAACCTTACCTTCAACATTACCAACTCGAATCATACTGTCTGTGTACTAGATTGAGAAGCTAGACCATGTCAAGTGAGCCGCCATAAGCAATTCATACACAAGGTGCGGCCACCAATTTTTACTTGAGGCTATTTCTAGGATTTCCTCATGTCCTGAGTCTAAGTAATTCAAAGGTTGGTGAGTAAGTATAGCCACTGAGTCACTGCAGGATGTGAATCAACAGTCAGTTGTATTGAGACCGAGAAGGGTCTGCTCTCTTAAGTAATGATCCGCGATGCCTTGACCCCAGAAGTATGTCGTTCGTGATATAAGCGTGACTTATGAGAGTAAATACTTTGAGAATTGACCTGTATAACTTTGGTATCTCTCCCTTGTTCTTTGCTTGACTAGGATCCACTACGGTACCACGAGGTCAAGCATTTGGTGGTTCTCTGCCACGCACAATCACGTACAATCACACCCTCTCTCTTCTCTTTCACTCCCAGGTTGCCAATTGCCACCTTGGGGTGGACGCTATTTTTGGTGTCAACCTCCAGACTACATCCTTGTCTGAAGTTGTTATCCAGCAAAATCATAGGGTAAAATCATAGGTCGCTGCCCCATTTCAACCTTTAAACGCTGGTGCTTCATCTGGTTTACCTTTACCATACGCTCTCACTAATGAGTCCATTAATCAAGTTGTGCCAGAACCCAAGATAATTACTAGTACCCGGCTTTTTTCATTGCTCAGTTTTCTTCTGTACAACCCCGTGTCTAACCTTTTCATTGTTTCTGCAGTGGTTTAGTCTCCCGGCGGTGCTGGTGCTGCTTCACCTCATTAAAGTATTTGTTTGAACTCATTTACGGTAAGTATGAGGACTATACTAACATTCTTTGCTTTCGCCAGATCCCATTTCCCAGTGACTGTTATGACCCGATTCTACACTATAGGCATATACACACTCTTTTTTCATTTATTAACAACCACCACCATGACTATCATTAATATTTTACTACCTAACACTATCACATACATTCATTACTTATCTTCTCAACACAACTTGGGATAATGCTGCACATTACCATGGAAGCTGCAAAGGACCTTCCACACAGTATTGACTCATTATTAGTCAACTCTGGTTCCACTAAATGGCTCAATATCAGTCATCCATGACTCTACTGAATGGCTCAACATCAGTCATCTGCAGTTCCGCTTAAATGACTCAGTAACAGTCATTGCACACCATTCCACAGTCATGCTGACTGATCCGCAGCATTTCCGCAGTTATGACTCAAATCTAGTCATTCCGCAGCATTTCCTAACTAGTACATATTAAACAGTATATAAGGAAGCCAGATTTACCAATGTACGTAGACGTATTATTTTTCTTAAATCCAAACCCCCACTTGTTGCTGTTATCACTTGTGTGAATCACCAGACCAACTCATTGTATCTTGTTGAGCTATCTCCAAGCTACAATACACATTTATACATCTTGTTGAGCTAACTCCAAGTTGTATCCACTAACATTCACCTGTTGAGCTATCTCCTAGTGAATACTTCTTTAATTGCCACTTGTTGAGCTATCTCCGAGTATTAGACACCACACTCACTACTACTTGTTGAGCCATCTCCGAGGGTAATCTTATTATTATTTGTCGAGCTATCTCCAAATAATAACTTCTGTGAGTTTTGTATTACAAACTAGTTACTAACTTTACTTGAGCCTAGTTGTTTGAGTATATATTTTTTGCCTAGCGGTTTCAACAAACGGAAAGGCTTGCTCTATAATCTCATTAATTTCTCTTATCATTTTTACTGCCGAGTTATGTACTGTGAAGGTTTGGACGAGACTATTGATTGAGTCATAACATTTAGCAGCTGACGCGACCTTTGGGTGCAGGACTTGTATTGACAGAGGTCGGGCAACGAGCAATGATAGGCACTGCATTCAGCTCATAACATCGACGTCTGAGATTTGCCTGTTAGAGTATGGGTGCTATGTGTGCGGAGGGATCCGGAGATGATTTGTTGGAAGGGACGAACAGCAAAAGAAGTGGGAAGTCAATTCGGATCCGTTTGGCTTGAATGATATCGTCGCCGTTGACTGAGAATGGAGGCGGTTTGGAAAACATATTCGACCACCGTTGCAGAATGAACAGAAAAAGGTGTCAAAGAACTTTATATATCTAGCTTCGGGAGTAGGACTAGTAGTGACGAAAGTTGAGCATGAGCAACAAGCAATAATAAACACCCCTCACCTCGTAAAGTATTTCTGCATCAGGTACTGGATACTTTCCAAGAATATAGCCATATTCGACCCTTGTTACAGCTCTTCCCTCGTTCTCAGAACAGTCTCAGAAACATTTTCAATATACCATTGACACTGAATAATCTGTCGCCTCGTAAAATAGACGTACTTTTGCGGTGTATAGAGCGGAACCTGCGAGAGTAGCATCTGGATCTGATTAATGATTGTTCACGAAGAGGCAGAAAGCAACGGGCTTTCGCATTTGTATTCCAAGGCAGATACAATAAGAATGGAAAACAAAGCTGACGCTGTCATTCCGAGCCTGGTAACTGAAAGATCGAAGAAACGACGCTGAGTACAGATCTAATGGAACAGCATGGATTTGCAGGTCGAGCTGTTAGTGTCCGCAGAGAGATTCCAGGCTGGAATTTCGAGTTGTAGAGTTATTCACTGGGTTTGGCCTAGAAAAGAATGAAACCAGCCGTTGGCGGTAAAAGGTTGCCACCAGCTTTGCCAATTCTTCTTTGTCTCATCGACCAGACATACGCATAACAGCTGACCCACGCGAGGTAGACACCCACCGAATACATTTGCACCCAATTTGCACCATGTTAAAATCTCCGCATGCATACCTTGTGATACCATTTGCACGAGGCTTCCATCGCTGAAAGAATTCCTGTGACAAAAAATGTGGGCACATATGCGTGAAAGTGGGCTGGTTAAAAAGATGATGAGGCAAACTTGATTGGGCTTAGATTGTAGCTAGAATCAACGGCGGACGTGACTTGGCCGTCTTGATCCTGTGTCCATCCATCTCGTGTCCACTTTGATATATTCTCAGCGCTTCTTCGAAACTCATTCAACTGTCAACAAATTGTTCTTGATAGCGTACCACCATCATCGCAGCAATTTTCGTGAATCCGGTATCGTTTCAACATGTCTACCACACTTAACCCAAAGCTCGATTTGTCCAAGTAAGTTATCCAACCCCTTATTGAATCCTTTCATCAATGGCTGATCGTGTTACTCGATAGCTTGGTTTTCAAAATCGAAGGTACGCTGCAGCCATATATTCATATCTTCTGCTCATTTGTATGCGAAAATGCTAGCAATCAAGCTCAAGCTTGATAACCCTCCCAAAAAGGGAAAAATCTCTGTGACTCTTCAAGCTAAGAAAGATGGCACACTTGATGAGAAAGGCGGTCTCGCCAAAAGTAGCCGCCAAAATGTCAATAGTGAGATGCAATGGAAGATGGAGAGCAGCATGTGAGTAGTTAATTTTGGTTTTATTTTTGGAGATCTGTAAAAGTAGAGGCATTGCGGAGTGTTTGCGTGCATTTGAATTTCCGCATGTATTTTTGAGATTTGCTTTTGAGGATGCTGACTTTGCAGATCTCTATCAGAGCCTGATGTAATAGGTTGACCATTTTATGAGTAGTTTCGTGGATGCAACAGGCATTATTGCTGTGGACATCGAAGAGCACCATCGCATCAAACCATTTTCAGCCAAATCTTTGGTGTCCAACCCATTGTCACTCAAGAATGAGGAGGTCTTTGATAAATTTGTCAAATCAGGTGTAACAGGTAGGTAACCTATCAAACTTGGATGTCCCTTTATTGATATGGATTTGGAAATTCTCAAAGGGGATGCTCAAGAATTCACCTTGGTTGGAAATGATTCGACAATCAAATTGAGCATTTCTGGTGTAAGGTACATCTTTCAAGACATTTTGCATTTTCATATCAGATGAATAGCATTCACTTGATCATATTTTGAAGACATTTAGTCTTCCTAAATCAATTGTATCCAAGCTAGGCAAGTATCAAACTGAGCTTGATCTAATCTTGGAAATGGCAAGTGCTCTGGGAGAAGTGAGTTAATCAGAAATCTTCAGTTGTCTCAAAGTGTTAGAAGTCTTGAAAATTAATGGTAAATTTAACAGCTGAATACCACAGCTAAAGTGGTGATAGGTGTAGTCAAAACAGCTTTTGAGGTGGGAACATCTGTTGACTTTATAAAACTCTTCAATAATACTTCAATGCTTAGTGGCTGAAAAAGCAAGAAAAGTGTCACCAGGATATTCTCAATCTTTTTGAGCATATGGGAGGCATGCTTACCATCATTACAATTGAAGATGTTGACTCCCTCAAGAAGCATTCAAAAATGATAGAAGAACTCATTGATTCTATTCTAAAGTGCATCCAAGGGGCTGTTGAGCAGATATTGATCAAATGTCAGGAGAATATGCTGAGTAAAAATAGACTCCCTCTCCACATGCTGTAAACTGATTTGAAAATTTATAGAGCAGCTAATATTTTCATCAGAGCTTGCAGACAACATCTTCACCTTCCGCAACAAATTTGATCATTTGAAGGAACAGTACAGATTAGTTTTAGCTCAAGTTACTGCTTTACTTGTCCTTTCCATTGGTAAGAGAATGAATATTTTTGTATGTTATTGATACTGAAGAAGTAATGTTCCACAGAGCATAACAGGATCCTTAGTGAGAAGTTGAAGCCTCAATCTCATGAAGGCAACAAAGTTTGCATGAAGGATACCCGCGTTACGCTTCTGTCCAACCTGGCAAAAAACATCAAGGAGAATAGCATTGTCTGGCTGCATGGCTTGGCAGGAACAGGCAAAAGCTCCATTATGGGTTCACTTGAACAGAAATTTTATCAGAAACCAGCTAATCCAGATCTCACTGGGATTGAGTTGGCCATGAGCTTTCATTGCACAAGAGGAACCAGATCTGATGATTTGCATGTTTTAGTTCCTACAATTGCATACAATATTGGTGTGAAATTTCCCGCACTTGGGAGATCTTTGGCCCAGAATCCCGAACCAATCACTTCGGGTGGATTATATCACCAATTCAACAATCTTTTGCACCAGCCATTGAACCCATTGCAAAAAAAGAGGGGTGAATCTCCTACAGGCCAGATACTAGTCATTATTGATGCACTTGATGAGTGGGTTCAGGAAGAGGAAAGCCATAAATTGTTTTTAAAGGAGGTTCAAGAGCTGTGCAAGAATCATAACTGGGTCAAGTTTGTGATAACCAGTAGGCCAAATACTGAGATCAGGGAAGCCTTTGCAGGTGGGGAGCATCTTGAAATGGATATTCAGCAGGATCCAAATGCCCAGGATGACATTGCAAAGTTTCTCAGAAAGTGTATCAAGGGAAATGAAAAAGTGAATAAGGCCATTACTAAGGCTGATGAGGAATGGTTACTGTTTTATGTAGAATCACTTTTTATATTGGCAGACACTGCATTTAAGTTTCTGGCCTATGGACTGGATCCTAGAGAAAAGTTGGCCATCATGAAAAAACAACAAGATGGGACTAAATCCGGAGCCAATTCCTATAATGTCCTATATGACCTATACACAACTGTTTTGAAAGAGGCGATACAGGACCCAGACAATAATACTACAAAATACCTGAACGTCATTAGTGCATTGATTATTCTTCAGTGGCCAGTGACAGAAAATGCATTGAGGGAACTTACCGGGGATTATGCACTAGATGCAGTTAGATCTTTGGGTGCAGTACTTTACAAGAGTGGAGACGGCAAACTCAAGTATCATTTATCATTCAAAGAATTCATCCAGGATGAAGGAGAGAAAAGGGGGTTTAATGTCAATCTGAAGCAACAGCACAGGCATCTTGCACATACTTGTTTGAAAGTGTTGATGAGGCAGTTGAAATTCAACATTTGCCAGCTAGATGATTCTGGTATCCCAAATGAACTGGTATCAAATCCCGATATAAAGACACGAGTTGAACAATATATCTCAGAAGAGCTACAATATTCCTGTGTGAACTGGGTTCATCATCTGGGTGAGACAGAGCAGTTAGATGATCCTATGATGGCACAGGTAGTACAGTTAATGAATGAGGAGAAGATTGTATTTTGGATGGAGTGCTTGAGCTTGATGGGAAGAACATCTCAAATCCAAAGTAGCATAGACAATTTTTTGAATATAAGAAAGTCAAAGGTAAGAGTAAATGGAGCAACTACAATATGTGTGACACCATCTGAGTAAGTCACACAGAATTTGAACCCCAATATAATGGAGATGGCAGATGATATTGCAAAATGTGTACAGGCATTTTATTATCCAATTGCTCACAGCTAGGGTTTGAAGGTCCAATCCAATTCAGTTTATTTACCAAAAATTCAATGAATCATGAATTGGACCGGTCCATAAAAAACCTAAATCTGTATGAACCATGGACCTGCACTGATTGCACTGGTCCACTGGTCCAATTCATCCTGGTTCATGCAGTTTAAATCAGTGCAAATTTAAACTGGTGCAGACCGGTTTAAACTGATTTAAACTGCACATGCATGAAAGATATTCAGATATGTAACAAGTGAGACCATGTAAGAAACTACTATAAAACAATATAAAACACTCAATATATGCTCTAGGCTGCCTTACACTGCTCTTTTACCATGCAGAAATGCTTTCCAGGTTTGGCAGTCATTGGTCATCTGTTAAAACAGACCATGGATAGTGTATTGTATCATGTCAGGCTCTCAGACTTGTTGCATGGTACTGTTCAATAGGTTATGAGTAGTCTTTCCAGTCTTGTATTAGCTTATTGCTTGAGACCATTAGAAAATATAAATTTTAGTGATCAAAATTGGAGAAAATATACTCATTTATTTTTGCTATGTGGCTGTACCGGTTTAGACCGGTTTAAACTGATTCTTTGTGGTTCACTTTTTTTTCTGAGATTTTGATAAACCATGAACTGGACCAGGTTTAAATCATGGACCGGTCCATCTATCATCAGTTCATTTTGCGGTTCAGTTCAGTGCAATTCATCAGTTTTCTGCAGTCCATTGAATTGGACCTTCAAATCCTAAGCTGGCCCAAAGCCAGAATCTCCTCTAGCTCAGAGGAAAATGAAAAGCAGGAAAATGAATAGCGATTCTCAGGCAGGGGAAAAAGGTGATCCAGTAAGCAGAACATAAACACAGGCAAATCTGCCACTGACTCGTAAAAAGATTGATGAACGAAGGGAGGCTGAAAAGCCACAGATGGTAGTAGACTCTCAGGGCCCTAGACAAATCGCAAGAGCTCCAAGTCATGCCCTGACGAGCCCACCACCAGCCAAAATGCCTACCGAAAATGAGGGACTTGCGACACGCCAACTCGACCTCAACAAGGCTGTGCAATCCCGCACGCCCCGAAACACCGCCGCCATCTCTGGCCCACCGCCGCACTGATAGTATGAGCAGCAAAGTCAAGAGTTTGGAAGACACCGGAAAAAACCTAGTAGAGGCTGAGGAGGCAACTGAGCGCGAGTACGGCGATGATACAATGGGCAAGCCCAATTGAGCTCTTACGCCAAAACCTCCCTTTGAGCTGCCTACCAGAGCAGAGGAACTCGAAGATTTCATCCGCCTGCTTACAACTTCACTCCCCTTTCCTAACACTCAGAACTCGAACCCACACACCATGACCAACCGCCGCTTTGTGCAGTACTCCCAGGCAACAGCGCCAGAGCCGTACACAGAGGCGGAATTTCCGAGGGTCTTTGTTGAATGGAGGGATGCGATAAAAGGATTTACCAGAACACAGGCGGCGGCTTTCCAGGCTAAGCTGGACCACTATCTACTAGTAATGCCACATGGAGCTGGTCTCGATTTCGCCAACAAAAACCCCAACTTCGCCGCCCAGTTAATCGGTACCATTCGCAGTTTTGAGTTTGACAATCTGCTCCCTCAATCCTTCAGGGATGAACTGAACGTTATCGCCCCTCAACTCCCAAACAACCCCCGAAAGAGTTTCCGCACTTCAAACCTCCATGGGTTTATATTCTAAAGATCAGTTCTGAGATTGTACAAGCCTTCCTACTCTGCACCCAGACCTTCGCTTTCTCTAAAACGCTGGCCTTCCATGTAATGCCGGTAGAACCAACAGAGCTCACCTGGGTGATAGGAAACTTCAATGCTGGGGTCCCGATGATCTCAGAAAACCTACGATGCGATGTGCTAGGTGAAATTATTGCCGAGTTTTGGAGGGGAAGTCGTACTCGATCAGAGACCATCCAGCTCGCATCAAAAAACCCAGACTATAATGGTCTCTCACATGATGAAATCATGTATGGTGTAGTCACCACATGGGACCTGCGGATTATCCGGAACAATGAGGACCGAGCGACAGATGATGACCTCGGATATGGTAACACAGGTGATACGCCCCCTCTATTTCCACAACTCAGAAAGTGTGGAACTTTGTGCTCCAGTTGACTGGCCAACCTGTAGCCCTGAACAACAAAGAACATGATGCGTGGTGTCGACTTATCCGAGACCGCACATACACCATCCACGACGACATCACTGTCAAGTCCGCTAAAAAAGTCATTGAATGCCCCTGGTGTAAGGCGCAAACACATCGCGGCTACCAGTGCCCATTCCACCAAACCGATGGATGGTACAGCCCTGTCCCCAGGAAGGGACATTTGGAGAATGCCCAGTCCAACCGAGGCAGGGGCCGAGGCCAAGGACGAGGTCAGAGAGGATACCAGAATGGGCCTCGGGGAAACTCTCGCTCTCGAGGGCGCGGATACTATATGGGATAGTTGTAGAATAGTAATGCTGTGTACTGTATGACCGGGACTGGTCTCCTGTAATCGGGAACAATATAGACTATTGTACCCAACTAACAAATTGTCTGAGTTCGGGATCAGAATGGAGTGAGGGATTTGTGAGTACAGCTCAACACTCAATCGGAGGCTCTTCCTCTAGCATGCTATGAAGACTCACCTCAGCTAACCTATCTTCAAAACCATCCGGTAGGTCCCAGTTGAGATAGTCTTGCCCGAACAAGCTATCGAAACTGGGGAAACCGGAAACCTGCGTAGAAGGGGAGGCATCGCAAGCCAACCTGGAGCATACTAATTGCATCGCTTACAACTACAGGAAGGAATATTATATCAACTCGACGGTCTAACAGTGCTGAAGGTCTTGGGGCTGGGGCAATGGGAGGAGCTCCTGGCGAGGCCGTGAGCCACAGCTCCCAGGAACATAACCCAGTTTTTGGAAATGGATTAGGTAGGCATATCTGTTTAACGGAAAGTGACCAACCGGAACTGGAAGTCGACCAGGTATACCTACCGACGGTATCAGGATCAAGAAATCCTGAACCGAGAGACGGGATGTCTCTTTCGCCCTCGCATAGCGCGGGAGGTGACCTGCAGGATGCAGGACACTCATGGGATATGAGCAATGCCCGAAATGGGGCAGAGGGTCATGAACAATACCCAACTGATACACCACAATATTGTGACAGTAGCCCACAGGATGTGGATAGCTTGCAAGCCATAAGTGAGCTTAGAGATGTAACACCTCCTGCAAACACAGGGACAGATGACCTGGACTCACAAGAGCATGGTACACCTGGAGAGAACTCAATCCATGAAGGACACAATACACAGCTAGGGAGCCAACATCAAAGTGAAGATGAACTCTTGGAATCAGCCACATCAGGAAAAGTGTTTTTTTCCTAGGGGAGCAAGGACCAAGGGTGGCCTAAGGAAAACTAGGTGACCTATGAACCCCATTGCATCCTAGGATTTGGTACTTGTCTTAAGGAACTCACAGTTTCCCGGGATTCCCTAGGAAGTCCTATGAAGACCAGGTGTTTTCCTTAGTTTTCCCTGGTTTTCCCCAAGTTGTCCTGGAATTGTCCTGGGGTATCCTAGGAAATCCTAGGAAATCCTGGGATATCCTGGGAAGCTGTGAGTCCCTTAAGACAAGTGCCAAATCCTAGGATGACATAGGATTCACAGGTCACCTAGCTGTCCTTAGGCCACCCTTGGTCCCCTAGGAAAAAAACACTTTTCCTGATGCACAGACGATGATTCCGAGGCTAACCAGCAAAACCCAGTGCCATCACAACCAACCCGCCGTGAGCGGTGAGCATCAGAACAAACACACAGAAAAAACACAAAGGCCGGGATCCGGATAGGCATGCTGAACATGCGGGGCTATGGAACCCCAAATGTTTACCACAGAGACAACAAATGGAAGTACATAAACAATCTAGTGAAGAAAAAAAAAATTGGTATCTTGGCCCTGCAAGAGACCCACCTCACGGACGAACGACGAGAGCAAATTGAGCAAAGATATGCCCAACGACTAAAAATATTCATATCCACGGACCCTGAAAATCCAACAGGACAAGGAGGTGTGGCCGTGGTTTTAAACAAAGAGCTTGCACGGACAGACACAACCAAGTCAATAGAAATTGTCCCAGGAAGGGCACTCCTCGTTGAGGTACAGTGGCATAAGGAGGAGAAAATTGCAATCCTGGCAATATACGCACCAAACGTGACCGGATCAGATGGAAAAGAAAATGCTAAACTCTGGAAAGATGTGAAAACTTACTATAACCAACACCCCGAACGCCAAAACCAAAAGTACTCCTTGGAGACTTCAACATGGTAGAGTCTGGAATGATCGACAGATGGCCAGCCCACAATGACCCAGAAGAAGCAATTGAGGCCCTTGATGAGCTCAAAATAAAGTTCAACCTCAAAGATGAATGGCGTAATACACACCCAGGGGAGAAACGCTATACTTATATACAAACAGCAACAAACTCACAGTCAAGACTGGACCGAATTTATATTGCTAAACAACTCCAACAGACTACTGGAGAGTGGAAGATCGAACCATCCGGTATACCAAATGCAGACCATAGCTTAACCTTGGTGCAGGTGGCGCACAAAAAAGCCCCCAAGATTGGTAAAGGATGGTGGACTGTCCCAGCCTTCTTACTAAAAGACAAAGGATTTTTGGAGTATGTCCATGAGAAAGGGCTGCAAGCAGAAAGGAAACATGATAGTATTATGGAACGGACAATGACTGATAACCCACAAATTATCTGGCATGAACTAAAAACAGATATTCTAGGTGAAGCAAGACGCAATGATTGTCCCCCGAACAGTACAAAAATTGCGGGACCTCACCACCGAAATGGACAAAGTCTTGCATGATGACACTCTACCAGGTGACGAAAAGCTGAAAATATCAGCGCAACTGGTAAAAAAAATGGAAAACCTTGAACACCAAAAATATGTGCAGGCCCAAAAAGAAGCATCTACCCGCCACCGCATCGAAGGTGAAACCCCCAGCAGATACTTCTCAAGCCTGAGCAAAGAGAAAAAACCACGAGATGTCATGTACTCCCTCCGTAAAGTTGATGCTACACCAAATGCAGATGGAATCATTCCTCAAAATGAGTTTGTGAAGAGTTCAAAATCTATGGCTAACCTTGCCGGTACTTACCACGAGGACCTCCAGAAAAAGGGTCTACTGGACTTTGACACCCCAGAGAGACAAGCAGCCATTGAAGAAGCCCTAGCAAACCTTGAGACAAGTGTAACCAAGGACCAAAGCCAAGAACTGGAAGCAGATATCAGTGAAGATGAAACAGCCTGTGCACTAAAGCTGACACAAAACCTTACATCACCTGGCCTTGATGGTGCAACGTATGAGCTGTGGAAGGCAATTAATGATATGTACATCAGAAACACCCACCAGGAGAAAGAAGCATTTAACGTACTTAAACTAATGACGAGCGCGTTTAATGATATTAGGCATTGTAGTACAATGGAATCCACTGGCTTTGCAGATGGATGGATGTGCCCAATCTTCAAAGAAGGTGATAGGGAGGACATAGCAAACTATAGGCCCATCACACTTTTGAACACTGACTACAAAATCTTCACCAAGGTACTGACCATGAGGCTCGGGAAGGTTGCACCAAGCCTCTTACATGAGAATCAGGCAGGTTTCGTACCCGGCAGGCACATCACTGACCAGACCAAACTGATTAGAATGGTAATGTACTATGCGGAATATAAAGAGGTGAATGGCCTTATTGTGTCATTGGACCAAGAAAAGGCCTATGATAAAATTGACCATGAATATCTCTGGAAAACCCTGGAAAAATTTGGCTTCCCGGAACTGTTTATCAACACTGTTAGGCATCTGTATAGAAAAGCCCATACCACGGTAATGGTAAATGGATATCTAAGCACCAAATATCATGTTGTCAGGGGCGTAAGGCAAGGAGACCCACTCTCATGTCTCCTTTTTGACCTTGCAATAGAACCATTGGCAGCTGCAATACGAAATTTGAACCTCCAGGGGTATGAAGTCCTGGGAGTCAAAGAGAAATTGATTGTCAACCTTTTTGCAGATGACACCAGTGTATTTTTAAATGCAAATGATAGACTTGAGGACTTGCAAAAAATCTTGGACACCTGGTGCTGTGCATCAGGAGCGAAATTTAATATAGCAAAGACCAATATTATTCCAATGGGCACTGAGGAATTTCGTAAAGCGATCAATGAGACAAGAAGGCCACTGCCTGGAACAGCACCCCTAGATGCCAATTTACACCTAGCTAAAGAAGGAGAAGCTGTGCGCATCCTTGGGGCCTGGTATGGGAATAAGATAAACAGCGACCAAATATGGGCACCAACCCTGGAGAAAATAGATACCTCACTCCAACGATGGGCAAGAGCTTCCCCAACGATGGAGGGCAGACGCCACATTATCCAGATGATTATTGGTGGCATGACCCAATACCTGACACAAGTCCAAGGAATGCCCAAGACAGTGGAAACACGACTGGTAAAAAGGATTAATACCTACCTGTGGGACGAAAAATCGAGAAATCCAATCAACATGGATGTTGCATACGGCCCAATAAGAAAAGGAGGCCGGAAAGTCCTAGACATCCGTGCGCGCAATGAAGCAATAGACACAATGTGGCTCAAGACGTACCTTGACCTAGGCCCAAGCTGGAGGACTTGGGCATACTTTGCAGACGAGCTCTTTACGCTGTCAGTACCTACTTCTGAAAGGCATATCAACCCCAAGGTCAAGCAGAACCCCTTCCTACAAACCTGGAAAACATATACAAAAGGCCAAAAAATCCCAGACCTTAAGGCACTCACAGCCACGGCTGAGAAATTTAATCTCCAAATTGATGGAATCGCATTCACTAGAGACATCCTACGGGAAATGCCAATATGGTACCATGCAAAGGCAGACCCTGGGATTAGATACTTAAACTACTCAAGAGCTAGCATCTGCCTACGAGATAGACATGAGCTCTGAACAGTTGGGGAAATGGAAGATCTGGCCCTCGTCCTGACACAGGCACCCCATCAACCAACAGGAGAATGTGACTGTACAGACTGTGAGTCCCTACGTGACCAAATAGGATGTGAAAACCCCCATTCTTGCATGTTATGGGCAGAGAAACTACTTGCCCCCCTACCCGAGAAATGGGACCCACAATCTGAGCTACCAGAAGACTACCAGCTGAAGCCAAAGCAAGATGATTTTCCAGAGGGCTCACCATGGGATGAGATTGATGTAAGGGTCACGACAAGAGGAACACTTGCAGAGATTTTCCGAATTTTTGCTGACCCTAAATGTCTACCTACAAATTTCCTCCCGGATCTCAAGTTCACAGAAGCAAATGAAATCCGAGCAACAGCAGCCACAGATGGCTCATGCATTGATAATGGCAAAGAAAATGCTAGAGCGGGTGCCGGGATCTTTTTTGGGGAATATAACCAAGATAACCAGGCAATCCGGATCCCCCCACAGCTAACACAATCTAATCAAACAGGGGATTTAGTTGCAGTCAAAATTGCAACAGAAACAGCAGACAAGGCCCGAGGGCTTGATGTTATAACTGACTCAAAATATGTGATAGGCTTGGTAAAAAACATCCAGAAAATTGAAGATGAAGGATACTTTACCACTGCACATGGGGACCTAACGAGAAGTCTGCATGTAAGCATAAGAAGGAGAGAGGAAACAACTCGCATCAAGTGGGTGAAAGGCCACAGTGGACACGCAGGAAATGAAGGCGCAGATAAGCTTGCAGGCTTAGGTGCAGAAAAAGACAATTCAGACTTCATCACCACCTCGGTCATCCCAACTCTGAGGGTAACGGGTGCAAAACTTACTGTGCTGACACAGGCCTTGGCATACCAGATAATAACAAAACAGAAACTAGCAACAAACAAAATGGAACGGCGGAGGACCACTCAAAACCTGGAACGTGTTAAACAGAGCACACAGGACCGCTTTGGCTACAGGCCTACAGATGAAGCATTCTGGACATCAATCCGACACAAAGATTTCAGCCCCAAAATAAGATACTTCATGTGGGTTGCTACCCATGATGCATATATGGTTGGGAGCCATTGGCTACGGGATGGCTTCAGTGAGGAATTCAGGGAGCGTGCAGAGTGCCTACATTGCCATGAAATTGAGAACCTTGACCATATCCTGACTAGCTGTGGAAGCCCTGGCCAGAGCCTAATCTGGGAACTAGCTGGGAACCTCTGGAACCGAAAGAGGAGCACGGTACCATGGGCCCCCATCACCCTAGGAGATGTTCTAGGATGTGGCCTGGCGGTCGTGACCAAGGCAAACAATGAAACAAGACTAACAGGTGACACCCGCCTTTGGAGAATACTGATAGCAGAGTCAGCGTACCTTATCTGGAAACTGCGCTGTGAATGGGTAATCGGGAATGAGAATGCTCAGTTCTCAAATGCTGAGATCCAAAACAGGTGGGAAGCCATGATCAATGAGAGACTACAGCTAGACTGTAGGATGACACACAAAAAGTACGAGAGGCGGGGCGTTTCTAAACGGCTTGTAAACCAAACATGGCGCCACCTACTTAAAGATGAAGATAACCTCCCAGATGACTGGGCTGGATTAGCTGGAGTTTTAGTGGGTATTGAAACGGATCAGCGATGCAGGACGGGAAGAAGAGGCAGGTGAGTTAAGAGGTAAGTAGAGCATTGCACCCGGGATCCGTAAGGAACTGAGCCCCACACACTGTGCATAAAGGCATTTCTCCGGGGAGGAAATTATGGTATATGGATTATGATTATGGACAACATCTATGTTTAAGAGTGCGCGAGGGCCATGCCCCTTGCACTTATATTCGCACCACTGAAGCTACGACAATGTTGTATGACTCTTCAGACAAGCGCGTGCCCCTCCAAAAAAAAAAAAAAAAAAAAAAAGTGAGCTATCTCGACTTTTTCTTTTGAGCTGCTTAATTGACCAATTCTTTTTAGCTGGCCTTCTCAATTTTCCCATGACTATTGTATCTAGTGCTCGTAACTGCGCCCTCGTATTGCCTTTGTACAGGTGTAATTTATATGTAATCAGTAGTTAAGTTAGTTTGATGTATATGTAGTTACTTTGTATGTCATAGTCTAATATGATTCACTCAGACTATCCCAGATGGACCCAGATGAGAACAGCCTAGAGTAATAGTAATATCACATTGTGTTTTGTACAGTTCAGGCCAGATAAACTCATATTATCCCAGAGGAACACAGTTATATACAATACTAAATTTTCACTCTCTGTACGGTTCTTGCCAGATAAACACAGACAAGAACAGCCTGTACGGCTGATATCTGGAATTTCTGGGAAAACAGCTGATCTCGGATGATCACAGCTGGAACATGACTTTTTACTATATCATCTCGGCTCAACCCAGTGCAGGTTTTCACTGGGGTTGAATGTTGATATTGATACTGAATGGCTGATTCTCGTACTAATTTTAATAGTCGGACTGATAGACAAATTTCTTGTAACTTTTGCTAGTCTAAACACTACTTACTGAATCACTCGAGGCCCCGTTTCGATCCGCAAAGCGTTCCAGATTTACTGCAAGTTCACACCCTTGTACCGAGATTCTCGTTATAGTCACTTTATGCTGATCAATGGAGTGTTGGGTTTCAAAGACAAACGATAAACATTTCTCTTCTTAGTTTCCTCAAACTCCTGTTCAAATTTTCGTTTAATAATCACTTATTCTCGTTTAATCACTTCTTCTGTTAATTACGTCTAAATAAAGTATGAAAAAAAATGTTCAATGTGCCAATGCTAAAAACAATCTACAATTACTGTTGAGTATTCGAAGTCATGCATGATTTTCATGAATAGTGACAAGAAGGTCTATAGATACAATTCTCATAAATAAGCTTCAAGCTACGGAGCCTGCGTGTAGTCCTCATTACTACTATTTAATGGAGTCTTCGCCATGATACGAGTATTGTGACCCTGAGTATTCCAGACTTTGCTCCTGGGGGCTTGCGATCTGACTGACGAAGAAGTTGGCATGGGAGTCGGTGTGGGAGGCGGTGGAGTGGCAGGATGAGGCGGAATAATCAACCGCGGAGATGGTGGTGGTCTAGGGGTACGGGGAGAGGGCACGCCTTCTTCTAGTATCGTAGGGATCTTCGGTATCGGGATAGATAATGGATTCTCGTCCAATTGGTGCACGATGCTCGCCGAGCCGGTACGTGGATATTCGTCAGAATGCACGGGAAATGTGGATAATGTGGGATAAGGCGTCTTGGGTATAGCTTGCCGCGGCGGGTGAGGCGCTGGTAACGGGCGACTCGGGGGTGCGGTGCGCACTGGTAGCGGCTGGACAGAATCCGTACTAGATGGGGAGCCACTTCCATCAAGGAGCTCGAACAACATCAACGCAGCGGTGTCATCAATCTCGTTCACGTCTGGAGGCCGACCTATTGAGCTGACGCCAGATGAGCTGTTTGTAGAAAGAGACACTGCAGCGGAGCTGGTTCTCCAATCAGAAGGCGTCACAGGTATGCTTTGCGTCGTTCCTCTCGCAATAGTACTCCCCGATGCCTGTGGGGCTTCTTGCGCACGCAGGCGTTGCGTGGGTGTCCTCAGTGGAATCTTCGATGGCCGTTTCACAGGCGTTCCCAGTCGACGTCCAGAATATGGAGGAGGAGCCGTGCTAAGGTCTCCCGGAATAGTGAGATACTGAGCATCAGATACTTCCTTTGGATAATCCACCGAAGGTAGATTTTCCGTCCTAGTAGGTTCCAGCTGTAGAGGACTCGGTGGTAGTCGTCTGGGTGAGCGAGGTGACTTGTTGCTTGTCTCTGATTTGGCAGACGTAAGTGCAGATGTAGGTGCAGGCGTAGGTGTGAGCGTAGATGCAGGTGTAGCCGTAGGTGTAGGTGTAGATGCAGGTGTAGACGAAGAGGCAGGTGTAGGTGCAGGTGCGGGAGGCAACGGTCCCCGCGAAGCACTACTGGTCGATGATGGGCTCGGTAACAACGATAGACCTGGGTAATGGTGACTCGGTAAAGACGACGGAAGACTAAGTGAATATTCTGGTTGGCCAGTGCGGGGTCGTATGGGGGTAAGGGCCATAGGAAGAAGAGAAGATAAAGGTACCATCGAAGGAAGGGGAGGAAGAGAGGGCAGAGTCCACTCTAAAGTTGGTGAAGATACAGATTGTATTTCGCTTTGTTCTGTCCGATCTAGTAAGTCACTATCACCAGATGCTAGCGCTCGAGGGGTGCTCTTCGAGGAATCCGACTGCGTTGAGGCACTTGATTCAGGCGATTGCGCAACGGCAGGAGGGATACCTCGAGGAGGCGAAAGCCAGATTATGAATTCCCGAGCGTGCAGAAGGGGTACTCAGAGGTATACTGTTTAGCGAAGGCAAATTCTGAGGTGCAGAAGGAATATCTCGAGGCGGCGAAGCCAAATTCTGAAGTCTCGGCTGCGCAGAAGGAATCTCTCGAGGCGGCGAACTCAAATCCTGAGGTCTCGGCTGCGCAGAAGGAATATCTCGAGGCGGCGAATCCAAATCCTGAGGTCTCTGTTGCGCAGAAGAAATATCTCGATCTCGAGGCATATTCGGCGAGACCAAGTTCAGCGATCCCGGCTGCACAGAAACCCTCGACGCCTGAGGCAGCGGTCTGCGTTTCCGGGACGCAGGAGATCGCGGCGACGCCAAATCCGGCGACGTACTAAACGTGGCAGACGGCAACGGACTCCCATACGCGCTCGTCGGAATCGGTAGCGGCCGCGGGCCCTGCGGCGTCATAGGCATCTTCGAGTGTCTCCTCCTCTTCTCCTTCTCCCGCCTCGACTTCCCCCCAGAAAGACGCTTCCCAGTCGGCGAGCTGCTCTCCTCCTTACTATGTATGCTATTCCTCGACACATTACTCTCCGGAATAATCGTCAGCGGGGGCACGTGTTTCTTCTCCTCCCTGCTATGTGTACTGTTCCTGGACCTGTTAGTTTCTGGGATGATGGTCAACGGAGGCACGCCTTTCCTTTTCAGGGAAACAGGGGAAATCGATGGCGAGAGGGGATGTGAAGTTTGTGAAGTTTTTTCCACGTCGGTGTTCAGCTGGGGAGTATCAGTTGACACATCAGATCTGCTCTCGCCGGGCCTGCTGATAGGTTTAACGGGAAAAAGGGCGCCGCGCTCCATCGCGCCGGTCCCCAGCCGCTTCGGTAGGTCAGGCGTGTTGGTCTGCGACCGCGTCGGGGTATTACGAAGAGATTGCTGTCTGGATACCATCCCACGGTCGTCGTCGTAAAGCGGCTTGGGGAAGAACGACGACGTCGCAGAGTCTGCAGTTGACGTGCTCTGGGGTATGGGGCCCACCGCGGGTGTGAACCGTTTGGACACAGCGGAAAAAAGCATTGATTTGCCTTTCTGTAAAGCCGACGGAGGTCCTTCTTCAACTGGCGTGGGGGGTAACTGTTTCGTGTTGAGCGGAGGAAGCGGAGGGCGGGTCGTCGTCTGGGTACTAGGAGAGGCTACAGTAGTTATGGTAGACCTTGATGCCGATGGTAAACTCGCTAATCTAGGTGGCGGCCGCATTGGAGTGGTGCTTGTTGTGACGACAGTGTGCTCGTTACTGTGGTCATAAGACGAAGACATTACACTCCGTCCATCCTGGTGTTCTTCATCTTGTCTCGAAGCGAACAGACGTGGAAACCGCACGGCTATCTGGCGTCGATAATTTAGGATGATGATGGCCACTACAATCCCCATAAGGCCCACTAGGACACCAAGCACCGCTCCGAGAATAACTGGGGTGTTGTTTGAAGACGACCGTGAAGCAATAGGCATTGAGGATCCGGGTACAGAAGAGGAGGTTGATGTTGGTATAGTGGAAGCCGTATCTTCAGACGTAAATCTAAACCAATATAATCTCAACAACACCATCAACGCTCAAAACGAATACACAACTCACATTAAAGCATCCAGCACCACATATCCCTGCGCAAACTCGACCCGTAAAGTATGTTCCCCCGACTCCAAATTATCTTCTTTCCAGCGAACCGCGCTATCGACTGTCTCTGGGCCCGCAGTGCTCATAGGCCGACTAGGATCGCTCAAATTCACAAACACAGCCGGCGAATCGTCCAGGACCAACGAAGCCCCCACGGTATAAGGCCAAAGTGGGGAAAGAAAGTAAATCGCCACTCCTGTACGAAGAAGAGATGGCGAGATTATTAAAAAGCCCACATCAGCAGCCCCAAAAAAGTGAAAGTTCTCATGTACCTGTAAAATTGAATACCGCAGAAGCAGATGATTGATCACTCAGATGGTGATACCCTCCATAATCGAGTGAAGTGTACGAGGATGTTCGGTTCCACCCGGGCGAATACGAGATGCGGCTATCTTGATCGTCAATCGTCACGTTGGACAGTCCAGCTACGACGAGGCAAGAGTCGAGAAAGGCGAGGATAACGAGACGTAGTGCGCGGGGGAGCTCGAACATGGGACGGTGGTGGCGGAGGAGAGAGATGGTGGCAGAGAGATGGATGGTGGCTGGAATAAGGGCTATTTCGCAGACGCAGTCATCATCTCGAGGGATATGTCGACCAGTGCTGTATCAGAGTGATGTCGATGCGAACGAACCTTGCTGTCAATAGCAAAGGCCTGGTGTGGAAAAGCATCAGTGATCGCAATCATTGTACAATGTTTAGAAGACGAACAGGTTTCTCGATTGGGGGAACGTGAGCCGCCGCAGGAATGCGGTGATAAACTCATGCTGGCAGAGGATTTTTGGTTTACCAACAGGGAAACCCGCTGATCGTTAGTGAAATGATCACCGCTCCTTCGCAATAGGTATTCCTTTTCATCATTCTTTATGAATGGGGGTCAACTGCATTACCGCAATTGCGCTGAGGAACTGAGTTAATTCGGGAGAGGCACTGTTTTTCACGTTTATGTGAGCTAATCCGACGTGTATATTTGCGTGGGTGGCATATAGAAGGAGGCACTGTTCGTAGATCCTGTGGGCGGATAAGACATTGAGCAAGACTAGCAGAACAGCGCAGACGGGAGAAGACGAACGAAAAGGTGTAGTCGCAGCAAAGACTTGAGTACTTGAGCCCCGACAGTCGCGACTCACTGCAGACATGATTATGATTATGATGATGTTGATGATGGGTACTTGAGCTGTGTTAGTTTTCGAAACCGTGTATCTAGTATAAAGTTTCAGAGCTTTAATATTTAATCGTCGTCGTAGAAATTACCATGCGTTTTACCGTCCAAGGAGGCACGCATCGAAACCAAGTGAGACGATTCCGCGAACATGCCCTTGTAAAGGGACTGAGAGTACTGTGAATAGTAGGTTGCCTAGGTCTCCGAGCGGCATCTCTTCTTTGGGTATAGTCGGTTCGATTCTTCGGTGAAGAACACCGGGAGAAGTACCGTAATGTACCGTATAGCCGGTATTTCTGCAGACGGCAATCTTGATTCTTTGACGAGGTTAAAGTTTGTATCTTCGCAGGCGGTGCAAACAAGCAGTCTGTCTTTTAGATCTGTCTTTTCGCAATCTTTCGAATCTCGTTGATATCCAAGATAGCAAGGAACGTTGAATGAACGTACCTAGGTTGAGCCTTCTCTCAGCTCTGTTCTTCACCGCTTCAGCCCTGGTTGGACCCCTGGACCTGAGGCCTCAGGAGGCGTGAAAGACAGATCGTATCAACATCAAGCGAGCATAAAATGTCAATTGAGAGTGAATGTAGAAAAGCAGAATCATGCGGTATTTCCTGATTTCCCAGCGTACGATTAGACTCTAGTGACACTTTGAAGCCTAGCCCGGCGGAAACCCGTTCAAACCGTGTAGCGTAGAGCAAAGATGAAGAAGTTCAAGCGCCCAAGCCAAGCGCTCAAAATTCATTTACTCCATAAGGCATGACCGTACTGCTCACAGAGGTGACCAACGTCAGCTGGCTGGGCACGCACACTACTTAGGAGAGCATGACATTCGTCCTCCATAACTTGAAGTACCCAAAGTGGACAGTCTGTATATAACGTATGGGCGATAGTCGATAGCGACCAAACGCGCCATACTCCACAATTATTTAACCGCGTACAGGCTCGCTATCTTGAGGTGGCCCCAATATTACATTAAAGAGCGAGCTTTATTTGTAAAACGCGAGAACAGGAAATACAACGATACAATATCGTACATATCGACAATAGAATAAATGCATAAATACAACCACCACAGATTTAGACTTCCTCGTCCTTTTTGCCCTTGCTATAAAACCCAACATCAATCAGCACTAATCAAAACCAAAAACGAAACGATCAAAACAACTCACGTTTTTGTTGGCAAGAGCTGCGACTCGATATGTGGAACGACACCACCCTGTGAGATGACAACGTCGCCGAGGAGTTTGTTTAATCTTGCAACAACGAATAAGATGAGAATGATCAAGACACGATAACGAAGAATGAAAATGCACTCTTCATCGTTCCTAATAGCCAACTGCAGATGCCTGGGCACAATACGCTGCTTCTTGTTATCCCGAGCAGCGTTACCAGCAAGTTCGAGAATCTCCGCAGCGAGATACTCGAGGACAGCGGCGAGGTAAACTAAAAAGAATGCGAAAACAAAGTCAGATATGCGAGACGTGGTACGATGAGGCGATGGACATACCGGGAGCACCAGCACCAACACGCTGAGCGTAGTTTCCCTTCTTCAACAGACGGTGGACACGACCAACAGGGAACTGGAGACCGGCCTTGGCGGAACGCGACGTAGATTTGCCGGCTTCACCACTAGCTTTGCCACCAGCAGTTTTTCCTGATTTTCCTATAACAGAACGCGAGTAAATAAAAGCTTCAACGAGAAACTAAAGCCAAAAGAACGTACCTTTTCCAGACTATAGTAGAAAAAAAGAACGAAAAAGATAAAATCGCGTCAATCAAAGTCGTTCAACACCCAGTACACAACGACAAACGAACCATAGTAATAATAAGGATAGGTTGAAAAGAGTTTGAAGCTCGAGGAGAGAGGGCGAGTAGTTGGTGGTAGAGGACGAAGGTGAACTGAAAACCAAAACAAGTGCGACACGCTCTTTATATAGCGCCGTTAGATGATATCACGTGAAACGGCACGATAAACAATGTCATGTGCCTATAACGCGTCGCGCCACGGATCAGTCTTCGGAGCATATCGGCACGGAGCTCGGCGCCGAAGGCCCTTCCTCCCACTTTACATCATGATATCCTCTCAATGTCGACGAAGAGTAGTGCCTCTAGTGCATTCGTCGAGGAGATACGTCTCCAAAGTCCAAGCCGATACAACTACGAAAAAAGAAACAGAAAAAGGGAAAGAAAAGGCATTCCCTTACGAGCCAGAACCACTATCGAGACCACTAGGTGTTTTGGACAAACCTTCAGTGCAGCATCAAACGAAACTAGAACGACTGAAACAGGTTTTGACCGATGATACAGCTATCGCAGAGCAGCGAAAACACTTGTGAGCCGCCGTCAGTTAACTTTTTCTCTCCACCATATCAATACAACGTTTCCCAGAGTAAAAGAAGCCGTAACCAAAGGCTACTTCCACGACCTCAACGCCACACGCTGGAACGGCGGCAAAACATGGATCGCTCCAAAAGTACTCATCCGAGAAGACGTAAAGCCCCATTTCGCCCTATCACCCTCTATAAAACAAAACACTAATCCTTTTAGAACAGAGATCCCTATATTTCCCGGATATCGCTGGAAAATCACTACTACACGGAAATCCAAGACACACAACTTCAATGTGTATCGGCCATATTACCATACTCTGTATCCTAAGCACCAAAATATCCGAGGTACGTCCCACCCCATCCTTCTTTCCTTCATTCCACGTCTAAACAAACCCCAATCCCACAGATCCAAATCGACGCCTTCACAAAATCCTCCATGGCCCGCTTCTCCTGGCACCCCCTCTTCCAGCGCATCCAAATAAACCTCCAAGAAAACATCCTCAAATCCCTCCTCGTCTCCCTCTTCCTCGCCTCCCTCCGCCGCGCAATTCCCGTAGACCAACACGCGACGTACCTCATATCCTCACAGAACATGGAATACCAGAGCGAAGCTATAGGCCTCGAAAACAACCGCGTCGGCTACGTATACCTCATCGACGAGAACCTGCGGATACGCTGGGCGGGGTGCGCAGATCCCACCGCGGACGAGGCGAAAGCCCTAGAAGTCTGCACAGGCATCTTGCTGAAACGATTAGACAACAAGAACAACCAGATCGAGGAGCAGGCGCGGAAGGCGCAAGCTGAATTAGAAGCCAAAGCCAAAGGCTCCGGCTAAGCGCTAGCGCTAGACAACGTATGTATAGTATTAAATTTATAATGAAAATAATCCATTTTCAATCATTTCATTTCACGGAAGCTCAAGCGCCGCCAACCTTCCTCGAATATTCTCCATATCCACTAGCGGCACCTCTATCCCAAAAAACTCCCTCAACCCATCAATCCTCTGCAACTCGTTCCGGAAAATCCTCAGCGTCTCCGACCGCGTCCCCACATGCCGCTTAACCTCGTTATTAAGCATCCCCAAACGACCCAGAAACCGCGCGTTCAGCGACCCGTCCCACCGCGGGACGCCTCCCTCAGAATACGAATCGCGTTTCTCAACTCAGTCACTCGAGATTATCTCATTACCATCTGCGCAACCTCCCTCTCCATTTCCTCGTCGCAAAGCCAAAACGACTTGGAGCAAACCACATTATGCATAAATAGAGGCTCCTTCTCGGCCCATGCACCCGTGTAGATGCTGATATTCGAGCATTCGTAGTCCATGGCGAAAAACTCGGTTTCGATGATGGAACAAAGGAGCTTCGAAGTGATAGTTCCGTCATCTGAAGTGCGCGAGATGATGAGATGCCATTCTACATCTGCAGATTCTTTCGAATCGAATGAAGGTGCTGAAAACGTAGCATAATAATAGGTCACATAATCAATCAGCTCAGTTAATCATCAGCTTATTCAAACGAAGCAACTCACAAAGACTCGATCCATACCGCGCAGCCTTCACCAACGTATGCCACTCCGACGGCGTCGCCCCTACCACTTTCGCACCATGCTTAAGCAGCAGCGGGCGTGTCAAACCCGAACCTCCGCCGCTAACATCGACCACATAAGTGGTGTTGCTATACTGGACAGGCTGTACGAATAACACTTGATGCGTGAATGTGATGAAGGTCGGTGGAGCCTCGGGTGCAGCGGTGTTGAGCCTTCCAGAGCCAGAATACGCACTAAGAGACAAGGTCAGCGACGGGTATATATAACAAAGTTGAAAGATGTAGTACCGATATCCTAAAGCCCGAATCATCTGCAGAAAGAGCGTATTCATCCCAAAACAATGCGATCCCTTTCCTTCAATCACAAGCCTTTGATACAACCCAGGAAGACTAATATCCATCGCGTGATCCTTCGCACTATTCCCCAACGAAAAGTAACCAGTAAAAGTTCAGAAACGAAATATACAGCGACAACGGATAAACACAAAACTCACTAATGCATCGCCGTATTCTCAAACGCAAACGCAACAATATGCAGCCTCATCAACAAGGCCAAATTATCCAAATCCACTTTGAAATCCTTGACACTATCTACACTCCAGTTTCCAGGAAACCCTATACGGCAAAGATACCGGAAAACCTGCGTTTCGTCATACGCAGAAGGAACTGTCTTGATCCACAACCCTTCGCGTAGCTGGCCGTCCACTGGTAAAACCTCCGATTGCTTGCAGCGATGGCGGTCACTACAGTCACCATTGATATCGATAGCGAGGACCATTCCAGTAACGAATCTCTAGCCTAAGGAAAGGAGAAACAACACATCTTCGAATCGGCATAAATACCACCGATAAAGCGCATCTGAGCATTCGAGCCGAAACTAAGGCTACTAGGTCTAGGATAGCTGCCTACGGCGCTAAGCTCGTTTCAGGTTGGGCCTTGTGGTCCTGGAGATAGCAATAGATACCAGTGGCAATAGACAAGTTATAGACTGTTATAGTCAAGTATTAAGCCTTGACAGGAGATGCATAGCCACCGGATCGCCCTCCCCGCAAGCCAAAGCGTGCGATCACGATTCACCAACATTGCTGTCTATCGACCACCACCATCTATATTTTCGGATCGAACTTTTAACCCAGCCAACTCTGCAGCTCTACTCTACACTATAATTCCTTATCTTCTTACCAGTTTCCGGGTCTCAGAACAACAACTGGGTCGTCTCACAAGAAATATGTCCCAAGGCATCCTGAGACATAGTCGCTAGAGTCGCTACTGCTGCTACATCGTCTCGCAGATGACTTAGGAAGTGTCCAAGGTATGCTATATAGATCTATGTATGCTGATGAACTTGTATATAGTATTTGTTGCTTTCGCTGCCTTTGCCGCCTCCGATATTACGGATTCTTCATCCCATGGACCTGTGATACTCCAGGTTTGAGATTTACGCCCTTCTACCTGGCTACAGCCTCTGTATCCCTCCCATTACTGTTGGCACTCCCAGTTCTCTGATACATCAGCCCTACCATCTGAAATTATCAGATTGAAAGTGAGTGTTAAAACTGAACAGAGGCTGGCTTGTCCTTGGGTCATTTTGATCTCCCACCCTTCAATCATCTGCTGTGGCTCCTGGTGGCCTGCTCCTCCCTCCCAAAGCTCTCCTCTCTTGAGCCACTCACTCTCTTGGAATTATTTCGAGTTGGCAGAATTTACAACTCTTTGCACGGACTGCCATATTTTATAGGCATTCCCTATAACAGACCTTCACCCCCTGTTTAGCTCATTAATGGGGACACTCCTCGCTTGCTCATAACCGATTTGTCCTTCGACTGGAGTGACAAGGGTACAGTTTGTTTACAAAGAGGTTGGGGGGGATTCTGATAGCGTATGAATGCTCCTTACGTTCACATAAAACCCTAGGGTGCTGGTGCGCCGGTTTCGCCACTGGTTGCGTGGGATTTGGTAACTTGTGCAAATAGGGATAGCACAGGAAGCCGCCCAGGATCTCGCAAGAGCCATTAAGGCCACAGTGTGGTTACGCCTGCTTGGGGACCTGGTTTTGCCCTAGCTCCCTCCCTCTTTTTCATTAGGGCAGAATGTGCTCCATTGAGCTGTAGATAGGTAATCGTAACAGCTAGCCTTGTACTTATGTACCTGGCCTTGCTAACATCCCTGCATCGGCCTCGCAGTCTACCTTCTCCATGAGAGTCGAGCTCGCTGCCTGTGCTGGTGTAGGGACCGGCTAGTTCCCTTCGGGGGACCGCTTTCAGCTGAGGCTGAATGGGCCGTGTAATCAATTCCAATTCCAATTCCAACGGTTTTACCCACGCCCCCCTGCACGCTTGAAGCTCGATTGGACTCTAAGAAACAAAGTCCGTATTACTATATAGTATAGTAGACACTATAGCATATATATGCACAGGTACTTGGACAAAGACCACTTTCGCCGGCACTTCCGATGGTATCATTGGTACGGCTGCGGCACGATATTTTTAGGAATCCACGAAGCTAGTAACTTAAAGCGGCCTACTCTCTCCATTCTTCCCATTCTCTGGAGATTTCTCAGATCTATGTTTGGTTGGGTTTGGTGTAACTAAGCGCACTCGTGGTTAGGTATTTTTATTTATTAATATTTATTTATTACACGATTTTACCCTTCCCCGTCTGATTCTGTCTCCTCAATGAATTATTTTTGACCTTTGACTTGACTAGCTTGTCTGGTTGCAGAAAGGAGTCCTGACTCCTAAGTGGTAGGATATGTCAGGATATGTCGCTTTCGTGCATATACCGTGTATCATTCCTGTGGCCTTGTGACAACAAGATGTGGCCCCGTGTGGGTCCCTCCATCTGACATCACCACGTCTCCTCCTTACCTCCCTCCATTCTCCATTCTACAGCCCTAATCAATCAGTGCCACAGGGATTTTATTCTCGCTACGCGAAGCTGATTGCTTCCACCTGGTCCACCTGGCTTCCACTAGCACCCTCTAAGCACGGTCTAGCACCCTGGGCCATCGGTTATCAGTATGATCTTCCCCAGCAACTAATTTTAGAAAGGCACGATCTTCCCCAGCTCCGAGGGGTCACAAGTGGGTCAAACATCGATTCCGCACTTTTCGAGGTTCCGATACGGTTTGGTTCTTATAAATTCCGATTCATTTGGGTAGCTTACGCCGAGTTACGCCCCCACTCAGTGACAGTAAATTATACGCTAAGTTTTTTCTTTTGTTGTTTTGGCTAGGCGTAGAGCCATGGGGAAATTAGGCGAACTGACTTGGAGTGAGTCAAATTCGCAAAAGAAATAAAATTGAGAAACGATTTGATGCGAGTACGCCTCACGAAGCCTGCAGGGTGGGTTAGTACGACAGAGAAGGTAGTACGAGCAACTGTTTCGAAGAAGAGAGGCGTATTGAGACAGGCGTCGCGTTTGAACACGAACCAAGACTCTACTAGAGTACTTATGTGTATTTCATGAAAGCGTAGGCTCTCCCGCACTTCAAGCTGGAATACGGTGGGTCCATTCATCAACACATCAGTTCGAGGCGCAAAGTCTCGGAAACTTTGTGAGAAAACAAACGTCCTTCCCACTTGATGGAAATACAAGCCGAATCTTGCTAATGATATAGATGCTTGGTGCAAATCCCATCCTTAAAGCACGAACAAAACATCGGCAAGCCAGATCATCTATAAGAACTGGGTATTCAAGGTAGCTCTAGCGCTGGCTTCCGACCTCGAATATTTTCAAGATCTACACGAGGTATATCTATTCCGAAAAATTCTCGTAAAGCGTCGATCCTCTCTAGTTCTGTATGGAAAGACTTCACTGTTTCCGAACGGGTACCCACATGTCGTTTAACCTCAGTGTTAAAGAGTGCCAAACGACCCATAAAACGTGAGTTCAGTGAACCATCCCAACGCGGAATGCCTCCCTCCGAATAGATATCGCGTTGGTACGTTTCAAGGTTATCAGTTAGGGCCAGCTCCGCCTCCATTTCTTCGTCGCTAAGCCAAAAGCACCTTGAGCAGACGATATTGTCCACGAATATAGGTTCTTTCTCGGACCATGCACCCGTGTAGAGACCGAGGTTAGAACATTCGTAGTCCATGGTGAAAAACTCGCTTTCAAGGAAGGAATAAAGGATCTTTGTTGAAGAGATAGATCCGTCGTCTGAAGTATGAGAGACGATGAGATGCCACTCTACTCCTGCAGACTCCTCCGAGTTGGGCGAAGGCGCTGGAAAGAGTCGGGTATACACAGCTCATTCTACAGACCATTAAGATTAGAGACTCACATAAACTGGATTCGGGCCGTGCAGTGTTCATCAATGTATGCCATTCGGAGGGTGTCGCACCAACAACCTTGGAACCGTGTTTAAGGAGCACAGGAAGCATCAAACACGAGCCTCCGCCACTTGCATCAACGACATAAGTGGCGTTGCTATCTTGGATAGGCTGTACAAACAACACTTGATGGACGAATGCGAGAAAGTGGGTTGGCGAATCAGGGTTTGCGGTGTTGATTCTCCCAGCGCTAGAGTATGCACTATAAACGAATTATGCAGTTGGTGACTCTGTACAAGTAGAGAAATACGGGCGTAATGTACCGATATCCCAAGGCTCGAATCATCTGTAAGAAGAGAGTGTTCTTTCCGAAGCAGTAGGAACCTTTCCCTTCGATTACTAATCGCTGATACAAGCTAGGAAGGCTAATGTCCATCGAATGTTCTTTCGTACTAGATCAGCAAGGATAAGTTTAAGTACAATAGAATAAGTATTTACACTTACTAGTGAATCGCAGTGTTCTCAAATGCAAAAGTAACGATATGAAGACGCATCAGCAGAGCCAAATTATCCAAATCGGCGTTGAAATCTTTGACATTGTCTGCAGACCAGCTTCCGGGAAACTTTATGCGGCAAAGGTAGTTGGAGACTTGAGCCTCGTCGTAGGCTGAAGGAACGGCCTTTATCCACAAACCTTCGCGTAGCCGGCCGTCTTGCATGTCGGAAATGAACGGCAACACTCAGAACAGGATATTGGGAGATTCTCGGGCCGGTATGAGTAACGGATTTTTAGGCGCTCAAATTTCCTCCCTTTCCCGCATTTCCCTCGTCTCGTCTTTCCGAGCATCGGAGCAATGAGGTGGTTTGGTCCGCCGACACGCAGAGAAATTTCCCTTTTTCTTTTCTGCTCAACAGTCTTTACCTTTGCCTACAATTTGGAAAATACCCTTAGATTCGTCGGCTTCGATGCACCAGTAGCGCAAGCTGGGATTCTTTCCCGGCTTGGATATGTCTCTACCTCCATACTCTACGACGGCCGGAAGTCTCTGGAATGGAGAGATGACCTAGATGACAAAATTCTGGGAAATGCAGAGTGGAATGACGGAGAAGTTCTCGACGCGAGACTTGACGGACAGTCACTAGGCGTCGGACCTCATTCCGCTATGTGGATAAGTAAACAGTTGCAGGATGAACTCTGGCTCCTACAAATGAACCTGGCGTTTCATCTGGTTTCTGGCGCTGGAATGACGAGGTACCCACCACTTCACTATTACAACACTCCCTAGGTACGTTTGGGCTCTTAAGAGCTGAAAAAGAACGCTGGCTTATCTACACGCAGGTTATACTATTCTAGACCAAGTCATTATTCACAATAAGACTGTGTACATCGTGACCGACGAACCAGAGTCTTTTCCCAACGTGAACTCGATTACTACGCGCAACTGGCAGGTTATATCCTCCCAAAATGCGAGATCTGTCATCGGTAGATATGGCGGGAGGTGAGCAACGACACGGTTGCCAGGCCCAGCCCCGCGACTTACCATCTTTACCGTATAGAATCCACGGAGTGTCATGGATGTGTACCGAGTTCATTCCTCGTTAGTATTTCATTTTAATTTACGCTTTTTTAGCTAACCCGTCCGTAGAAAACACCACTCTTCTAGCACTGTGGTCAATGTACTCGACATTAGGGTCGCCATCCTCGCTCCCCCCACCCTCTCGTCTTATTCTTCCTGAAGCTCACGTATTCCTAGATCCAGATTTCATAGGGGACGACAAAAAGGAAAATTTGGCCACTCGTGTCCGCTCTCCCACTGGGTTTCATCCATTCCTCCCTAAAGTCGCTTTTCCACATATGGGTATATTGTATCAAGAAGACTGGGCAGACTATATGGGTATGGAGGTACCCTACGTTATCCAGCGGCTCGTTGTCACCGACTACTACGTTGCTGGATCGGCAGGGCTTGCGGCTGTTCTACAGAAAAGCTCATCCGCTTCTCCGGACTGGTGGGAGCCAGTACGACGTGATGTAGCCAAGTTCTTTGGAAACTACGAAGATCACTCAGCAAGAAAGTCGGTAACGTACATCCATCGATCGGGTGCTATGTTGGAAGAGGACCACAAGAACCTTGTCCATGCGCTGAACAAGATGGGTACGGAGCGAGGAATCGATGTGAACATCGTCGAGGCTGTCGATAAAGAAAATAACGCAGAATGGGAGTGCGTATGGCTGCTGTCGTCAAATCGGACGTGAGTCGTTTTTCGAAATCGTTACATGCATCAATCATACTGAAGTGTAAAAAAAACATAGGTAATTCTCAGCGTCCAAGGTCCTGAGATTCTCGACGGCGTATTCCTCCGACCATCTTCCGTTTCGACCATGATAGAAATGTTTCCGCCCGATGTCGTATTTAGAGAACACGAGTCCATTGCTAACTCGCTCGGCATAAATTACATTGCATGGGCAGATGATCGGTTCGTGTCTACTGCTTCAAAATGAATCCTCATCTCAGCTGTTTTCCCAACAGAAAATTGTCTTCGTATGAGATCTCTCGAGGGTCGGATTCGCGCAGCTACGAGCGAGGACGCGACGTGCACGTAGATGCAAATGCTCTCATAACCTCAATTCTGGACGTGTTGACATGATAGCACCATCCGTCGACCATCGTACCTCCTCACGAATCATGACCCATAACGAACAGTATGGACTTAATACCTGTACGGGTGTAACCCAAGGATTTCGGAATTTCGGAATGCTCGTACCTAAATTGGACTGACAATGTCTTCTCATAAGGTTATATGTGGCGGACCTCCCACACCTGGATGCCATCCATCTTGGGAATGAGGCTCAGGAAGAATATCCTTAGTCTAACCATGGACTTTTGGTGTTAGGAGGGCAATGGAGAGAAAGTTGGAGGGTCTAGTAGTGGCGATCCTGAACCATGTGCGTTCTACCTGTGGTGATGCTGGCTGGTTAGTTTATCTCGGTTGAATATTGTTATTTTCCTGCTGTATCTACTCGAGTTATAGGAATATATCCCTCACGTATGTTATATACAGTGCGTATATAGTTTAATGCTGCAGTAATGGTTATCTTTGGTTATCTTTGGGTTTCTATTCGCACATCATCCGTTTAGCATCAACTTTTCTTCTATAGAGTACTGAGTACTTGGAAATGTCTTCAGCCTGCCTATCCGAGGGCCAAGTTTCCCTTCTGTCAGTACATACAAGGCTGTATAGCTTTGGTGAGTAGGTTAATTACAAAGAGAAAGCGATTGAACTGAAATATAATTGAAGAACAATTATGCATGAAGGTTTCCCTCAATCCGTACTCAATATGCCCGCCCCCTCCCCAGTGCAGAGTTTTCCACTATATATCCAACCACAT
Organism: Rhodocollybia butyracea; assembly: GCA_015501585.1. Classification (NCBI taxonomy): domain Eukaryota; kingdom Fungi; phylum Basidiomycota; class Agaricomycetes; order Agaricales; family Omphalotaceae; genus Rhodocollybia; species Rhodocollybia butyracea. The sequence goes on from JADNRY010000020.1 coordinate 176,551, forward strand.
TCTGCTCCCCTCGACAATATATACCATGGACTTTCGTCACTATGATCTCGCATACATTGCCTCTTGTCTCTCCGCCTTCCCTGGTCCCGTTATGAGCATTGAAGTAACCAGAATTTTCAATGCCATTCCTCTGTTCATCCCTACTTATCTCGTCGATATATCTAGTCGTTGATGGGTGGACCTACAACACCTTAGTTGCGAGCTCGCCCACTCTTCTACAAATAGTCAAGCTTTCAACACATGGACCATGCTGTGTAATAATTCCTGCTGGAAAGTCAATCCGGCTCGCACTGGAAGAATTTCCAAAGTGTCGCGAGTGGTTGGTTTAGGGAGTAATTCGCTACTAGCGACGACATGTACTCAAATTATTTACTACATACAACATGCTGCGGTCAAGAAAATCATACAAATCTGCCACTCAACTCTACCCTCCTCCATATGGACCCCACCCGCCAATAAAATTCAATTCCTTAACGGATGCCCTATCCGTGACTATCGGTATATGCTTCTTCCAACTATGAACAGCCTTGTCATTGGCCGCAGCACCCATCGTGGCGATATACTCAAAGTATGGTGGATAAAATGCTGACCGTGTCCAGTCCACTAACCAGAGACTTCCATCGTCCCCAACAATCACATTCCGCACACTGAGATCACAATCTGTGAGCACCAACGGCTGAGTATGGTCCCAACATTCCCCAGACTTATCGAGATGTGCTACGAGTTCTTGAGAAGAGTTAAAAGGACCTGCAGGTCGAAGGGGAAAAAGAAATTCTGCTCCGTGACACACCGCAGGTTCGTCTGACATTGGACCTGGGATATGGCATCGACTATACGGTGCAGAAGCTTGAAGAAGTTGACGGATATATCCACGAAGCGTCCATGCAACAAGGAACTTTTGCGACTGAGTATAGGGAGGCCTTGTCGAGACGTTTCCTGGGGATTTTCTCCATAAGAATGTAGTCATTCAGTTTGGCTTCGACGTATCGACGAGCGCGGGGTACGTGGATAGACGTATGCTCATGCACAAAGGCAAGTGCGCGCACTTCCCCTTCAGGAGTCTCGTACCCGCAACGCTTGACGACTGTATCTGAGCAAAGATCGAAAAAATTCCAATACGGCTCTCCTTCGGGACAACGTCCCAGTGTGAACCTGGCATCAGGCAATCCTGGCGCAGTTTTCATACGCTCGACGACTTCAGCATCGCTCCAGGCGTCGAAAGGTGAAGTCTAGTTTGGTGCATGTACTGGTTTCATTTCGCCCCGGGATAAGCTCTATTTCTTACCGTCAAGGGTGTGCGAGAATCGTTTCGGTTTTGAAATCATTGAGCAATTGGTCGAGGATTTCCGCCATCAGGACTCGAGCTCTGCGGTGTCAAGGGTAGTAAAGTCTTAACAATCTGATCACGAACAGGCGGGTCACAACGCGAGCACAAGCAGCTTGTGTGGGGGACTTACTAGCAATTTATAGAGGTTTGATCGTCATGATAAGTCGATATCACCTACGCGGGACTCTGACTTTATGATACTCAAGGGCTTTGAATATCCGCACCGCACCATCTATGAGTGATGATCTGATGTAATACAGGAATAGCGACTATTAGTCCCTTGGTGTGTTTCATGTTGACTGTTGGGGGTGCGAGACGCGTCGTGAAACGCCTGGTCGGAACGACCTCTATTTAGGACACCATGCTTGTAGGGTGGCCCCAGTTGCTCCTTAAATAGACCACATGGCTGTCCTTCTTTCCTTTCTGCAGCCACTTCTCATTTTCCAGATGAGGGCATGGGCCGAACACAATTTTCAAAAGACAATAGAGAATCGGCATCTCACATTCCCTGGGATTCAGTACTGACTCTGATTGAAAAACTATCAAAAATAGGCTACTTACTAAACCTACCCTTTTGCATATGAACCCCACCTCTGAAGAAAGTTCAACTCCTTAACGCATGCCCCATCCGTGACTATCGGTATGTGCTTTCTCCAGCTATGATCAGCGTCGTCATTGTCTGCAGCACTCATCGTGGCAATATACTCAAAGTATGGTGGATAAAATGCCGACCATGTCCAGTCCACTAACCAGAGTCTTCCATCGTCCCCAACAATCACATTGCGCATACTAAGATCACCATGTGTGAGCACCAATGGCTGAGTATAGTCCAAACATTCCCCAGATTTATCGAAATGTGCTACAAGTTCCTTGGAAGAGTTGAAAGGACCTCTTGGCCGATCACCAAAAAGAAATGCTATTCCATTGCACCTCTCAGGTTTGTCTGATATTGGACCTGGGATATGACGTCGAGCATATGCTGCAGAAGCCTGACGAAGTTGGCGGATATATCCACGAAGCGTCCATGCAACAATGAACTTCTGTAAGGGAGTATAGGAAGGCCAAACCCTGTCGAGACGTTTCCCAGGGATTTTCTCCATAAGGAGATAGCCATGCCGTTGGCCTTTGATGTATCGACGAATACGGGGCACGGGAATAGACGTATTCGAGTGAACAAAGGCAAGTGCACGCGCTTCTGCAGTGGGAGTGTTGAACACGCTGCAAAGCTTGACGACTGTGTCTGAACAAAGGTCAAAAACATTCCAATACGGTCTTCCTTCGGGACGACGTCCGAGTGTGAACATGGCATCCGGCAATCCTGGCGCAGTTTTCATACGCTCTATAACTTCAGTATCACTCCAGGCGTCGGAAGGTGAAGTCTAGCGCATGAATCAGTTTCCTTCTGCCTGAGCTAATGCATTCTTTGTACCTTCAGTGTACTGTTGTCTTTTCTGCTCACTTCGTCGAGCAACTGATCGAGGATTCCCGCCATCTGCAGGGCTTCGGATTCAGAGGTAAGGAAGTAACTTCATGGCGACCAAAGCGCTTGTTTGATCCCGAGCGCTTCGCCACTGTACTAACACAGCCTCATCGCTTCGCTGGAAGGTTTGAACGGACCCACTGGTCGAAGGGGAAAAAGAAACCAACCATAACCTTCAGTACTATCAATACATTGCCACTGGGAGTGGATGTACGACGTGGGTTAAAGGTATAATTAATCACCTTGTAAACAGCAACATCTTTCAACACTTTTACAGGTGTGACCGAAGTAGCGATGGCCGAATTGAGGGATAAAGATCCCAGACAGTATTGGGTTGCAGAGTTTCTGATTCAGAGGAAAGTAAAATAATTTCAAGGTCTTGAATCTTGAGCAAAAGCAAGGTTTACTTCAATACTACTGTGGTCACGAAAATGATTCAAAGCTGCTATTCAACCCTACCCTTTTCCATATGGACCCCACCTCTGGAGAAAGTTCAACTCCTTAACGCATGCCCCATCTGTGACTATCGGTATATGCTTCCTCCAGCTATGATCAGCTTTGTCATTGCCTGCAGCACTCATAGTGGCAATATACTCGAAGTATGGCGGATAAAATGCTGACCATGTCCAGTCCAATAACCAGAGTCTTCCATCGTCTCCAATAATCATATTGCGTATGCTGAGATCACCATAGGTAAGCACCAACGGCTGAGAATAGTCCCAGAATAGTCCCAACATTCCCCAGATTTATCGAAATGCGCTACAAGTTCTTGGGAAGAATGGAAAGGGCCTTCTCGCCAATGACTAAAAAGAAACATTAGTTCGTCGCACATCTCAGGCTTGTCTGACATGGGACCTGGAATATGACGACAATTATAAGCTGCAGAAGCCCGATGAAGTTGGCGGATATATCCACGAAGTGTCCATGCAACGAGAAATCTTTGTAAGGAAGTATAAGAAGGCCAAAGCCTGTCGAGACGTTTACCGGGGATTTTTTCCATAAGGAGGTAGTCCTGCCATTCGCCTTTGATGTATCGACGGATGCGCGGAACGGGGATAGACGTATGCTCTTGCACAAAGGCAAGTACACGCGGTTTGGCAGCGGGAGCGCCAAACTTGTCGCAGCGCTTGGCAACTGTATCTGAGCAAAGATCAAAAACATTCCAGTATTGGGAACCATTTTTGTGCGTGAATATGGAATCAGGCAATCCTGGTGTGGTTTTTAGACACTCGAGAACTTCGGCGTCACTCCAGGCGTCGGAAGGCGAAGTCTAGTATCGCATGAATCAGGTTCATTCTGTCTAAGGATCAGTTAGTTCTCATACCTCGAGTATATTAGTGTCTTTTCTGGTCACTCAAGAAGTTGGTCAAGAATATCCGCCATCTGGGGAGTTCCTGATTTCAGGGATATGGCTTGGTCTTAAGTCGTTATCAAAACAGGCGCCATCTCTCCTCCATCACTTCTCTTTCCCAGATATTGAATGGTCTCGGAGCGTTACGATTTTGATGCACGGCAGTACTTTGGTCAAGCTCAGGTAGAATAATAAGTGTGTTGCATATATACCTTCTGTTTTGTACCTATCTCATCTGTTTCATCTTTGCCTCTGTACTACATGAAAATACAACAAGGCCGTGTAGCCGCTTTGGTGGAATATCCCAAGAAGTAGTACATACAGCAAAAATGTTGACAGGAAATCGAATAGAATAATAATCTAGAAGGTCCTCGCAACGCCGGGAGTGTGTGTTTCGAATGATTTGTTAGATTCGCTAGCGACGAATACTTGACGAATACATAGTTCTATCAAGAACATTGTACAAACTTAATGTCCTACGTAGTACCGTTTTTCCCAAATAGCATCCAATTCCTTAACGCATGCCCCATCTGTGACTATAGGTATATGCTTCCTCCAGCTATCAGGATCATTTTCAAGTATTGCAGCACCATCGTGGCAATATACTCAAAGCAGAGCGGATAAAATGCTGACCATTCCCAATCTACTAACCAAAGTTTGCCATCGTTTCCAACAATCACATTCCGCATGCGGATATCACCATGTGTAAGCATCATTGGCTCAGTATAGTCGATAGTATGTTTCCCAGATTTATCAAGAGAAGCCACAAGCTCCCTGCAAGTCTTGAAGGGACCTGCTGGTCGAAGGGGGGAAAGAGGCCATATTCCTTCGCACTGCTCAGGTTTATTCGACATCGGCCCTGGGATATGACAACGTTTATATGCTCCAGAGGCCCGACGAAGTTGACGGACGTATCCACGAAGCGTCCATGCAACAAGAAACTTTTGTAAAGGAGTATAGGAAGGCCAGACCCTGTCGAGACGTTTCCCAGGGATTTTCTCCATAAGGATGAAGTGCTGCCATTCGCTACTGACGCATCGGCGAACGCGCGGAACAGGGATAGACGTGTGCTCATGCACAAAGGCAAGCACGCGCGCTTGGGCACCGCGCGTAGCGGATATGTCGTGCTTGGCGACAGTGTCTGCGCAAAGATCGTAAACATACCCGTACGACGTTGCGTGGGGACCGTGTCCGACTGTGAATATGGCATCGGGCAATGCTGGTGCGGTTTTGAGACGCTCGATGATGACTTCCGCATCGCTCCAGGCGTCAGAAGGCGAAGTCTAGAATAGTGCATGAATCAGCTTCATTCTGCCTGACTCGGAGAGATCAGTTAGTTCTTACCTCGAGTATATCAGTGTCTTTTCTGGTCAGTTCATCGACCCCAAGCAGTCGGTCAAGAATTTCCGCCAGATATTTCGGGCTGAACGCTAACCGTTTCGTAGATGATGAGCCTAAAGTAGAATGATAGACATGTATGTTTTGTACTAGCCTGTTTCCCTTCCTTCTGCAAAGTGTATCAAGTTTTCATCCTTACGATCTCTACCATACTGCAGATCAAATGCAACAGCGATGTGTAGCTTTGGTACATAGAGCAGATATTGAGTACCAGCTGGATACAATGACAATCCAGAATAATGCGGCTTGCGCCGTGAGCATCACCAAACCGTGTCTCAAACAAATCGTTAATAGTGTTAAATTGAATTGAAGTTGAGCTTGTCGAGGTTGAGTCGATTCGGTATGTCAAGAAAATCGTACAACCTTAACGCCCTATCAAACAGCGGCCAATTCTCTAACGCATGCCCCATCCGTGACTATCGGTATATGCTTCCTCCAGCTATCATCGGCGTTGTCATTGTCCGCAGCACTCATCGTGGCAATATACTCAAAGCTGGGTGGATAGAATGCCGACCACTCCCAGTCCACTAACCAAAGTTTACCATCGTCTCCGACAATTACATTGCGCATGCTGAGATCGCCATGTGTGAGCACCAATGGCTCAGCATAGTCAATAGTCCCAGATTTATCGAAAAAAGTCACAATCCCCTTGGAGGACATGAAAGGACCTGCTGGTCGGAGTGGAAAAAGATATCCCGTTCCGTCGCACTTCTCAGGTTTGTCCGACATTGGCCCAGGGACATGACGCCGACTATACGCTGCAGAGGCCTGACGGAGTTGACGGATGTATCCGCGAAGCGTCCATGCAACAAGAAACTTTTGCAACGGAGTATAGTGGGGCCAAACCTTGTCGAGACGTTTCCCGGGGATTTTCTCCAATAAAAGCCATGTTTCTGTCGCGTTATTGATGTATCGGCGAACGCGGGGAACAGGTATAGACGTATACTGATGAAGAAAGACAAGGACACGTGCTTCGGTAGTGGGAGGGCCAGATAGTGTGCAGCGCTTGGCGACTGTGTCTGAGGAAAGATCATGGACGTTCCAATCCCAGTGTTTCTCGGAATCGCGGTCGTGCGTGAAGATGGCATCTGGTAAGGCTGGTGCGTTTAGGATACGCTCGATGACTTCGTCCTCGCTCCCAATTGAGGCGTAGGAAGGCCAGGTAGATTTTAGAGGCCAAGTCTGGTTTAGTAGCGCATGAATCAGTTGAGGGATCGGTTCATTATTTTCTCAGAGTCTTACCTTTGTACATATCTTAGACTTGGTGTCTTTTCTGCCCAGTTCATCGAGCCCAAGCAGTCAGTCCAGGAATTCCGCCATTAGATGATAGCAAAAGTGTCTGGTTGCGAGCGCTTACGAGTCGACGTCATATTATTGCCATACTGTACTTCCGCGAAAGAGTATTCAAATATTTAACTCCCTTAGTGAGCGAGAAGAAGATGGAGACGATGAACCCAAATCGGGTCGTCGTTGAGTGTGCGCAATGTTCTGGTTTCTTCCTGTATGTATATGCCAATATGAGTACGCAGATTAAATCCGGTCAAGTAAAGGTCAAAATCTCACCGATAGGACTCGTTGGATTCATTGAAGGAGAAAGATTTGCAGATTTGCGGATGGTTACAGGACATGGAACTTAGGCCCCATTCGAAGGAGGGAATCATACAAGATGATTGTCGAATGCGAGATGATGCGGTTGAAAAACCTCGATTCAGCAAAGTCAAGCGCGTGCGCTTCGGCAGTGAGAGTGTGCTACGCGAGGCTATACGTCGCAGCACCTTGCGACTGTGTCTGAGCTAGACATTCTAATGCCGCGACTCTGCTTTGGAACTGTGTCGTGAATATGGCGTCAGGCAACCCTGGTGCGGTTTCTATACACTTGAGAACTTCGGCAGCACTCCAGGCGTCGGTAGGCGGAGTGGTTTGAACTGCTACCTGAGAGGAGGCATCAGATATTCCTTGAGTGTATTAATGTCTTTCGGTTTGATCACTTCATCGAGCCCAAGCAGTCGGTCGAGGATTTCCGCGTGGTACGGCTTGCAAGCGATAGGCAAAAGGGGGCTCTTCGAAGACACAATCTGTAACACCCCAAGTAAGCCTAAACAAGCGCTATATTTACTTGAAACGATCACAAAGTACATTACGAGTTAAGGATAGCAGGTATGGTCATGAGCATAAAGCGTTTGTTAACCTCATCGGAAATGGCCTCCCATTCTGTTCCCATTCTCCTCGCGATTTCCATCTCCCAATCTTTCTGATTCGGGATTACCTCAGGTTTGCCCTTAAAGCCTTTGAACTTGTTATAGCCTTTGGGGCCTTTGCTAATGCCCACATAGCTCTTTGTATACCGGCCTGCGCATTCCACCCTCCCCGTTTGGGCGACATGCTTATACCCACCTAGCAAAACATATATGGAGCGCGGAGAGAACGAGATCTGGGAGCGAGTACTCACGACCTCTTGCTATATACCCAAAACATGGATCGTCCACAGTACATTCGACGAACACTCCGATGAGGGTGAAATAAACCCATGCTGGACCAGCCACATCAGGCACTACTAGTGGTTGGTATGAACCATCGTACGTTATTTTGCCATTCAGTGTCAAGCCTGTTGCAAGACCAATCGTCACGGTGACACCGGATTGGTATTCATCGTAAGCATGGGGGCCAGAGGTCGTTTTGCCTGTTTGGTCAACAAAGGTCAGGGTGCCGGGAGGTATCTGCCAAGATGGGTATTAGGTATGATATGATTAATCCACTGAACGCTTACATATTGTTCAAAGGAGGTTTGCTTGGGTGGCCTGACTCGCTTGGGTAGATGTCCCTGGCAAGATGTGAGTAAGGTATGAGTAGTACAACTTTTAACAGCTTTTTACCCAATAATGAATAGAAACACTTACATTGTTTGCTTTCAATGACGATGTTAGGTCACAAGGACGTTTCTGGCAAGATTGTGGGTATCAGAAATAGTACATTTAACCCAGTAAACATTTTACCGACGATCCTCTCGACCCCGCTGATATTTTTTTAGTTGGCAATCCAGCTGCAAGAATGGAGCTAGCTATGAAGGTAAAGAGAAGAACAAAGCGCATTTTTACGGGTTGCATTGACCGGCAAACTGTATTTGGAGGGGGGGACTGAACCAGCAGCACTGGAACATTTTCATCCGCAAGTTGCTTTTTGTAACCTAGGGTAGAGATGAAACAGCATAGCCCAGAGCGATCCTAGATGATAGAATCCCGCAAGAGCCGGCTCGGCACCGCAAGCCCAACCTGCAGAGAGGAAGCATACCGAGAGAGGGAAAGATAATGATACACGATGGTCACTACATGAGCTAGGTTACTGCTGAAGCTGAAGGCCTGATCACTCTCCTCTGTATCCTCAATCTCAGTGTCAACGTGAACGAACAAGAATGAACCTAGCCGGGGTATCGACCCTGCGCTATTCGAAAGCTTTTACTCCCAACCATACTCCATTGCGTCCCTTTCTTAGCCGGAAAATTCCGAGTGATATGAGCTTAAGTCAAGCCTAGTCAAGCTCAGAGCCCAGGTACTTGTGGACTTGAGTGGGTTCGAGCAAGATTCGAGCCATTCCAGTTGTCCATCGGACATGACCGGAAGGTAAACGCCGATCAAGCGCCCAGATGTTTTCTTCACTAGCCACCACCACCACCAGCTTTCGTACCGCGTCTCGCAATACACAAAACTACAAGAATCTCTTATGCCGCAGTTCAAAACGTGTTATATCCTCCAGCACAATACGGCTGGCTGACCCATGGCCTTTACCAGGGACACCTGAACACTTGGCTTCAACTGCTACACCATCAGACGAGGCTAGAATAAAACCTTTAGAACGTCGGAATGAATCTCTAGAAACTCTCCGTGCGAGGTTGGTCTACCAGTCGAGGAAGCGTGGAACGTTGGAGAGCGACTTGTTGTTGGCTACTTTCGCGAGAGATAATTTGAGTGTGATGACAGAGATAGAGTTGAAAGAATATGACAAGGTGAGGCTTGGAATTCAACGCGAAAATGTATTTTCTCTGATGTTTTATAGCTCCTGGATGAACCAGACTGGGATATCTATTACTGGGCAACGGGTAAACGGACGCCTCCGGAACGTTGGGCTGATAGTGCATTGTTGAAAAGGCTGAGTGTACATGCAAAGAATGAGGGAAAAGTTGTAAGGCGGATGCCTTCTCTGTAATATATTGATAGTGAGTGGATTTACTTGTCTGCGTATAATGTTCGTTAACTGATCCGAAGCAGCGTAGTCTAGTAGCTTTCGGCGTCTGTTTGAGCGCTAATACATGCTGACTCAGAGTGATGTCACTACTCCGTCATGTCTCAGTGCGCCACTACTTAAATCGACTGTCCCATTTTCGTTTCTCTTCCTCTTGAACATGCACATTCAACTCAATCGTAAACTTGCGCTTATTCTTCTTCTCGCCTCGACACCGACGTACACATACGCATCGTCGTGGTTTGGCTCAACCTCGGCTCCATCAGCGTACCCTTCCTCCTTTTCATCCTGGACTTCATCTCAGTACGAATCTTTCCAAAACTCCGTCGCCTCTGTGCGCGAGAGTACCTTTGACGCATGGGACGACTCTCGTCTCCGGCAGTGGCTTTTGGAACAAGGCGTTGTCGCGCCCAAAGGTCCACGAGAGGAAATCGTCTTACAAGCTAAACAGAGGTGGAGAGACTGGGAGAAAGCCAAAGCTAATTACGAATCTTCGGCTTCTTCTGTAATATCCGAAGCTTCTTCTACAGTTTCCTCCGCAACTTCTGCAGCCACCTCTGCAGTAACCTCCTTCGTCGCACAAGCAACAGCTGATCTCCCGCAGCACCCGCTCGACGACACGAAAGACTATATCTGGTCCACGTGGGATGACGCAAAGCTGCGCAAGTATCTCGTCCAGCAAGGTCTCATCGACGACCGAACTGCTGCTGGAAAGAAACGCGACGAGCTCATCGCCATCGTGAAGGATAGGTACAAGGACGCCCAACAGAATGCCTATGAGATGTGGTCTGATACTTATATGCACGATTGGCTCGCATCCCACAACCTCATTGACACCCGCTCCTCGCTTCAGAAGTCGCGCGACGAGTACCTCGATCTCATGCGCGACTATTATTACACCTCCTCGCAGCGCGTATGGGATTCTTGGTCTGAGAGCGATATGAAGCAATGGCTGGTCGATAACGGTATCGTCAAGAGTGAAGCTGAGATTCGCAAGGAGAAGATGCGACGAATGGTACAGGATAATTATTCTAATGCCAAGTCGACCGCTGTCTCGGCGTGGTCTGAGAGTCAGATGAGGAATTGGCTAATCGAGAACGGGTATATGAAGAGCGACGCACAGGCCAAGAGGGATGAAGTCGTAAAGATGTTCAAAGACAAGTTAGTGTCTCGAATTACTCTCAATCTAACCCTGATTCTAATTCATTATTTTCTTTTCCAGATATGACACCGTCTCCGCTAGCGCCGCATCCTACTTTGTCTGGCCCGACGCAAGGCTCCGCGCTTACCTCCGCGAACATTCTATCCTCTCGTCTCCCACATCTTCGTCCTCATCCTTCTTCGGATCCCCCAACCAAGAATCCTTCTCCCTCCCCAAATCCCGCTCCGAACTCCTCCAAGAAACGCGAATCAGATGGGTACAAACGACCTCGGCAGCCGAAAACGTCGTGAACAAGATCAAAGAGATCTTGGACGCTAATGTCATTGCCCCAGTGGGGGAACAGCTCGAGCGGATCTGGGATCTGGTGGTCGGTACTGTGAGTTCTGGAAAAGCGGGTGTTGAGGACGCGGAGGCGGATGTGGACGAGAAGTTTGAGGAGGGAAAGGAGCAGGCGAAGGGAGAGTATGCGAAGGCGCGGAAGCATACTATAAGGAAGGGGAAGGCGGCGCACCAGAAGGTTAATGGGGAGATGTGAAGGGCTTATAAGAATGATTGAACTGTCGTTATCGTCTATCGTAGATCCGTTGTTGTATGTACTGTAAAAGTAGTATACTGTAGTAACCGATTTTCTTTGCTTATAGCTCTCGAGCATCGGTGACCTAAAACGTAGAAACTCGTCAAAAGGGCTTGCGGTATAAATGGTTGTCGTTGTACATATGCACGCCGCACGCCGCATACTAACGAGATAGGGTAAGCTAAAATGGAACATAGTATGTGGAACGCACTAGGTCATCATGACTAGACCAGCGCTACTAACTCAACTATTCCACGAACACCGCCAACGTTGCTCACCAAAGCCAAAGATGCCAGAGCCGATGATGGCAGTAAGGTCTTAAGGTCCTAAAATCTTGTACGAATTTATAGTAACCAAGCCCAAGCGCTTGGATTCGATGAATAGCAATTCGATAGAATGACAATCCAGAAACTTAAGCCTCGTAATGAGGAGTATCACCGAAGTGTGTCTCGAACAATTGGTAATTTGTAGGATTCGCTAGCGACGAATACACAGTCGAGTCTATCAAGAACATCTATCAAGAACATCGTACAAACTTAATATCCTACCGTTTTTCCCAAATAGCATCCAACTCCTTAACGGATGCCCCATCTGTAACTATCGGTATATGCTTCTTCCAGCTATCAGGAGCCCTTTCAAGCATTGCAGCACCCATCGTGGCAATATACTCAAAGCAGAGCGGATAAAACGCCGACCACTCCCAATCTACTAACCAAAGTTTGCCATCGTCTCCAACAATCACATTGCGCATGCTGATATCGCCGTGTGTGAGCGCCATTGGCTCAGTATAGTCGATAGTATGTTTCTCAGATTTATCGAGAGAAGCCACAAGCTCCCTGGAAGTCTTGAAGGGACCTGCTGGTCGAAGGGGGAAAAGAGGCCATATTCCTTCGCATCGCTCAGGTTTATTCGACATCGGCCCTGGGGCGTGACGACGTTTATATACCGCAGAGGCCTGGCGCAGTTGACGGACGTATCCACGAAGGGTCCATGCAACGAGGGAGTATAGTGGGGCCAAACCCTGTCAAGGCGTTTCCCGGGAATTTTCTCCATAAGGATGTAGTGCTGCAATCCAAGTTCGTCATTGACGCATCGGCGAACGCGCGGGACAGGGATAGACGTATGCTCATGCACAAAGGCAAGCACGCGCGCTTGGGCAGCGGGAAGTGTAGACTCGCATATGTTGCGCTTGACGACTGTGTCTGCGCAAAGATCGTGAACGTTGCAGTACGACCGTACTCCGACTGTGAATATGGCATCGGGCAATGCTGGTGCGGTTTTGAGACGCTCGATGACTTCGGCATCACTCCAGGCGTCGGAAGGCGAAGGCTGGCATCGTATAAATTAGGTGCATTCTGCCTAAGAGATCAGTTAGTTCTTCTTACGTTGAGTATATCAGTGTCTTTCCTGGTCAGTTCGGCGACCCCAAGTAATTGGTCGAGGATTTCCGCCATCAGGAGAGCTCTTGATTCTAGCCTTTAGGGATAGGGCTTGGGCGTATTGGACTAGCTGACTATCAAGAAAAAAATAGCATCATCTGAGACACCTTGACCAATCAAATTTCAAAACCCGGCAGAGGACGCTACGCGTAATTTGGTCAGGCTAAAGTAGAATGAGAAGCAACCTTTAGAGCATGTGTATATATTTCACCTATCAGACATGAGACGGTGTGTTTGGTGGCAATTACAATCCAGAAGGTCCTCATAATGCTGGGAGTATTACCAGACCGTGTCTCGAACAATTCGTAGGATCGCGTTTAGATTCGCTAGCGACGGATACACAGTGCTGCCTTGGTGCTGTCAAGAAAACCGTACAAACTTAATGTCCTACCCATCGCCTACAACCTCCTCCCCAAACAGCGGCCAGTTCCTGATCGCATGCCCCATCTGTGACTATCGGTATATGCTCCCTCCAGCTATCAGCGTTGTCATTGTCCGCGGCACTCATCGTGGCGATATACTCAAAGCAGGGTGGATAGAATGCTGACCATTCCCAGTTCACTAACCAAAGTTTACCATCGTCTCCGACAATCATATTGCGCATACTGAGATCGCCATGTGTGAGCACCAATGGTTGAGTATAGTCAATAGCACGCGTCCCATATCTATCGAAAAAAGTCACAATCTCCTTGGAGGACTTGAAAGGACCTGCGGGTCGAAGGGAGAAAAGATACTTTATTCCGTTGCACTTCTCAGGTTTGTCCGACATTGGCCCAGGGATATGACGACGATTATACGCTGCAGAGACCTGACGAAGTTGACGGATGTATCCGCGAAGGGTCCATGCAACAAGAAACTTTTGCAAAGGAATATAGTGGGGCCAAACCTTGTCGAGACGTTTCCCGGGGATTTTCTCCATTAGAAGCCATGTTTGTCCAGGGTTACTGACGTACCGCCGAACGCGGGGAACGGGGATAGACGTATGCTGATGCAGAAAGGCAAGAACACGTGCTTCAGTAGTGGGAGGAGATAATTTGCAGCGCTTGGCGACTGTGTCTGAGGAAAGATCATGGACGTTCCAATGCCAGTATTTTTGGGGACCGCGGTCATGTGTGAACATGGCATCAGGTAATGCTGGTGCAGCTTTGATACGCTCAATGACTTCGTCCTCGCTCCCAATTGAGGCGTAGGAAGGCCAAGTACTCGTCTGGTTTAACGGTAGCGCATGAATCAGCCAGTGAGAGTTCTAGTTATTCTCAGTTTTTTTTTTTTTTTTTTTTTTTTTTTTTTTTTTTTTTTTTTTTTTTTTTTTTTTTTTTTTTTTTTTTTTTTTTTTTTTTTTTTTTTTTTTTTTTTTTTTTTTTTCTATTAATTTCAGAGTCTTACCGTCGTACGTACAGGAGAGATCAGTTATTCCTTGACTACATTAATGTCTTTCGATCTGGTCACTTCATCAAACCCAAGCAGTCACTCGGCCGGCTTGCGAGCGATATGCAAAAAGGGGCTCCTCGAAGACACAATTTGTAACACCAAGTAAGCCTGAACAAGCGGCTATACATACTTGAAATGATCACAAAGTAGTACATTACGAGTTAAGGATAGCAGAAATATGGTCATGAACATACCAATTCTCCTCGCGTTCTGCCAGTCCCCTTAACTCTCGTTTACCTCAGGTTTGCCCTGAAAGCCTCAAACTTGTCGTAGACTAGGGACCTTTGCTAATAATAAAAGGTACACTCCCTCAAGCGCTTACGCGAATCTCGCTTTCCATGAGAGAAACCGGCGAAAACGAGATCGCACCGATCTTATGCCAATCACGCACGACTATAAGTAGAGTTGTAAGTAGTAGTAGATATGTACATAAGATTGCTTACTCGTAAATCTATGATACTATCAAAATTTAATATCCTCACATTCCATGAAGCATGAGGGAATCTATAGTCCAAACCGCAGAATAAAGCCAGACTGACAACTATGCAAGAAGGAATCCAATCAGGGATCATTTAGCAACCTCCATCGAGAGCAACGAAGTTCGAACGGTATGCGTCAGCTTGATATCTGATGGTTTCTTTGTTTTTTGTTGACATTATGTGTCTTTAACCAGGCAGATCTCCCTTTCCAGCTCAATGATAGTCTTTAGCCTACCGTCAAAGAGCTCCGCGCGCGCATTCCTTCGCCCTTATAGTATATCCATATCGGGAACGGAATTCCAAGGACGATCGCTAGGCCTAAAGAAAAAAAACGATATGTCAAGACCACTTGCACGAATGTTGAAGCCGAAAGGGACAAAAGGAAACAAATCTCACCTCCCAAAAGCGACCCTCCGCCTCCGTATCCTAGAGCAGCGAACATCTGCGTTGCAAAGAGCGGGAAAGCAAAGCCGAATAGCGAACGCATGACCTAGTTTGTTTCAGTTGTGAGCGTTATAGAAAACGGCAACGTGCGAAGCTTACAGATGCTGCGGCAAGCGCACTTGCGGCATACTGGAAAGCATCGACGAGATAGAGTTGGATGGGCAGGCTAAAATGGAGCATATGAGGACACGGTGGATCCCCTAGTGATGTAGATGAACGCACTATGTGGTCATCATGCCTAGACCAACACTATTAGCTCAACCTTTCCACGAAAGCCGCCAACAATGCTCACCAAAGCCAAAGATGCCAGAGCCGATGATGGGCATTATCCAATGTATCTTTGCTTGCGCGGACCAACCGAACCAGCTAAGCGATAATATGAGTAAGCAGCGACGGAGGAACTGGAGCAAAAACGCACAACATCCCGACAGGAACCCACAACGAACCGAAGGCTAGAGCTGGAATACGCATTTCAGGTGTGCCCTTTCCACCGTTTTTTTCCCTCAGCTAAAGAGAGGAAAGATGTGAGTAGATGTCCTGGCGATAATGAGGACGGAAAACGTGCATAAAGGTAGATCTGATTAGCCTGTTTCGCTCCAAACAGCGTAGCCACAATGAACCCAATGCCCAAACCGAGGTAAACCAAACCTCCAATTTCCGTGTCAAATCCATAGACGTCGCTGAACAGTGCTAGAAAAGAGATGAGTCGTCAGTGAGCGATAGCCAAAGAAAAAGCTTACTTGGAAAGGTGGTGAACATGAGGTAGTAGATCCCATACATGCTGGTTTATTTCAATAACAGGGCAAACCGGTGAAGAAAGAACTGTACGCACAAAGCCATGTAGAGACTCAGGATGAAACAAATGAAGCTTCGCGTCAACAAGATGAGCGGCCTAGAGAAATTCATCCACAGGTATTGCGATTTCGTCATGTTGGATATCGGTCCATGAGCGTGTTTTGCTTTTTCAACGTCACCCTCTGCCAACGCTCTCCGTGCGCGAATGACAGGTGCATAGGTTTCCTTCAAGAGAGGTATCCCAAACACAAGCGAGATTGCACTTAGTCCTGCGATGATGACGAAAATGTATTTAGCGCCAATGGACTGTGCGACGAAGCCTCCGATGATAGGGCCAACAGCAGGTCCAATTAGAGGCCCGAGACTGTATACAGCCATCGCGAATGCTCGGTCGCGTTCAGAGAAGACGTCACCGACTGAGCCTCCACCGCATGCTATAGGTGCGCTGGCAGAAAATCCGCCTGTCACATAAAGTTAGAGGGGGGAAGTATGATAATGTGTTCGGCTGCTTACTGAGGGTTCGGAATCCGATAAATGAGCCTGCGGTAGGAGCGAATGCGCAGCCAAGGTTGAAAGCAAGAGTGAAGAACGCGCCGGCATGGAGAACCCACTGCAAACACGCCTCAGGATCCCGGCCTTCGAGAAAAGATGGTAATGACTTACAGTCCGCCCGTAAATTTCTGAAAGAGGCGCGAGGATTAAAGGCTAGATTGGGCGTTAGCAACAGAACGGACGAGGTGTATGATACGAAACGACAACATACCCCCAATGCGAATGTAATCAAGAAAACGCTGAGCATCAAGGATATTAGTGTGTCCGACGTTACACCATATTTTATTGCAAGATCTGGAAGGCCGGGAGCCATCATCGAACTGGATAACGGAGAGACAAATGTGTACAGAGAAACCTAAAGAAAAGAATCCGTTGAATCACTTAATACTACTTTCAGAACAAAGACTTGTGTGCTCACAATCCCGATAGAAGTCCATTTCTTGGTCGTAGACCAATTTCTCGGATTAATCTCATCGTCCTCCCAATCATCTTGGACATTCTCGATCGCCTCCTCCTTCTTATCGTCTGGTATTGCCGATTCTCCGTGCCCATTAGGAACTTTCGCGACGTGAGCAGCAGTCGTCGAAGAGTGCTCTGAAGGGGTCCTGGCTTTCTCTTCAGACATGATTTGAGCGGATTCCAAATCAAGGACCTCGTAGGGGGCGGAAGCCGCAAAGAATGAGGATAAAGATTGGAAAAATCATCTTGATATGGCTTTTATATGTGTGAAAACTTCAAACTTCGACAGAGGCCGGTATAAACGAAGCTTGACGCAATTTCCTGTTGGTCAATGGGAGGAATTGGCATGTCAGTCGGATCAACCGGGAAATAGTGATCCGGCATGTCATATCCGCTCAACCTAACTCAAAACTTTGTATGTATGTAGCCGACTGCAGATCTCTGTGTAATCTGAGCTCTATGTATGTACGCACCTACTTAAGCCCACTTATCGTTAGCTGGAGGGGTCGTACCACGGTGAACTTTCATTTCACCGTTGGTCAGTACCCGTCGAGGCCGAATACCTTTCCATTTGCTTTCCATTCCGTTTACATTCCGATCCAGCTGACTTGTGCACTTTGTTGCTCTGGGCCTGCCGGGCTTACTCTCGTTTACCTTTTTATACCCGTATTCTTAGCACCATACATACTTATGAGGCAAAATTTATATCCGCTTAACTCCCTTTGTGTAATTGTGTAGAATTGTGTTGACTTGTGGCTTAGATATGAGAGATTTGGCAATTCATACTCGATGAATGAGTCGCTTGATATTGAAGCTATTGAAGCGGTCTAATGATGGTGACGCGTACTGTATGCGTAAGTCTAGCCCATCGAGATTCACGGTCACTGGAAAGTGAGAAGACGCGTCGCTGTATTCACACAGTATCGTGCGGATATGAATGAACACACAGGCCAAGCTACTTGGGTAATATACTCGGTGAACTGCTTCTCCGACCGTTCAGAGGACTTGACCCTCAGAATAGAGTTTTGGAACGCGTATTGCACGCTGACCAGTGAATGTGGCACCTGTTCAGCAGAGAAGACGGTTGTCAATTAGGATTTGGGGCAAAAGTAAAAGTTAAAACTCATGATGCACGAGTTGGCGTTACAGGGTTCATTGTACAATTCGGAAACAAGAACGGGTGTACAGCAAAGATCAGGGCAGACTCGAGATTAGTTGAAAATTCACAAAAGTCGAGGAACCGCAGGCCCCATCTAGCTTCAACGCGATCGTTGACAACTTGCGAAGCCACTAGTCTCCCTACTGTTTCTGGGCTCTGCTTCGGATATTAATCGGAGGAGTAATCGCAAGACGGGTAAAATCCAGTGCCAGCTCCCGACTTTGACGAACGGCCGGCAACGTTGCTGCCTGGAGGCACTTGGTGCGTCGTGTGTACCTGTTCGACCTAAGCCAAGAATTTGCTAAATCCAAAGGAGAACTTTGGAACCAACACGAAGGTTTCTGTATACATACTTACTGTGCTACCTGTTATTTCTATGAACCACGAACTTGAAATTGCGAAATTCTGGAGCACGCGAATATTATCAGGAATTTCGTCATTGTTCTCGTCTTGGATGTTTTTGAATCAGAACAGTTCGAAAAAAAACAGTGGGCTCCAGTAGATTCCACAAAGATTGAGGAGATGAATATTGCCATGAGGCCGACGGTCACGAATGAGCATGTGTGGGACCACTAATCCATATGATATTGCTGTTCAGCGCCAGTGCTCGAGTCAGCCAGTGCATTGAATGTCAAGCCCACTAGTAGAGGCATGAACGTGACCGTTTTGTTGTGATGAACGCAATTGTGCGCTATTGAAGGCTAGAGTATTGACTTATGAGAAATGTTGATGCCTAGCAAGAGCCGCCCGGATTAAAGAGGACCAAACATCATTTACCACTGCTCCTCTTCTACACCCATCTTGATTCTTCGCAATGAACAGTAACAGAAGAAATATATCGTTACCTCAGGAAAGACAGTCTTTTTCCGACCAGATGTCTTCTATCGGCGCCAGAATCAACCGGGCTTTCAGTAGAGGTCGTAGTGCGGAACGACTATCGAGGGATTTTGACAATGAATCTTTGGCTAGTTCTACAGCGACGGTGGTTTCAACCCAAGGTAAGAACATGGCTCGTTCGATTTCGAAGACCAGATGGTAGTGGTTGAAGTTTAAGGATAGATATCTGCCTTATCTTCCTTATCTATTCGCCGGCGGCGGCATCATATTTCTCTCCCATTTGAATGGCTAGTTGATAAAAGCTTGTATACTGACCTTAACAATCAGATAACATAGGCGAACGTTCGGTTTCCAGAGGTCGAGAGGGATTACGCGTGCGCTTCGACCTTGATCTCCGTATTTTCCGAGTTCTCATATTTCATTTTTTTCACAGCGGTCTTCGGGAAGAGGAGGACTTGGGAATATTATAACGCCTACTGTGCCAGAGAATTCTACAGTGGATCATTCAACATCTTTGGTACGAGGAAGAGATACCAGGCCATCAACAACAGTATCTGCAGGAACTGTAAGATCCCATCTTTATCTATTCTATCTAACTAAAACGACGCCGCAAAGTCATTTTCTACTGGTCGTGGAGGCGCAGGAAATATCCGTCCAACCTCTCAAGAGGAATCTGATGCTATAACCCTGGTCTCATCTGTTCGCAAACCATTCTTTCTGCGCGTACTCTATCTTACCGATATCTAATTCAGCGATCTTCCGATGTCCCACGTTCACCGTCACAGACTTCTCCCTCTAGAAACGTACTGTCGACAGGCCGAGGAGGCATAGGCAACATCAAGCGGAATCCTACAGGAGACTCTAATAACAAGTGAGAATTCTGGCCGTTTATTTTCTTAACTGATGTTGTACAGTCAGGCAACACCAACAGAGGGCGGCGATCAAGAACAAAATGGACGAGTTTGAGAACATTTTGAAGTCTAAGCGAATGTGAAGACTTGGATTGGCTCACGCGTGTATTGTTATATGTATACCAGTCTCAGAGAACCTGTTGAACCTGTGAACGCCGTATCAGCTATCGGCTATCAGATAATCATACAGGTAATCTTCAGCGCTTCAGTACTTCAATTGTTGTACCATATCCACTGCCTCAAGATTCTTATTCATCTCTCTCTCTGTAACGGCGTAAGACAACATGTACCTGTCCTTCCTTGTCGTTTAAAAACGAGACAGAACTTTCTCGCAACAGTATGGAGAACCGTTTTTACATGTCTTCGCACGGCTTTCATACTTTCAACCATCTCAACTTAAAGGAAAAGACAGATATCCGTCGCATGACCAGCCAGGCTCGTCTCTCTAATTCTGTGTTTCGAACCTGCTGTTTATCCACAATATCCAGATGTCTTGTGCCGAATGTCGTAGGTCCGTGTATTACAAGTCCCATACAGTAAAGATCGTTGATCTAGCTAGATTAAAGATAAAATGCAACAAGAAGATACCTTGCGACTCGTGCGTCAAGAGAGGTTGCGTTTCCCTGTGTCCGACTGGCTCAAGAGCTAAAAAGTGTGCTACTACAGTATGAAAAGTTATCCTAAAGACTGATACGATTGGAATGTCTAGAGCTCCATCTTCCGACTCTGACGAACTGTATAGGAAGCTTGATGCCATGAGCGAACGAAATCGCGCCCTAGAAGAAGCACTTCGAGTCCTTCAGTCCACTGTTTCCTCCGAAGCACACCCTTTGTTCCAGAATCCAGAAAACTCACCTGAAGAAATAGTAATAGATGATGTAGCTGAACATGATATTGTTGAAACACTCGGAACATTGAGTCTTGGAGATGGGAGTACACGATACTTTGGGCGTTCGGCGGGGCCAGAGGTCAGTAACATTAAAATACATCCTTGTGTCCCTTTTCCCCTAAACCTTTTCATCAGAGCTTGCTTATGCACACCGCAGAGTCTCAAGTTTTCGTCCCACCAAGCATAATATCCCAACTCGCGAATAGCTTCCCCTTTACCTCCGAGGGCACCTGGGATATCACCCGGTCTACGAACAAACTACTATGGTATCTCCCAGACAAAGAACGCGCATGGTATCTTGCCGAGATATATCTAAACTACAATGGCTGGAGTCCGACTTTCATATCCCGAGACGAGCTCTTCAACGATCTTTTGACTCCCGTGTATCAACTCCTCTCTAGGCTCGATGCAGAAGATTATTCGGAAGATACCGTTCACATACCCATCGCCTCGTCCCGATTAGCGGTTTTGTTTTTCGTTTTCGCCCATGCCTCTTTGACGGACCTTAGCCTTCCCAGGTTTCATGTCGATTCTGAATACTATTTTGATCTGGGTCGAGCGAGTCTGGCGTTGTTTCCTACCTTGAGTTCTCCCGATATAAGTAGCGTTCAGGCTCTTGGGCTGGCTTCGCTCTTTCTCGCTTATGGTGGACCGAGACACGATATGGAAGGTGCTTGGAGCTATATGGCGATCGCGGTCAAATTATCACATACTGTGAGTTGGTAAACGTTAATAGTCCCCAGTACGACTACTCAAACTTTTATATCTAGCTTGGTTTACGTGCGTCAAGGTTTTAGTTACCATCCAAACGCGTCTCCTAAGTTAACACATCTTTGAACATAGATCACGAAAGCCCGACCTGGAATTTGGACGCGAAAACACTATTTCGAAGACGTTCGATCTTTTGGGAACTTTTCAACCAAGACTGTTTCATGGTACGTATGCTATTCTCTTAGAGTGATGCCTCACATAACTTACTCTTCGTGATAGAGTCTAGCACTTGGGAGACCGCCTTCGATTTACTTTTCTCATGCTGAGCCTCCAGTACCGGATGACCCAGACGACAGCGTAGTTGACGAAGGGATCAAGGAACCAGGATGTAACTGCTCGGTTTCTTATCGATAAGAACGAAGCTTACCCCCAAATCTAACAGATCTCCGTTGGCGCGACGAATTTGCGAAATATATCCTCCCTCGTGTGATGGATATCGCGCTGTCCCCAAACGAACCTCAATACCAAACTATCCTCGATCTGGACCAGCGTATTCGACAACACATTGTTCCAAAAAAGTACGATCAACTGCCTAAGAGGCCCGGAGTAGAAGACCCGACTGCTACCATCGCCTTGGAAGGGATATGTTACCGGACGGTAACATTGCCACTACGAAGCTATCAGATGATATTCCGTCGAGAAATAGGTAGGTCCATACCGCTATGGCTGCCAATGTCATGAAACTGATGTTTACCTTGCAATATCGCAGTTATCATCCACATACATAGGATCTTCTTCGCCAAAGCTTTGTTACATTCTCCATCTAACCCTTCAAACAGCTCTTACGCGCCTTCATTCATGGCTACTCTGCAATCTGCTTCGACTATTTTGAATATGACAGCTAGTTATTTTCGACGGCATGCGGAGATTATACTGAGGTTTTGGTCGAGCTGGGGAGGGCGTAAGTAGTTTTTTTTCGTTCACCGTCTCAACTTTCTCACCCGATACCTGGTCACCGTATGGTATTTTCGCAGTTTTGGGTGCCGGTGTAAGCATTTTTCGTTATTCTTCATCTCACACTGAGGCTGAAAAACAAAACCTGTTCGTTCTTTCGTTCGTTATAGATCATTGTAGGGCTGGTCGCCATACGGTGCCCTACGAGTATCCAAGCTGATGATGCTTATACGGACCTTTCCTTGATTATGGACGTATTCAAAGCCGGCGCGGCTTATTCTTCGAGAATGAAACGTGGAATGGTAAGTAAATCACAATACAGAGCTTTTTTTTTCTTTCTTTCGTTTTGAAGTTCCGAACATATTTGACGGGATTTCTTTTGCCTTTTTCGCAGGATGTCTTGTTTAGATTACACGAGAAAGCAACAAAGGTGCACAACTTGAAACACCATCCAACGGCAAATGAAGCTACGGCTCAAGCGCAGATACATGCTATCCAGGAGGGCGCGCTTGAGGAATTGGCAACGTTTATGGGGCGCACGAAGCTAAAAGTGGTGCCTAATACTGGGAATGAAGACGAAGTCAACCCGAAAACAGCAACGAATCTAGATACAAATCCACAGCGATCTGCGCATAGTACTCATACTCATACCTACATGCACCCCCCTATAGATATTGGCTTCGATCCACATTCATCCTTTCAAGGCGCAGTTACTACCGATCATGAATTCGATGGACCCAGTCTCTCTCGCCTCCCGTTGAGCTATGAACCGACTAGAGGAGAAGGAAAATCTCCTGCTATCGATTGGCTGGGAAATGCATTGCTTGACGGGACTCATTTGATTTCTGCACCTTCTGTTCCTCCTTCATCCCAGTATTTCGATTCGCTTTGGGGGTGACTTGTATTGTATTGACTTTTGAACGGAGGGACTGCAACTACAGGATATCGATATCAATATTGTACTTTTACTACAGCATATGGTTATTGTACGGACAGGAATAGAGATGCAGAAGTGTACTCACGAACGGCTGTATGGGGCTGAAACGTTGATCAAGCGAATCATGGATGCGACACACTAGTGGCAGCGTAGAATGTTTCTGTGACTCTAGACGATACAAGGTAAGTAACCGGAAAGTAATCTACGTTGGGCCTACTCATGCTGTCAACAACCACAGGAATAGGATTCCACTATTGAAGACATAACTTTATCTATGATCGGATACCGGGAGACTAAGTTCATAGGTCTTCTAAGTTATATATGCGGACCCAAGATTCTTACCTTGAGATTTCCAAGAGTCAAACTCATTTCCCCATGGTTCTTTTCCGTCACCCGTCCTCCCGTTTAGCAAGATATATACGTAATCCGAAAAATATCTTCCTCTTCGTCGTCCTGAGAGTCACAAAATAATTCGCACACTTGGACTCTGCCCGGAATGACATGCTGCCTCGAAGTCTACTTTATGAATTTGGAGTCGATATTCAGGAATTTCACAACAAAATCAAGGTCAACTCCCCACTGAATAGCCGAGCCGAAGTGTGTCGTACTATGGTACCTAAAATACGAGTCGAGGTTGCACACGAGGTTACGCATACAGTGATCGTTGTAAGCATAGAGCACGATGTATCAAGCTCGTGGCCAAGAGATGCTCGACGGGAAGCCATCGGCAAACACGGACCTAACATTCACAAAGGAGAATGAAGTTGGAAGCGTAAAGCTTTCGAAAAGAGGCTCTTCATCTCCCGGTATCCAATGCTATCCGTACTAGCGCTGGAACGCTGCTGAAGTGCTTCACAAGCCTTATTGAACTGTCTCGTTACTTCCGCGAGGTATTCAACCGTGTTTGTATCCTGCATATTCCCAGCAGGAACGTCAAGCGTGAACGACGGGGCGTAAAGTGGGAATCCAGAGTGTGAAGGATGGTCCGGGATGTTAGTTGACACGGGAATCGGTTTACCAAGCTAAAAGAACACAAAGTTACATAGATGTCGTCAGTCAAGCTTAAGAATAAGAAAAATATCAAACTGACAATGATAGAGGTGAGATAAGTCCAAGCACGAGCTGCATTAGGACCATTGTATCCGCCACCGCCCAAAAACAACTTCCTCCCATTCCAATTATTAACTATTCGGGAAACACACCATCCAAGAGAGCCTTCGTGCTCTAAACTCAAGCCCCAGTTGAAGACTTTATACTTGGAATCCCCCGCGAGCCCGTCGACGCCACACTGGACAATGACATAATCTGGGTCAAAGATATCTTTCACTCGTTCGGCGATGGGCCAGATGGCCGCAAAGGTGCGATTAGATGCGCCTTCGAGGAGAGGAAGAGACAGGGTATATGGATCAAATGCGGTTGAAGGGTCGGCAAAGGGAAGTTGAGCAAGAGGAGAAATGGGAAAGAATCCTGGAGCGGCGTGGTGTATGCTCAAAGTCTATATAAAAGCATCCATTCCGGTAAACAGATAAATAAAAATTATGAAAAGTGAAAAGCTACACACAAGCACATGTCCTGGAATATCAGACACACCTGGTGAGTAAAATGCTTGCGAAACGGCATCAGAGAAATGTAGATCCAAGTCTAGGTACATCACCCGAGGTTTCCTTTGCTTCGTACTACTAGGATCCACCGGAAATAATAATGTGGTCGACAGCGCCGGCTGGGACCTCTTCAGAAGCAATATAGCGAGGATACAATCTGCGACATAGCAAAATCCAGAAGCACTGGACTTCTGAGCATGGTGCCTATAGTATTACAGTATTAGAACGATAGACTGTGGTCTTTTCAATACGAAGTATATCAGATATTTACCTTCCGCCATCCCAGTTAATGGATATGTTGGCATGCCCAAACCGTAGGGCATCCGCTGCTGTCAGGGTAGCGCCAGCTACCAATCGAGCATATTTTGGAAGGCCAACGAACCGTGGGCAGTCATCTGCTAGCCCAAATTGATCAAGCATATCGTCAGTGGGTTCATGATCGGTTGAGGCTTCGTGCAGAATGACATCCAGATAAGTTTGAGCGTGATATGCACCAAGTTCGTCGTTCGTGGCTTCTTTGGGCTTGACGACTTCGACACGGCGAAGAGAGCCATAGGAAGAAGATAAGACACCAAATGAGTTGGCGAGAGAATGGACGAGGAGCGATCTTCCTTGATTGGAAGGGAGACGCGACGAGTACTTTTTGACGCTGTTAGCAGGTTATAATTCATGCGTAAGTAGTTGTCCCATACCTTTACCAGATCTTGAGATACTGTATAGACTACATGCTCACACGTTGAGGAGTTCATGCGAGGCATGAACAAAGATTGATCACTACATAAGCGCCCATCATTCGTAAAAGCGACTATTCCACTACTTAGATGCAACAGCCTCAAGTGAGATTAGGAGGAGACTACAAGGCTACAATAAGTGAATCGTGCAGGTATCAAAATGTAATAAAGACACAAGCTGAAGAAAGTACAATAACTTGACAATAACAGACAGCACGATAACAGACAACTTGAACCAGACTAAAAAGGAGCTTGAGATAGTGCCGGCGAAGAGCCAGGTGCAGTTTGATCAGAGATTCAGAAGTTCTATAAGGGAGGATCGGTTCAAATGGACGATCTTGATTGGATAAAACTATTGAGAAACCACAACTCACGCGGAAACCCATCAGAGAAACCCCTTGACTATGCAGGAACCCATGATTGTTGCGGCCAGACCCCGGATTAGTAATACCGGGCATACAGGCTCAGAATGGTACAACCTGGTTCAACTTCCGAGTCTGTCTAAGGCTAATTGTCGAGAAGTGACCAGATCTTTTCAGAGATTTGCAGCGATTCATGGACTCGCCTGAACTGCATTTTCCAAGATCTTCTGACTCGTAAGGTCAAAAGTGGAATGTTGTCATTGACCTCAATGTCGATACTAGTATAGCCTTAACTTAAGTATAGCTGAAAGTGTCAAAGAAGCTTGACTTCAAGTTTCGAATTCAACTTGTAAGTTGTCAGCGGACTCCTCGACTCACAGAATGACACCTGCAGTGCAGCTTCTCTCTATCTTACTGGACGCTGATTTTTTAGCTCTATTTTGTGTATGTAGTTGGTATGTAGTATAAGCAAGAGTATAAGTACTTATGTACTGCGAAGTTCTTGGATACATTCTAGCTATGTACTACGAAGTTTTCTCTCAGCTCTCTGCTTTTGCCAAGTTTAACTCTCTGTAAAGCCTCCAAGTCTTCGTGTTATCAGTAAGTAAGTCTTAATATATCCTGGACCTTCTAGTAGGCTGCGAGTAACTCTCGCGTCCAAGCTCGCGTCGAAGGTTGCGGGACTAGCGCTAGACAAGCGCTAGAATAACACGGCCGGCCAGCGGCCGGCTACCAGAAACCCTATCAGTGACTTTTCGAGAGGGTTTCCGGAGCAACCCTGGGTTGCTGCAAAAATTGGGGTTTCTCAATAGTTTTATCCATAAATACCTTGTTCTTGGGTTCTAACAAGCACGATCTTCAGACAGCGTCGATACGTACAGTCCATACGTACAGTCCATAGCCACATATAGTAATCCAAATCTATCGTAGCGCTCATGCAGATCAAACAAGCGCCTCGTTTGCGCTCAACTAAGACATTCCATCTAATAATGGCACAAATTCTCGACCGATTGCTTGGGCTCGATGATTTGACCAGAAAAAACACTGCTGTACTCAAGGTAAAGGAATAACTGAACCTCAGAGGAAAATTAGAGCTGATCTAAGCGCCAAACTAGCCTTCGCCTTCTGACGCCTGGAGTAACGCTGAAATCATCGAGCGTATGAAGACTGCACCGGAATTACCTGATTCCATGGTCAACGTCGGAAATCCCGAAGCACTTCCGTGGGGTGATGTTTATATCCTTTGCTCAGACACAGTCGTCAAACGCTGCGCGGAGGTGTCCGCTCCCGCTCCCGAAGCAACCGTGCTTTCCTTTGTTCATCAGCATACATCTATCCCTGTTCCCCGCGTTCGTCGATACGTCCCGAACAAATGGTATGGCTACCTTCTTATGGAGAAAATCCCCGGTAAACGTCTCGACACGCTTTGGCCTTCCTATTCTCCCTTGCAAAAGTTCCTTGCTGCATGGACGCTTCGCGGATATGTCCGCCAACTTCGTCAGGCCTCCGCAGCATATAATCGGCGTCATATCCCAGGGCCAATGTCAAAAAAACTCGAAAAGTGTGTTGAAGGAATAAGATATCTTTTTCCCCTTCAACCCGAAGGTCCTTTCAAATCTTCCAAGGAGCTTTTGGCATTTTTCGACGTCGAAGATGACAAAAAAACGCTCGGATTATTCACAGCCGTCGACTCCCTTGGATGATTCTCAGCCGTTGGTGCTTACACACGGTCATATCAGGTTGCGCAATGTCATTGTCGGGGACGACGGCAAACTTTGGTTGACAGGTTGGCCATGGGCAGCGTTTTATCCACCGTACTTTGAATATATCGCCACAATGAGTGCTGCAGACGCTGATGAAGCAGATCATAGCTGGATAAAGCATATACCCATCGTCACGAATGGTGCATACCGCAAGGAACTAGAATATATTGTAGGCGTTTAGGGTTGAATGTTGTTGTTGAACGGCTGATTTTCGTGCGATTTTCAATAGTCAAACTGATAAACAAATTCTTTAGAAGAGATTTTTGAAGACGATGCAGAGCTTTTACGTCTATCTGCAAAGGCCGAAGATCTGTAAGATTGTGGCGGACGGAACACGGCGCGATTGTTTAGCAAGTTGTTTAGTGTTTATTGTCCAATGTTGGGGACGTTTTCGGATGGGTGCCGTTCGTGGTTTGAGGTGCGAATTTTGGAGATGGGTTCGCAGGCTCGGTGGGACCCAATGGTTCCGTGAAGGTTTGATGATTTGAAGTCAAAGGATTGTAGTAGTAGTAAAGTTGTAATCATTCCGTGGAGATTTTCTGTACTCACGTCTCCTGATATAAAGCGGAATCCGATACAGAAAATCTCTGCTCTTCCTATGATACAAACTCCGAGTCATAGGAGTCCAAACACTAACCAACCTCAAGAGAGCTGTGAGCCCATCACGACTCCGGACAAGAAACGTTGGACCGCTCTGGGACCGCTTTCAATTTGACGTTCTGGCATCATGATTATCAATATGATGGCCATTGGATGCCCGGTCGGAAATATTCGGTCTACCTATGAGGGAGGCTTTATCTCAGTAATTCCGGAGGTAAACTTTAATAAATACCGAACAAGTTCTCTGACTGAGAAGTTTTTCTTTACATTCCTGTCTTAGTGGTATCTGGGCTATACGCTTCCTTCAGAAGTTCAACCTTACCGTTCCCCATGGTTATAAACCTTCCTTATCGGCGTCTCATCTCATCCCCATAGGAGGAAACATCCTGACAGGGCTTTGCTAGTACTTAAGGAAATTTCTTCATCAGCATTGTGTACCATTTATGTGTGTAGCTAATAGCGTATTCACAAGGAAAAACGCGTACAAATCGTCGTTCTGGTCCAAATCCACGCACCCGGGAAGCAGAAGCCACGCTTACCATTTCCTGCCTGTCCTCGAGGACGCTCAATTACCTCAACAGGTTGGCTTATCCTTAACTTGACCATCCAAACCTTTCGCAGTAAGCAAACGAGAGCTCGGTTTGGCTGCCATTTCAAGTTGTGCTGGCAGTTCTCGGTGAGCTGACCATAGATTATGATAGGGAAAAGTTAGTGTGGGGTGAGCACTGGGTCATAATGAGCCCTAACTAGGGGCCATTGAGCAGGTGCTTTGGGGGTATGCGTGACTTGCTTCAACGCGTTTTGGTAGTCACACCGTAACTACCTCCGCTTCCGTCAGAGGGAAGATTTTGTTTCGGTGCCTCTGAAATGGAAAAACCAATTCAGTGTCTCCATTTCAGGCAACCCGAAATTCAACATTTCAGAGACTATCTGAATTGATGTCCAAAGTATTAAACTTCCCTCTGGGCTTCCGTCTACGGAAGTGGAGGTTGAGTTCGGCGCCTCGGCCGTTGGGCGTCTATCCTGCGAGACAATCTTACCTTGAGCTCGAACTTGACCGCTCCCCTGATGGCAGAAATTCTCGACCAATTGTTCGGTGAACTGACTAGAAAAGACACTAATATACTCAAAGTAAGAGAAATAACTGATCTCTCCAAGTCAGGCTCTCCAAGTCCGAGGGCTGAGACTCATGTGCTAAACCAGACTTCGCCTTCCGACGCCTGGAGTGATGCCGAGGTCGTTGAGCGTATAGAAACCGCACCAGGATTGCCTGATGCCATCTTCACAGTCGTATTCACAACCATACATGGTGGTTCCCAAACAGAGTCACACTGGAATGTTTATGATCTTTGCTCAGACACAGTCGCCAAGTGCTGCGACGTGTGGCACACTCTCCTTGCCGAAGCGCGTGCGCTTGCCTTTGTTCACTCGAATACGTCCATCCCTGTTCCCCGCATTCGCCGATATATCGAAACTGACTGGGTTGGCTACCTCCTTATGGAGAAAATTCCTGGGAAACGTCTCGACAGGGTTTGGCCTCACTATACTCCCCCACAAAAGTTTTTTGTTGCTTGGACGCTTCGCGGATACATCCGTCAGCTTCGTCAGGCCTCTGCAGCCTATAATCGTCGTCATATCCCTGGGCCGATGCCGAATAAACCTGAGCAATGTGAAGGAATAGGGTTCCTTTTTAGCGAATGGCCAAGCGGTCCTTTTGGCTCTTCCAAAGAGCTTGTAGCACATTTCGATAAATCTGGGGAATGTTGGGACTATACTCAGCCATTGGTGCTCACACATGGTGATCTTAGTATGCGCAACGTGATTGTCGGGGACGATGGAAGGCTCTGGTTAGTGGACTGGACATGGTCGGCATTCTACCCGCCATACTTTGAGTATATCGCCACGATGAGTGCTGCAGACAATGACAAAGCTGATCATAGCTGGAGGAAACATATACCGATAGTTACGGATGGGGCTTGCGTCAAGGAATTGAACTTTCTTGGGAGGTGCGGTCCATATGGAAGAGGGTAGGGTCGAGTAACATAAAGTTTGAATGATTTTATGATCGCAGTGAGTACACAGTAACTTGAATACCATCCCTGCTAGCAATAATCAATGAATCACCTTTGACGAATACGAATATAGTAAGTCTCGCTATGTCACGAAGATATTTGCTTTGTTCACCTGCACTCGTTCATTCCTTGTACGATCCATGCCCTAATTTGAGTGCTGCCTCTTTCTGCAGACGACTCATATCCATCTTCATCGATTACCCCGTGTTCTCCTGTAGGATTCGCTCTTGTTCAAGCGAACGAGTAAACCCTTTGACCCGCTACCCCGTGCGTTATGTTCATAATGTTGCGGCCTTGGCGTTCATATAGCTTACTCCCATTCTTGAAATTCAAAACGACTCCTGGGAGCCTCGACTTTACCCCACCGGGTAGTGAGCGATCTATGCGGACTTGCCAATCAATTATCACGATGACGCAGAAAGTTGAGACCTCCCACTTGCACGAAGACCACTAGCGAGAGTAACCGAAGGCAGAGCCAAGGTTGTATGAACTATTACAGCCACGAGGGCCACTATAATCTGCTAAACTTCAAGTTTCCTGGATGTACCGAATACACAAAACGAAACTTCCTTAGGAGAAAATAATCGATCGTCCTGAAGTATCTTCTACAAGTTTAAACGTCTCCGCTACATGTCGTGTTTGCTCTGCGTTTTGTACACTCGTTGTTGTTCTGACGCTAAGTTTGCTTTGGCGAAACTTGTTTCGATTGACGGCCTACCCCAGCATGAGATCTAGAGGTTTTTGCTCCTGCGAACCAAGGCGTTGAGCACTCAATCTCCTTTACGCAGCTTGTGTAGTTTAGCGATTATAAACCTCGTATAAGTTAGAAACTTACTGGTTCAGTATCATCAGGATCTCCCTCGCCTTAAAATACCGAACCACAGACATCGAGACGCGCATAGCGCTCGAAGAAAGCTAAAGTCTCCGAGTCGCAACCTGATTTGCGGGGACTGGGAATAAGGAAACCAGTATGACCTATGTATGAAACCGAACCCTTAGAGGTTTTATATCAGGTTAATGACAGAGGGCCAGACACTAGAGCAAACATCAGAACAATCCCTAAATACAACAACAAAAAAGCTCACTTCAGCATTCCAACCATAACGCTAATCGCCGCCCATAAAAGTGGTACCCAAGTACTCATGAAGAAATTTCCCGCTACGTATAACCCTGTCAAGATGTATCCTACTATGGCAGATGATATGACGGCGCCGATGAGGGATAAGAGAAGAAAGGTGAAGAGAACGAGGAGAGCGAAAGTGACACGAGAACGACGTGCGTTCTTTGGTTTCTTTTTTGGTTTTGGAGTCGGGTTTCGAGTGAGGTTGGCCGTGGAGCTCGGAGGGTAGATATGGGGCGTTGGAGAAGCTGGCGAGAGTAACAAGGCATGGGTGGCGGAAGTGGTCGAAGTTGGACTTTGAGGATGAGGTGAAGTGGAAGCGACTGAGCGCAGAGTGTCATACCCGCCACCAAGAGACCGAGGAGGATTGTACATTTCTGTGGGTTCTTCCGCCTCTTCCTCAGGTTCGTCCTCGTGGTGTTCTTCCAGAGTTTTCGTTCGTTTCTTGGGAGGAAAGCTAAGGTTGAAGAAAGCGTACAGACCGAATACTACAAAGACAGGGATGTAAAAGACCAGAGTCCAGTATAGTGTGAACCGAAAGACATCTGGAAGCTTCTCAGCCAGAGAGATATTCACGATTTCATTGAAGCTTACCTCCGGAATTGACGAGATAGAAACCTCCTGGCTGGATGGGTCTACGATGGGGTAGGCCGAAGAGTTCTGAGCGGGGATTGTACAACGAAGGCCATGAGGGACTTTTATCGTGGATGTCCGGAGAATCCATAGCTTGAGTCGTTTAGCGCGGGATTGAGAATACAATGCTTTTAATTTAGCGCTTAGCACTAGCTACGGTTAGTAATAAGCGCCGGATTCTACATTTTCTTTCTTCGCATTCTATCAAATCAAGTTCCTCCAGTTTGCAGGAGGAATGGCAAGTTCTCGCTTGCATCTCATCGCTATAGACTATAACCCCTTCTCTTGCGCCAGATTATCCCAGTTCGTTGTTTCTCATGCGGTAAAGTGATTGGAGACAAGTGGAATGCGTACTTGGAGCATCTGGCGAAGGATATGACTGAAGGGTGCGTTATTACGATTATTTGCCTACATACTACGAACTAATCATTTGTTTTTCCTTTTTTTTTCTTGCTAGAGACGCGCTGGATGCACTACAACTAAAACGTTACTGTTGTCGACGAATGGTGCTAACTCACGTCGATTTGATTGAAAAGCTCTTACATTATAATCGTATGTCTTCTTGTGTCTACGTTACTGACTTTGTGTTCATGGTTTGGTTCAGCGATGGAGCGCACGAAGGACAAAGCTCAATTTTAAGCGTTCAATCAAGACTTGGGAAGAAACCTGGGGCACGATTTTGACATCCTTTCATTTCTTGATCTATATTGGGAACTACTTGTAATGTCGCCGACGCTATACTTGTTGTACTGCTGCATAATCCAATAGTTCTGTCGTTCGACCCGAACCACAGACAGATAGATCTTGGCTGTATCTTCTAAACAAGATGAACGTCGACAACTTGCGGCATTATTCACGATGACTTGCGGATGGCAACCTTCCACCGTAGCTGCGCCTATGTAGCCCTGCCGCCTGCCGCCACGACTCCTACATTGCTCTGATACTGGGATTGCCGTACTATGGTACCTAAAACACTCGGGGTTGCACATAAGGTTACGCAAAGATCCCACAAAAAGGTACAGTGGCCGTTGTCGGCATAGAGAACGATGTATGAAGCTCGTGGTCAACAGAAGCTCAACGAGAAGGTATCGCAACCATGGGTCCTCCATTCGCAACGGAGAATGAAGCTCGAAGCTTGGGGATGTAAAGCTCTTCTCGAAGAGATCTAACCGGACTTCTCCATCCCAAATATCCAATGCTATCCCGTACTAGCATTCTCTGAACGTTGCTGAAGTGCTTCACAAGCCTTGTCGAACTGTCTCGTTACTTCTGCGAGGTATTCACCTATTCTCTCATAGAAAACCGGGGAAAGAACTTCTTCTTCAACCGGGGGTGGCCAGAGATGTGTGCTTATAATGACCTTCAATACGAGGCTCAAACGAACAACTATCATCGACTTTCCGAATCTGAACGTGAGTCGTCGTCGATCGTTTGAGCCGGCATCAAAGCCCCGGTGGCTATGCAACAGGAGAATCTCGGTTTTACTCTTTCCAAAACCTCTATCTTTTGTACCAAAGAAACTCTGCTGATGGCGGAAATTCTCGACCGATTGCTTAATGAAGCGAGCAGCAGAAAAGACAACAGTACCAAGAAGCGACGGGCGACACTGAAAGTAAGAAAAACGCATCATCTCGGAGGTTCAAGGAACCTGATCCATGCGTTAGACTTCGCCCTCCGACGCGTGGAGTGATGCTGAAGTCCTCGAGCGTATAAAAACAGCGCCAGCATTGCCTGATGCCATGTTCACACTCAAATTCATAGACGGAGATAGTTTCGAAACAGAATCACACTGGAATGTTTTCGATCTTTGTTCAGACACAGTCGTCAAGCGTTGCGCGTACCAGACTCCCGAAGGGGAAGTGCGCGCACTTGCCTTTGTGCATGAGCATACGTCTATCCCCGTCCCCGCGTTCGTCGATACATCGAAGCCAAACTGAATGACTACATTCTTATGGAGAAAATCCCCGGGAAACGTCTCGACAGGGTCTGGCCTTCATATACTCCCTTGCAAAAGTTCCTTGTTGCATGGACGCTTCGTGGGTATATCCGCCAACTTCGTCAGGCTTCTGCAGCGTATAGTCGATGTCATATCCAGGTCCAATGTCAGACGAACCTGCGGTGTGCCACGGAGCAGGATTTCTTTTTCCCCTTCGACCTGCAGGTCCTTTCAGCTCTTCTCAAGAGCTTGTAGCACATTTCGATAAATCTGGGAAATGTTGGGACTATTCTCAGCCATTGGTGCTCACACATTGTGAACTCAGTATGCGCAATGCGATTGTTGGGGACGATGGAAGGCTCTGGTTAGTGGACTGGACACGGTCAGCATTTTATCCGCCGTACTTTGAGTATATCGCCACGATGAGTGCTGCGGCCAATGACAAAGCTGATCATAGTTGGAGGAAGCATATACCGATAGTCACGGATGGGGCATGCGTCAAGGAATTGAATTTTATTGGCGGGTGGGGTCCATATGGAAAAGGGTAGGTTTAGTAAGTATCGTATTTCTGATAATTTTTGTAATCAAAGTGAGTACTAGTACTCCTGAATCCCAGGGTATGTCTTTGAGATCGCGATCCT
Organism: Rhodocollybia butyracea; assembly: GCA_015501585.1. Classification (NCBI taxonomy): domain Eukaryota; kingdom Fungi; phylum Basidiomycota; class Agaricomycetes; order Agaricales; family Omphalotaceae; genus Rhodocollybia; species Rhodocollybia butyracea. Next base: position 211,535 of record JADNRY010000020.1, read on the forward strand.
CTCTATCGTCTTTTAAAAGCTGGGTTCGGATGCCCTCATCTGGAAAATGAGAAGTAATTGCAGAACGGAAGGAAGTCCTTGCACAACCGAGGTAAGAGAGATAAATTATCCTGGGGACTCGGAGAAATGATACTGATACATGCGCCCAACTAGACTTCATCTTCCGGCACCTGGGAGTGATGCTGAAGTCATCGAGTGTATGAAAACTGCACCAAGTTCACAGTCGCGCGTTGTCCCGAAGGAGAGCCGTATTGGAATGTTTTCGATCTTTGCTCAGACACTGTCGTCAAGAGTCGCAACTTGTTCAACACTGGGGTCCATATGCAAAAGGATAGGGTTGAGTAGCAGATTTGAATGATTTTCGTGACCACAGTAAGTACACAGTAACTTGAATACCTTCCCTGCTAGCGATAATTAATGAGTCACTCTTGGTGTATACGAGTACAGGAGATCGACTGGAAGAACGCGCTATCTCACAGAGATATTTGCTTTGTTCACCCGCACCCGTCCATTCCTTGTACGATACATCATACCCAAATTCGAGTGCTGTCTCTTCGATTGTGTATTCTGAGTCTACGAAAGCTGCAGCATGGATAAAGATTTAGGTTCAAGAGCTCAAGACCAGACATACTGTACAACGTGCACTCTCCAGTGCATAAGGGTCCCCCGCAGGACCGCGGATTTTCTCCTCCGTTGGAACCCCAGCTTACTCTCGCGCCTCAACGTACTCGATCATGCCTTTTTGCCCGATCTGGAAAGTAGTAGTGAAGAACAATGAAATTCCTGTGTACACAGCTAAGGGTTGAAGCTGTAGCTTGAAAAATTGTTGATGTAATTCTCTAGAAACTTCACAAGAAAGAGATCATCCGAGCAGTAAAGTATGACATCGCTTAAAAGGTTGAGTAATAACCAGAAAATATCCTGGGTATAAACGTCGTCCGCTCCCAAGCCAACATCTCTTCAATCTTTTTATCCTTCAGCGTCCTCCCAAACAGCGAGTCATACTTCCAGATCTCGGCCACTTTTTGGAAACTTTCGTGCATCTCACCAAGCCGCTCCCTATGAGAAGTGCCACTTCTGGGACTAAACTGGCTCGACGCATATAGACTACGCGCAAGACAGGCTAGTAATTAATGTTCGGGGTTGGTTGAGTAAATGGCTAGGGATAAGACAAAAAAAACTCGCAGAGGTGGTGCGCATCGTCCTGAGCAAAAAAATCGGAAGCACGCCCATAGAAAAACATAGCACCTCGCCATGAGTGGGTGCTGCCAGATTCAGTACTTTTCCATTCGGAATACGCGGCTCTCAGGCTAAATCGTCGTTTGAATATCAACTATGGCTTGAATTAAGTAAAAAAATCACTCACCGAATACCGTGTCCCACGATATTAAACGAGCATGCAGTGGCAATGGCGGGGTCGTCATCTTCAGCAAAGCCATAAGCCTCGTCCGCAGACTCAAGCAACAGATCTTCCGCTTCTTCATGTATGAGCTCACGAGTCTCCGAGTCCTTGCTAAGTTCGAATCGCTAGGAACGCACACGATCAAACATGATCCACATCCCATGATTGTAGAGAAATATATCTACCTCGAAAAGACGCTGGAGACGCATACCCCGTACAGCACAAAGATACGGTCCTCCGAATATTTCTCCTAAAATTTCCTGGGGATGGTCCTCCCACTGCTCTCGTCCCCAAGTAATAAGCCCCATAACTTGGTGAATGTATTCGGTTTCGGCGGTGTGGTTTTGGAGCAACATTCCTTGGTGGAATCCCTCCATGGTCCAGAATCTAAGGACAAGATTATAACGGGGAACTGAATGCTGAATAGACTCAATTCGCATACCGGATGGTAGCCTCAAGCGCAGGTCGTATCGTATTCCATTCTTCAAGACGTGCAGCTTCATCCTTTGCACCAGCCAAGCGTTTCTGAACGATGGATTTGATCGTTTCCGGGCAGACATCCTCGTCGAAGACGTCGTGGACTTTCACTTCGCGGACGGCTTAGGGCAGAGTAGTATGAGAAGACTTTTTTTGGTTCGAAAAGACACGTACCTTGCTTGCGGAAGTCGTCGAGATAATCAGAATCCTGGATATGCCATACCCTGTAATCTGCAAGGATCGAATTCGAAAGGAGTTTCAAGGGCTAAAAATGAGATTGGACTCGGAACGAACGTAGAAAGATACAAAAAAGTATCGTACTGAAGCAGAATCTTCCTTAAACGGAGGCGAATCGGGCGCAGAATATACCTTGAGCGCATCCAAGCCTTCTTGTAGATAGTCATACGCCTTGGCCAATATCCATGCCTGTGGCAACAGCGATATCTGTCAGAGAGACTTTGGTTTGCAAACATGACAAGGGGGACTCAAGCAACTAGGAGGAGTCTCTTTTTCACAAAGTTCTTCCCCTAACACGTTTACAACACTTCGGGTCCGAGGCTGGGGCCCTTGCAACACGAGCGCTGGAAGCATTTTTTCCGCAGCCATCCAAGGGAGATCATCGTCTTTGATACCGTCGAGGTCGAGATATTTCTTCACTGCCTCCGTGTAGGCTTTTTGCTGGCGTTGCTACTCTCGTCTTGCACCTTCAAGACCTTTCTCACAAACAGATTTTTGCATCTTTTCCGCTGGTGTCAAGTTATCGCTTGGTAGTTTCGTGAGGAATTCTTCCCATGCTTTGACACTTTCTGAAGGTTGTCCAAGACCCTAGAAGTGGAACGTCATTTCTAGTTTGGTTAAAACAACGTTAAAACTCACGTCCAGAGCCATTGCACGCCGACCAAAAGCTTTCGCAAAAAAAGGGTCCAGTTTCGTTGCCTATTGAAGCATTTAAAATTAGTGCTTCAGATCGTTGTTCTTGAATGGAACTCGCCTTTGTTGCATCGCTTATGCCATTCATATACCTTGTAAAAAAGTTTGCAGTTTGAATATGGAGCTGGAGCAGAAACTTGAAAGGATACGCACGAATTCAGTTTCAACCAGCAAGCTGCACGATTGGAATATAGCGTGCTTGCATTTTCATTTTCGCCGCCCGCTTCCAAAGCTTCAGCGTACTTTTTGGCTGCTAACGCATAATCTTGGTTTCGAAAGAGCTGATTCCCTTCTTCTTTAAGCTCGGATGCCTTCGAAATCTTCGAATCCTTAAGATCTAGATCGAATAAAGGCGCGTACTTTGCGAGTTCCGTACCTTTGAGCTAGTATCTGCTGTAGCCAAGTTCGGTTTGCTGGGAGCCATAGTTCTACGCGTAAAAACCACAGATGGAGGAAAAGAAGAAAGAAAATACGAACATCGTGCCTCGTAGAATCATGGTACACTACGGACAAAGACAGGTCATTCGCATCTTAATCGGCCACTTCTCTGTCTGACCAAATATGGTAATCTCATGTCTATTTTGGGTGATGAGATAATTAAGATCGCTACCAAAAGACAATACTAGAAAGAAAGAATAAGCCAAAGCAGTGAAAAGTACAACACAATCTCACATCCATAAACTCCCCACAAAACCCAAGTTTCCGAAAACCGTGCATTACTACCAACGAAAGCAATTTAACGAATACTAGAGCTGATTATACAGTACAATAAATAGACAGCAGAAGAAATATCATACCAATAACACGATGAAGCATTCCGTATAATCTGTTCACAAAATAAATCACTCATCAGCTCGCAGCTCGATATTCCTCCATCTCCTGATCCAGCTGTTCCTTCGTCTTCGTCTTAGTGAACCTTGGCATCTGGACATTCTGCTTCTTTAGTCTCCTTGGACCCTTCTTCGTTCTATGTTTCGTGTGCGCTGGGATTTGGGGCTGGGAAGGGTTCGCGAACGGTGTTCCCGCTGCGATGGCAGCGGCTGCAGCTGCCTGTCGAGGAAGTTTGTGGTTCTGTATTGATTGTGCTGATCTGAATATCGGAGAGTTTTAGCAAGAATGGGATGAGAAATAAGAGCTGAACGCACGAAGTGGAAGCAACGGCGCGCTTTGGTTTGTCTAGTCTGTCCAACAGAGATGGCTGCGTTGCGGAGACGGAAGTGGAAGAAGGGTTTGTGGGGACAGGAGTAGACTCTGAGACGATTTCGATACGTATTGGACGGCCTGAGCAGCGGGTTAGCCATATTTTTGACAGTAAAAAGGCTATACTAACGTCCATCGACGAATTTGCCATCGTACTTTGTACGGGCAACCGCGGCGTCGCCAGGTCGCTGGAATACAACCACAGCCATTCCTTTGGACTTTCCTTGGGAGTTGTATATGAGGAAAGATTCTTTTAATGGCCCGACTGTCTTATTGAAGAGTTCCTGTGAAGAGCCAGTCAAAACTAGATTCAAAACTTGGGCGCGTGATATTCACCTCTACTTCTCGTTCTCCGACATCCAAAGGTAACTGGGTGAGCAGTATTTTACTCCCAATAGCCTGCTGCCGTCTCATTGCTTGCGTTTGCATAGGTGATGATCCTGTATATCTCCAGGCTGGTGCGACCTGTGCTTGGTTTCCCAGAACTCTTTGTTTAGGACCATGGTACGAGTTATATCGAGCATATTGATACGGTAGAGGGCGAGCCTGGTTTTGAGCATGCATTGTGTCCAAATCCCAAAAACAATGCGTCAAGTAGAGGTCGGAAATCGACAAACGCCGTTTGCTCAGTTGTTTAAGCGACAAAGGATTTCCGGGCCGCCGTTGGGCCGTGAGATTGCTTTAGCGCTAATCCAAGTCATTATGGTTGCTCCTCTCTATACCACAGACTCTGGGCTTCTCTTTCATGCTGGAAAAATCCTCGTCATCACCATCGGTCTCCCTGCTCGGGGAAAAACCCATATATCCCGTGCTTTAGAGCGATATCTGCGATGGATGGGTGTAAAAACCCAAGTAGTATCTCTAGGCGATTATCGGAGAAAGACACTAGGCGGCGCACAGAAATTACCTCCTGATTTCTTTCATCTCGGTGAGTAAAGGGATGATTAACGAGTATTCATTCGCTCATCACTTGTTTAGGGGAAAAGAGTCCCGAGACGATCGCACTGAGGAAGAAGATTTCGGATGGATGTGAACAGCAGATCTGGGAGTTTTTCAAAACTGGACAGGTCGTCATATACGATGCAAACAATGGAACGCGAGGTGTAAGACAGACTTTGGCAGAGAAATTCCACGATAAAGGGATCCATGTTATTATGCTCGGTGGGCGTCAGCCGAATATGCTGCATAGCTTATGAACTGATAAGTACACCATGCTCAGAATCCGTATGCGATAACAAGGAGATGATTGAAGCGAACATTCGAAGTGTCAAGATATCTTCGCCCGATGTACGTTTCTTTCCTCTAGTTCAGTTTGCAGTTTCAAATAATTCGTCTAGTATCGAGGATGGGATCCAGACAAGGCTGTCGAAGACTATTATATCAGAATAAGAGACCACGAAGAGAATTACGAACCAGTCGAAGAAAAAGATTGGCCTTATATTCGTATCATCAATGTAACGGTCCAACTCCAATCTCAAAGTTGTCTACTCTTACCTATCTTCATAGGTCGGAGAGAAGATTATGATGAATGTGAGTCGCCTTTTTTGCTGTTATCTATGATCACAAGCTAACGCACACGCTTGCAGAATATCAAAGGATATCTCCAAGTATGTTTCCCTGCGCCTTGATAAACGATTTATAACATGAAACACTAGTCTCGAATCGTTTTCTTCCTAATGAACATCCACAATCGTCCTAGAACAATCTACTTCGCCCGCGTATGTTCCGCTTTCTCTTATCAGCGCCTAATCTAACTACGACTCACAGTCTGGTCAATCCCTTATCGAACACTCGTACAAAGCAGATTCCGATCTATCACCTGCAGGATGGGAGTATGCTGAGAAGCTCAAAGAATTTGTAGTAGAACGTCGAGCCAAAAGTTTAGAACAACGAGGATTGAAACCACAGGATCAACGGCTGGTGGTGAGCCCTACTTTACCCCAATCGTGCCAATCTTTCATATGTATGCAGATCTGGACTTCCACTCGTCGTCGCGCACACCATACAGCTTGGCCATTCCTTCAAGCCGCCGCACCATCCCGTTCTGGATCTTTATCTTTCTTGAATGGCGCAGATACTGAAGTGTCTACGCCGGTTATAGGTACACCACCCGGAGACGGCCGTCCGCCTCTGACCACCCATCCCACTTCTCCTCTAAACATCAAAGTGATCGAAAAACCACAAATGTCGGAAATAAATCCCGGTGTCTGGGATGGCCTTACTCCCGACCAGGCGAGAAAATACTACCCTCAAGATTGGGAACGATTCGTCAAAGATCCTTATTCGTTTAGAGCGCCTAGAGCTGAGAGCTATCATGATTTGAGTGGTGCGTCAATTTCGTTTGTCCTCGATCTTTTTTCATTCATCATTCATATGTCTTTAAAAGTCCGCATCGAACCTATCCTAATCGAGCTCGAGCGAGAAAAGGAAGACCTCCTTATCATCGCCCACGCCTCTGTAATCCGTTGCCTACTCGCATACCTCATCGGTCTTCCAGCCTCCGAAATCCCCGCTATCGAAATCGCCCGGGGCGATCTCCTCGAGGTCGTACCGGCGTCCTACGGGGTACATTGCCAGGCATATCATTTTTGGGACGGACCGGGAGACGAGGCAATGAAACCATGGGTGTTACGGAAAAGGATGCGAATAACTTTTATGAGAATTATGCGGAGGATACCAAGGGGAAGAGGAAAGGCATTTCGCAAGAGCCGGAAGCTAGTCTCAGTCTTTTGGGAGCTATTTAAAGGTCGTAGTTTCTTTGATTGTTATTCTTCGTATTCTTAATATAACTGTAAATGTACCAGTATATATCTATAATTCGTTATGCAGATTTGAAAGGATCCTGGTTTTCAACCTCGGAATCCCTGTCCGACTTTTCGTCATGCGAAGATCTAGAATCCTCCCATCCAGAAACATCTACTTCTTCAAAGGTACGTGCTGCACCTGGTACTGGGAATGCCCAGTTAAGGAGAAGGTAAACGAGCATCGACACCCCAAAGCCGGTGAAGAAGGACATCTCATAAATTCGGGTGGCGGCTATTGGTACTTGGCGTCCCGCTACGAGAAAGTATTACAATGAAGATACGTACTACTGGAGTAGGTGAACAGACTTACTAGCACCCGCAAACCCAACCACATTGATTAGTATTCCAGCGATGTAAGCCGCGTATGCTCTGGGGTCAGGTACAGTTAGCGACACCGGTAAACGATAGAACGACTTACCTGAAGTTGAAACCATACGTATACCAATACCAGCCCTCCTTGCGAGTGGTATACAAATCCGCGACGCGGTAGTGTCCTTTCCTGATTAAAAAATATTCCGTGATCTGTAAGCTCTCAGTAAGCATTCGCAGAACGATTTCAAACCGATGCTTTACCATAACCCCAGCAATCGAGCTTAGAAAGACCGAGTAAGCCGATAGGTAAGAGGTGAATCCATTACTGCTGAGTAAGAGCTTCCACGGAAGTATACAGTATCCTACGATCGCTGCGACATAGCCGCCTCTTCGTATATTCTAGAAAGGTGCATTAAACCATGTATGGAGGATAGGCAAAAGATCGACGTACTATGAATCGAGGAAATAAAGAGGTGAGATCACATCCGGCGCTGATTGAATTGGCGGAGATATTTGTTCTGGAACTCGTTAGAGACATTGAGCCCAGTTTGGTTAGAAAACCGGCGACGTACCCGATCTGGAAAAGGAAGTATCTCATTCAGATCTCGTACTAGTAAGACCAAGAAAAAGTTACTCACCTGCGCGATAATGAACGCAAATGAGATAAACCATACCTGGGAGAAAAGGTGTGTTTAGATTCAGATCCAAGGAGGACGAGATAGCGACGAGACTCACCCCAAATCTCGTAGCATGCGAAGGTGAATCATCCAAGAACATGTTGAGTAATTGAACCGGAGACCATATTGCCTCTCCATAAATTGTCTGTGAGGACGAACTCACGATGATACCTATAAAACTGACGATCGAGAATGTCAGGGGGATAGAGAAGAACTGGGGCCAGAGCGCGGCTGAGGGGCTATGAGAACGAGAGGCGAAATCAGGAGCATTCCTGGTAGAAAAGTCAGTAACGAGTTAACACGTTTTGAACGCTGTACTACGAACGTGATAAGCGTAGCCATATTGCTAATAGAGGACATTAAATTCGTCACCATCCCCCATCCCAGCTCCGACCCGTGAAGTTTCCCTGGCTGTCGAATAATCGGGCCAACCCCTTTCGCCTTGACGATACACCATACGAAGAACACAAGACCAGCGATGGGGTGATGATAGCTTTGAGAGTAAAGAGATGACGACTGAGCTTTGCTTGTGAGTATCTCATGCAAAAGAAATAACACACGGAGGGCTCACATTCGATGAATAGGAAACCAGATCGCTGGCAAGGAGATGAACCAGAACAAAAAGAACGCCAACATTTCTTTGGTGGTGATACCTGCAGACTCGGGAAGACCATTTGCTGTAGTTGAGGTTGTCAGTATTTCATTCATTCCAACATCCGAGGATTGACGACGCACGGATGTTGTTAATCCCAGGCCACACTGCCCTCAGCATCACAAACATGCACGTTCCCCCAATGCTTGCCTGTACGCCGTACCAAATACTAACCCCAGTTCGCGTTTCAACTCATGCTAATACAAAGTCTCGCAATATTGAAACAATGCTCACCATGCCATGACCCCTCGATTGAACGTACACCACAAGCTTCCATATAGTCCAAAAGATGTTCTTGCTACTACCGGGAATGTGATATGTTGCATACTACCTTTCGAAGGGGGTGTAAGCAAGCGGAAGTTGAGTTTGACCAGGTAAACTAACCTGGACGTGCGTTCATTACAAGAAATGGACTGGCGACTCCGTATCCAATCCAAACGCAGATCCAAGCCTGCCACCAGGATAGCCCTGCTTGGATCATTGAAGATGCAATCATCCAGCTGGGAGTGAGCTTGTAAACGAGTACGAACTACGGTGGCACATAGTATCAGAACGACGTACGTGTTGACGTTGAAGCTGTCGGCGATCCAGCTATGTTCAGTCATGAGCATAAGGTTCAATGAATAGTAAAAGAACATACAAAGCAATGAAGTTACGGTGCTTCCATGTTCTCTTTTCGATGGGGACTGGAAGTAAATCCTTAGTCTGGAATGAAATATTTAAAGGTCGGCCGTAAATGGGGAGCTTTGAGATACTTGCCATCAGGAACATTTCAGAGTAGCTCGCATCGGAGTGTTCGACCTCTAGCTTTCGTAGCAGGCTCATCGTTGGGCAGTGAAATCCTAAAACCGAAGACTTCTTGAGTTTGGCTTACAAGAAGAGGGGGGGGGATAAACCATGATAGTGCTTGCTTTATCTAGGTCTATTTTCGTCGAAACCCACGCAAGTCTGATAAGACCAGAACGATAGAAATATACTGAACAAGAATGTCCACCTTGACATAAGGTTCACGATAAGCCTGCCGTTCAACGATCACATGGTGTGGAAAAGTCGGTGACGTCACGCGTTCCGAAATGTTCGGAAGCAGATGAAAGTGCAATCCGAGCACATTTCTCAAGTCTGAAGATTAAATGAGTGCATTCAAGACTGGAATGTATATTATGTATGCACGTACAAGGGACGGATGCAACAACAAGAAATCAAGCAACGCGTACAAAGTCCAATGCGATGCGGTTGAGTAGGAAGGTGGGGGGCGAGATAGATATGATATATGTAACGCCAACTTCGAAGGGGAGGATGAATTTCTGTATATTTTGGCGTACCGATGATAAAAGAAAAGAGTAGTAAATTTTAAATAAGCGACGTCGATGTCGGCGACAGCGGATAGCAAGATGTATATCATGTGCAACAATGAGTATGCGAGATGAGTGAAATATAGATACAATTGGATAGATGATGAGAACGTTATGAAGCCTTGGAAAAATCAAGAGGGGCATGCTGGTAGCGCGCATGCTGTTTGCGAGACGCTGGCTAGTGGGAGAAGGAGACGTGAAAGTAAACGCAGAATAGATTTGTTTGCGTTCGGAGTAGAAAACGTCTTCATCTCGGCGGGAGAGGAGCCACGTAAAGTGGTGGAAGACGAGGCGGAAAGGGACTTGGAGGGCAAGAAGTCGCGGTCGCGGATCTCTGGGTCAGCAGAAGCTTCCTATGAATAAACTCTGTAAGCAAGTAGGTAAAAGCATGCAGTGAGAGGACGAACCTTGACAAAATGAAATGGTTCTTCATCCTCCGTAGCTTCTTCATAAGCTACAGTAACATCTGCGAGAGGCCGGACGGTCAAATCATAACATTTCGAATCGATCAGTGCCTGGGTCACCCTGGCCTGCTCCTTGTCTAACTCGGTCTCCTCGTCGAGCTTGGGCATAGGCGACGTTCTGCGAGACGGGCGCTTAGCCGCCTTCTTCGCAGAACTAGTCGTCTTCTTCACCTTGAGCTTCGAACTCGAGGAAGAAACAGACGACCTGCGCTTTTTGCTCTCGGGCTGAGCCTCGAGACCAGACAGGTCCTTTTCCTTCAGCGATTTGGATTCTGTAGGAACTGGCTTGACAGCCAAAACGCTGATGCTGCCCTTGCGTTTCTTTCCGAGGACCGTGGAAGAAACGACTCGTTCGCCAGTCACTGGGTCCAGATTTTCCTTGTCTGGGGCAATGGGAGAAAGAGTAGTAGAAATGGAAGATTCCGAGAAAGACCGCGAAAGAGGCACAGGCGCGGAATTTTTTAGATTTGGTTTTGGAGATGCTGGTGTATCAACGAACACAGTGAAGCTGCGAAAAGAGGCCTTGGACGACATTGGTGGAAAAAATGAAGAAATAGAATGTCCTAGAGCCAGGTAATAATATTTGGCAGATGCTAGAGAGGGCACGAAGGGTAGAGAAAGATAAACACCAATGGAGGAAAACAAGAAAGTTCGGGCAGTTAAACCGTTTAAATGATTGGGATGGTCACGTGTGGTACCACGCGTTGGAGGTGGATCAGTGGATGGCTCATAACTATCATTGTCTACAGTCGCCCATAGTTGTCTACTTTAGGACTAACAATGTGCGAAATTTACACGAGGTGAAGCTCTTTGTTATTTACCATGGCAACCACTGAGAATTTTACAGGCGAGCCAAACTTGCCCAGTCACCAAGTCAATGGTTTGGTCGGTAATTGCGAGTTCAGGTAATTCTTCTTGGATAGGTAATTTCCTTTCCAACCTATATAATAGTCCTGAAGGTCAACGTGCTGCGTCCCAAACACCTGACGGTGTACTGCAGTATCCTGTCCGGCTAATAGTGAGTACATGGGAATCGACAGTGAGACGTCAATTAAAAATTAATTTTCGAGGGCGCGGACATTGCGCGGACATGCACGGAGTTTTACACACCTTAGTACGGGCCGCCAAGCTAGGTCGATCCCTGTCTCACCACACAGATCTCATTGCCAGGCACTAAACTGTTTATGGGTCCGACACGGTGGATCCGCACAGTGGATGCGGTTGTTCCAACCGTCGCTCGTCCATTGAACTCTCTCGTTTTAGGGTCCGGACGAAGGCCGAGAGCAGGAGCTTGAAGCTTCAAAGGGCCCGATTCCCTCGATCATATTAAAATACTTCCGTGCTGAGACTTAGACCGGCGCTGCGATTAGGTCTTTATAGAAGCGATGTCTGGTTTCTTGCCCTTGCTGGCTTTTCTTCACCTTACACCGCTCGTTTGCCTTGCCTTGCCTTGCCTGTGTCGCCCGTCCGTTTCCAACGTGAAGTTAAAGTGATCGGAACGCCCATCGTGAGTGATTTGTTCGCATCCTCATGTTCTCCATGCTTACTTGGAATGTCAGTCACGTTTAACGCAAGTGACTGGTGTCCTCAATCCTTTTAAGAATTGGTTTCACGACCTACTTTGCTTATAACTTCGCCTTCTGCCGCGCTTCAGTGCTGAGCTTGACGCTTTCGCAGACTTTTCTCTTTCCTCGATATGCTTTCCAACGACCACTCACCCGTTCACCCTCCTCTCGGTACTCTGATCGACGACGACTCGCTGGAACTTGTCGAAGTTCTCGGAGTTGGCGGGTATGGTGTGGTTTATCGAGCCGAAGACACTTGCTCTTCGTCACCAAAGTCTTATGCCGTCAAGTGTCTCTTACACCGCTCCCCGGCACAGTCGGCTCGTCAGCGACAAATACACATTCGAGAGATTGCTCTTCACCAGCTCGCGAGCGCACACCCGAACGTGGTCACCCTGCATCGGGTCATCGAGGATTACAGCTGCACCTACATCATCATGGACTACGCACCTGATCACGACTTGTTCCACCAGATCCTCCACAGCTGCCGCTACCTTGGTAATGATCATCTCGTCAAACATGTCTTTATGCAGCTACTTGATGCAGTCGAATACTGTCACTCACTTGGGATTTACCATCGTGATTTGAAGCCCGAGAATGTTCTCTGTTACGACGATGGATTACGAGTAGCTATTACCGATTTCGGCTTAGCCACAACCGATAAAGTAAGCGAGGAGTTTCGTACAGGAAGCGTATACCACATGAGTCCAGGCAAGCCACTCTTTCCTCTGTTAATCAACCTTAAACTGACATTATATATTTCTCGAAGAATGCCAAGGCGGAGAATTCGCTCCTACCAACAGCTATTCGCCAATGGCCAACGATATCTGGTCTCTGGGTATCATCCTCCTCAACCTCGCCACAGGGCGTAATCCCTGGAGGTCTGCGTCAGAATCGGATCCTACTTTCCAGGCTTATTTATGTGATCCCTTAAATTTCCTTCCGACCGTCCTCCCCATTTCCCCTGAACTCAATTCCATCCTCGTCCGTATGCTAGAAGTGAACTGGACGCAGCGCATGTCAATTCCAGAGCTACGGTTGGCTATGGAGGACGTTGACACTTTCTACTCTGAAGGCGTCATTTTCGAGGGCTCCATGGCCAGGCTGCCATGGGAGGAAGGCCTTCAGCTAAGCTCATCGGAATCAGCCACCAAAAACTCGCCAATCAAATCGCAGGTGGCGGAGCTCAAATCTCATTGGAGCCAAGAATCGTTCTCGTCTGACATCATCTTTGCCAGCCATTCGGCGATCGACTCACCTTGGGTCGGCTATCCTCCTTTCTCAGATGACGCCTATAAGGTGGGGTCCGGTGGTGATTGTAATCACCGCCGCCGCAGTATGGGGGAAGAACGGGGCGAGTTGTTTACGAAGCCTCCAACACCACCCTCGATCCAGTCAACTAACGTATCTGCTGATTCTGGCGAATCGTATCCGGTCACTCCCAACGATTTCGATGTAACGTTTGGTGGAAGGGCTGTCCTTCCTCAACGGAAACCGCTTATCATCGATACAAGCTGTATCCGACAGCCCTACCTCCGAACATCCAGCAACCTCAGCAGTACTTCATCGGGCTCATCGGTTATGCAGACTGCCGTGGAATATCCCCCCGATGCCTATCCTTCGGAAATGATTTACGGGCATGGCTCAATACCCTATCCTATCACTGTCGCCCAGTCGTCTCGGTTAGGGGACAGCGGTTTTACCGAGGACCAAGAAATGGCCTCACCTACGGTCTGGGACTACTCGACTACGCAGGTTTCTCGAGTTTCCTCGATGAACTCGTCAACAAAAAATTCGTATACTACGACACATATCTCTTTCAACGACCAACGGTCCACCGCCCCCTCACCAGAACCAATCGACTGGTCTGAACTGTGTTCCCAGCTCAACCCTCCTGAAAGTCAGCGATCTCTCTCTCTATATATGAAAAAAGCAGCCGACATCTCTCTTCCCCCTCAAAGACCGCTCTCTCCCGCCAAAAAATCGCTTGAAACCAAAATCAAAGCGACGCTCTTCACTCCACTCCGGTTTTTTCCTCGTCATTCCTCCGGGCAGAATTCGGGTGACGACTCGATGGCTCCGAGCTCGTTCGTTCAAGAAATGGAGGTACGGTCCAATGAGCATTTTGCGTCGCTGGAACTCTGCCAACCGTCGTCAGTACTTTCTCAGGCGTCTCCGCACCATTGGCTCGAGCTCTATCCTACGAAAAAGAGCAATCCCATCCCGATTCCGCCGCGGAAAGAGCCATCTTATCGGAAATTCGCAAATCGTCCGTCTAGCCGTCACTGGTTTTTTCCGTATAAATTATTCGCTTCCTCCGTCGCTGCCTCTTGAGTCTCACTGAATAGATCTTTTTTTATTATTTACCGAAATGTACTGGCATTGCACTCATTGTAAAACCTACACTTAAAATATTGTAACGATAAACTACGCTCTTTTTGGTTTTTTGCTCACCCGCATATCCATGTACCCAATGTATACACGTATATGTCTTTCGAGATTTGGGAAATTTAGACGCGTTTACTCCTATATCTCGCCTTAAGATCAGACAGTTATTGGGGTATGTGTGCCTCAACGATGGCATTGCAACTCCCGGCACCATACTACAGACACGCCGTACTGTTGTAAATCTTACAAACTATGGTTGACACCACCACTCATCCGTTTCCTGAGGCCTCAAGCAACCAGTCTGGAAAGTATAGGGAAAAGTCTCTCCAAGTTCTCTTTCAGATAAGTTTGCAGTCACCAATTCGACGTTTTTATACTGTGTGATCAATTTCTGCAGCCTGAAATCCATCAGTGACCAGAAAGCATCTGAAGATATTGTAGAATCCGCATCGCGATCAAATGAAAAGTGTAGTCTCCGTAACTTTGCAGGGGACTCAGGGCCACGAAGGAACCCTTCAACTCTGCAACCCCGGAAAGTCGATGAGTGGTATACGATAAACTGGACGCATTCGAGGCGAGGGAAGCGCGAGATTCGGAGGTTCAGGGAGGTGGCTGTAAAGAGAAGTGAGATGAAGCAAAACCAATGAAGTTAATCCTCACTTGATTCATTGAATTCGAGGGTAAGGTGGGTCAACGAGTGCCGCAGAGTAGATAAGAAGACCTTGTAGTTGAAGCCATCAGGCATCGCTGAAAGGGCGAGAGATTCCAGCCTAGAAAGTACACTGGAATTCAAAAACGCATCCTCGATGAGAACCATGGAGTCAGACGTGAATCCTCGAAGAAACAAATGCTTGATGGAAAGCTCCCCGTTCGAAGGTGCGTCATCATCATCGGGGTTGGAGAAAACAGGCGGTACCTCCTCTCCTGATGGATATCTTGCAAGAGGTCGATCCCAAACGTTCGGAGTGGGGTGCATGGCGGAATGCCTGCGAGAGGCTCTACGTCGGGGAAGCAGCGGTCCCTGCAGGCATAATGTACGGATTTGGGGAGCATTCTGAGCCAGTAGATGCAACAGCCCGTCCAATACCAACTCCGACGAATCCTCTTCTCTCCATGCAAATCCAGGATATTCATCGATGGAAACATGATCCAGTGTGCCCTCGTTGGCTTTCAGGAGCACCCCAAACTGAAAACCCAACCACTGTCCGGAAGGAACTTCCGAATCATCCAACATCCAGCTAAACACGCTCCACTGAATATGCACGTACTGCAGTTTGCAAAACGGCAACTCAAGAAGGCCAAATTGTCCCCAAGGTAAGTCAACCGAGGCCCATCGTTTCTGCTGAAGATCGAAGAGTCCTTCATCGGAGGTGAGATCGCGCACGATGAGAGAATCTTCGCCAAATCCCAAATATCGCTGGAAATATTCTATTGGTGTAAGTTTTCGACTTCCTCCGATACGTATTGAGGATTCTAAATGAAGGCATCGAACGTGGTGGAGGATATTGGGCGTCGATGAGAGGAAAACGTTCTGTGGGGTTGGGTCTAGGGAAGAATCAAGGAGCCGTCTATCTTCGAGCGACATGGGGACATAGTAACGTGTGCTGCCAGTGGGCGATGTTTTCGCTCGAGTCAGATACGATTTGTACTCGTATATTTCCTTGATATCCCGAGGAGCCAAAGTTATAGAGTGAAAGAGATAGTGTCGAGTGCGACTGAGCCAGGGCCTACTAACAAGCGAGAGATTTTTGAGAGTATCTACATCCCAACGAGACTCGTCCACGAAACGGTCAATGAGTTCTTGTGGGATATTTTGCCAGTCGGCCATGAGGCTGGTGGTAGTCCGGTGCTAGTTGCTGTTTTGATTACGACCAGTGGCAATGTACAATGCAATTGACGGTCCCGCGAAGGATCTTGCCAGTGTGTGAATGCTGCCGGCATCGGCGCCTGGGCCTGAAGGCGTAGAGTCATCAGAATTAAGCTGAGATGGGAACAGCTGGAACAAAACGTGTACACTGGGTGTAATGATCAACTTGGTTCCAAGCGATCCTTTCGAACCTCATTTCCAACTCACGATTCTTGTGACGAAAAAGAAAACGTGCCGCGACAATGCAGTTTTCGTGCCCGCTCCTCCTCGCAACTCGTTCTCCGATAAAACCGCTAACATAAAAGTACCAACATCTGTGCCTTCCTCTCAAAGCATTTAAACATTCAGCTACGCTAGAAAGCAAATCGAAAAGCGGAGATTAAGTCCTTGAAGGGGAAAACTTCTTTGCGGTGGTGCACAAAGTGCCTCAGAAGCTATCCTTGGGTGAGTGACTCTCGCGGTATACCCGCTGTTCAGCCTTGGGTTGTCAAGATTCCCAGCCTGGATATCCAAATGGAGATTTCCGTCATTTGCTATGCGAAGAAACATGAGAGTAATATCAAAATCAAGTCCGGTCGAATAGTTTCTCACCAGTATATTCGATCCAAAAGATCCGACGTTGCTGAGGATGCGTAGTCAGTTTGAAGTTTCCGGTTCCTCCTTACTGTCATCGGAGTGGGAGGATCTCAGAAAGCAACGAACCTGCTCCTGTCGCGAGTTCATCTTCTCTTCTCATTACAGTCCCATCGTATCCACACCGCAGTGATCTCTGGATCCAGCGTTCAACGTTCAACTCTTGGACCATGCCGCGTAATAAACTCTCCATTCCTTTCTCTCTTGAATCGATCTGGCTACGAACAGCACCAATAAGCTCTCCAGAGACTCAGGAGTGAATTGTGAACAGGGCAATATTGGTGATAATTCCTCTTTCTGTACCGAGAGGCAGATTGTATATAAAGAAATCTCACCGAGAGGACTCCCGTCTCGCTGTTTGAAGGTAGCGCCAGCACCAGTATGGATCTGGAGAATCGCACTACCATCTACATATTCAACAGCATTCGAAGATATTTTGCTTCTGCTGTGTGTACCAGAATTGTTTTTGGCATACTCGCTGGCCCGACCCCAAGAATCTACGCTTTTCACAACACGTCACACGACGACAGATGGCTAACGGCCTAATAAGCTTTGCGGGTTGTGGGCGAAGGCCTCTCGCCATAGGGACTATTATCTCTCTGCGGAACCAAGCGAGCGTGGATATTGAAGTCAGAAACGTCGATATCCAGAGGAATAGGAATTAGCCGTGGACCATACATCTCAACGAGCGGGACAAGAATCACGAGATGCACCTTCTAATCAACCAGGCGTTGTTTTTTGCCACTTCTTTCCAGGGCTAACGAAAAAGCAGAGCTGACGTTGGACGTTGATGCTAACGATTATTGACATCGAGCATATCGCGAGGCGAAGTTTAGTGTAGAAACAATCGATTATAAGAGCCATATATCTGAAGATAGAACGAAGACAATTCGGTAAAGAAAGTTGAAAACTGGAAGAGCAGCAGCGCCGTGACTCATGAGGAGAAAAAGAGAAAAAGACGCCCATCTATAATTTGTCTGGTACTACAAAGTAGGGTTCACCACGATGGGCAGCAAACGGCGCAGGCTTCTTCCATTAACACTCATTGCAAGAGGATAACGTGCACAATGCACAGTTTCGGCGTTATTGGCGTGGCACAGGTAAGTATCTCACTCTTGGGGCTGTAGTCAAGCTGGTTCTATTCTCAGAGCAGAAAGGGGCATTTACAAGGGCAGAACGTACCAGCATTTCCATCCTTTGCGTCCGGAAAGTCCTGGATCCGTTAAGTTCGAACCAATGGATAGGCATGAATTTCATCTTTGGACAGTCTCTGATACATCGTTTGCCGAGGTTGAGTAACTAGCACAAGCTGGGCGCTACTTGGCACTTGCACTCTCTGGCGGTATATTTACCAGGAAAAGAAAGTTCCATTACCAAACCTCGACATACCTGGGCAGTTCCATGGTACTGGGTCACCACCCTGAGTGGGGGTGCGGGTCCATTAAAAACCTATCAAGAGCTTGCGATATGGTTTGACTAACAACTCTAGTGACTGCACCGTGCATGGGAATTCTTGTGGGAGTGGCCAAAAGTAACGAGTCTCTTCTTGGACTACAAGCGGCTAGCCAGCTGGCTACGGCTCCACTACACGGAACAGTGTCAAGCTACCAGCGGACTTAGAAGAACTACGATCACTACACAAACTACCGTACTGCTCTGCCTTGATCAATCGAAGTACATTCCTGCATTTACAGATATCTGTCCCAGTTCAAATTGAGTTCACTGCTGTAGAAATGTATACTAGTATCCACGTACCGTTTGTCCTGCGAAAGACAACACCTATGAACATAACTTGGCTGCCTTATTGGGAGATGAACACACCAGTGATGTAGCGGGACTCCTTGGAAGCCAAATATGAGACGATACTCGCAATGTCTTCGGGTTGCCCAGCTTGCGGGTAAGAAGAACGCCCCTTGGTCATCTAAGGTACAGAGGAGTAACGGTGAAAGCTAATGGTCAAATATTTAACACACATTGATTGGATTATCATTGAAAATTCCGTGGAGCATCGCAGTATCAACCAGACCTGCATGAGATAGTAAGTACTGGAAGTCATTCCATGTAGAGGTATCTTAATACCAGGTGCGTATGCGTTGACCGTGATTCCGTGTTCACCGAGCTCGAGAGCTTGAAAATAAATCAACATATCAAGACTAAGATGAAGAAATACAGCGAACCAGCACTCTGAGTCAGGCCACGAACTGCAAATTTGGAAGCACTGTATGCGGCAGAGAATGCTGAACCTAGATACAATAATGCTGACTTCAGCGCCAAATTGCGGCTCAGAACTACTTTGTAGATGTTTTAAAAAACCTTGTTTTCCTTGATTAAGACTGTCAAGATATTCGAATTCAATCAAAGGAGACTAATTTACCAGAAATCGATGAGGCTCCAATAATTCTTCCCCCCTGTTTCCGCGAGATCATTTCTTTAGAAGCATGTTTGTAACAGAGAAAAACGCTGCGGGTGTTGATGCGAAGGACCTTATCCCAGTCATCAACGTCTTCCGTCGAACTGAGTTAAGTTCAGGTACAGTAGGTACAAAGTACCTACCGAGGTCGGCTATTGATTTCATCGGAACAAAGATTCCTGCATTTGCAACCATCTGCGCGCGCACAATGATACGGTGAGTGGTTCACTGTGGCTCTAAAAAGGAAATATTTTACGCACAACATCTAGTCCACCCAGTGTCTTTGAAGCCGACTGTACCATTTGATGGACCTCGCTTTCTTGAGAGACGTCCGCAGGTACCACAAACGAAGCTTGTCCTTGTTTCTCTATATCGCGAGCCACAGCTTCAAGCTGCTCTTTCTTATTATTCAAATCATTTAGTGCAACTTTGAATCCATCAGAGGCAAGTCGCATTGCAATGGGTTTGCCTATTCCTTGAGACGCTCCAGTAATGAGTGCTACTCCAAGTGACTTTGCGATGGTCATGTTGGTTACAACTTGAAGGGGTATAGCATTTTGGTTTGTTTATATACTGCCACTAGCTGTAGTGTCCTGGGAGGCAAGCGTTCTCGGAGTCATCGGTGAAGCCTTATTTAGTTGTCAATTCCCACAGCGAACTTCGAATCTTACAACTAATCCCAGGCCTACTGTTCAACTTTACTGGACAATGTGATACAGGCCTTCAAATCCCGTTCAACTTTTGATCTGGCGTGAATAGAAGATATCCTAGGATGAGTTCAAAGGCAGAAATGTCATTCCTTTTGTACTGTAGCCGAAGAGTGTTCCGAAGAGAGGTCCAGGCTTAGACCTGGGTGACTGATACCTGACGTGTCATGCACATGATAGGTCAAAACGAGCAAGCAATTCTGAGTGGAGACGCTGGGGGTCCCTATCGGTGATGCGTACACTTCTGGTGCTGTGGTCGGGCTAGTTCCATTCCCAGAGAAGAATGTGGCATTTACAATGGCAGAACTACCAGCATTTCAATCCTTCGCGTCCGGAAAGTCACAGTCCCTGATACATCGTTTGCCGATGTTGAGTATCTAGCATAAGTTGTGCGCCACTTGTACTCTCCGGCGGTATATTTACCAGGAAAATAAATTTCCTTTACCAAACCCCGACATACCTGGACAGTTTGATGGTACCGGGGAAGGTACCAGGTCACCACTCGTCTGTTAGGACTTCCAGAGTAGGGTGCAAGTTCATTAAAACCTATCAAGAGCTTGCGATATGGTTTGACTATCACTACTCTAGTGACTGCACCGTTCATGGGGATTCTTGTGGGCCAAGCTTCACTACACGGAATAGTGTCAAGCTATAGAAGAACTACGATCACTGCACAAACTACCGTACTGATCTGCCTTGATCAATCGAAGTACATTCCTGCATTTACAGATATCTGTTCAAGTTGAGCTCACTGAGGCTGTAGAAATTTATACTAGTATCCACGTACCGTTTGTCCTGCGAAAGACAGCACTTATGAGCATAACTTGGCAGCTTTATTGGGGTTGAACTCACCGGTGATATAACAAGAATCCTTGGAAGCCAAATACGAGACGATACTCGCAATGTCTTCGGGTTGCGTTTGCGTGTAGGAATATAGCCCCTTGGTCATCTAGTAAGGTATAGAGGACTAAGGATGGAAGCTAATGGACAAATGTTTAACACACATCGATTGAATTATCTTGGAAAATTCCCTGGAGCATAGCGGTATTAACCAGACCTGCCACATGAGATAGTAAGTACTGAAAGTCCGAGTCATTCCATGTAGAGGTATCTTAATACCAGGTGCATATGCATTGACCGTGATTCCGTGTTCACCGAGCTCGAGAGCTTGAAAACAAAATCAACATAGCAAGACTAAAATGAAGAAATACAGCGACTCACCAGCGCTCTGAGTCAGGCCACGAACTGCAAATTTGGAAGCACTGTATGCACCAGAGAATGCTGAACCTAGATACAACAATGCTAACTTCAGTGCCAAATGGCTCAAAACTTTGTAGATGTTTTAAAAACCTTGTTTCCCTGTAAGTAAGATTGTCAAAATATTCGAATCCGCTCAAAGAAGACTAGTTTACCGGCAACCGATGAGGCTCCAATAATCCTTCCCCCTGTTTCCGAGAGATCATTTCTTTTGAAGCATGTTTGTAACAGAGGAAAACACCGCGGGTGTTGATGCGAAAGACCTTATCCCAGTCATCAATGTCTTCCGTCGAACTGAGTCAACTTCAGGTACCAGAAGCTACAAGTTTACTTACCGAGGTCGGTAATTGATTTCATCGGAATAAAGATTCCTGCATTTGCAACCATCTGCGCGTGCACAAAGACACGGTGGGTGGTTCATTGTGGCTCTAAAAAGGGAATATTTTACTCACAACATCTAGTCCTCCCAGTGTTTTTGAAGCCGACTGTACCATTTGATGGACCTCGCTTTCCTGAGAGACGTCCGCAGGTACCACAAACGAAGCTTGACCTTGTTTCTCTATATCGCGAGCCACAGCTTCAAGCTGCTCTTTCTTATTATTCAAATCATTTAGTGCAACCTTGAATCCATCAGAGGCGAGTCGCATTGCAATAGCTTTGCCTATTCCTTGAGACGCTCCAGTAACGAGTGCTACTCCAAGTGACTTCGCGATGGTCATGCTGGGTTATGAGAGATGTAGCATTTTGGATATTTGGTTTAAATGCTGTCACCAGCTGTAGTTTCCTGGGAGGCAAGCGTTCTCGGAGCCATCGGTGAAGTCTTTATTTAGGTATGCACTTCCCACAGCGAACTTCGAATTTTACAACTAATCCCAGGCTACCGTTCAATTTCACTGGACGATGTGATACAGGCCTTCAAATCCCGTTCAATTTTTTAAATGGCACGGATAGAAGTATGTAGAACATACCCTAGGATGAATTCAAAGGCGGAAATGTCATTCCTTTTGTGCTGTAACCGAAGAGTGTTCCAAAGAAAGGGGTCCAGTTGCATATGGCACATATGTTCAGGTTTAGAGCTAGTCTCGAGAGCCCGGACCATCTTTGTAGATGGAGCTGGACCCGACGTGTCATAGGCATGATAGGTCAGAATGAGCGGGCAGTTCTGATTGCCGACACTGTTCCGATTGGAGACACAATCTGTGATACCACCCAGCTCATTGCGTTACTATTTACCACGCGCAACTGCTACATGTATGGTGGAGTCTCCTAGTAACGCTGAGACAATGGCTCAGCATAGAACCGAGATGGAAGTAGGCCGCTCCGAGTCATACCTGATTTATCTACATGGCTCCTGAAGGCCATGACTCTTAATATCTAGCATCTCCATTCTTAAGTATCTGTTATTGGAGAGCTAAAGCAAGATCGTCAGCGAAGTTGGACCTTTTTGCTGCCAAGTCAATGAGGATATATGCCTGACTGACGTCGCAGCGAAATGAGGACCCAAGGTGTACCTGTTCCGATCCGTCCATCCCAATACCAGTTTCGTCTGACTATTCTTCGATTCCGAAAGGATGTCTCCGCAGAAGTTTATTCGAGCGGGCTGCAAAACAAGAAGCGTCAATTTCCCAAAATTCTGACCCATCGAACGTAGTATCAGCACAAGCTGATACCTGTGGACGCTCTACACTAAAATGTAGCAATCTTTTCGGTATCTTCTGGTAATTTTGTTGTCCCAGTCGAATATTGCTAGTTTCGTGAAGCAGCACCGTACATTCACAGACGTTTGCGTTGACGTTGACGCACTGAGAATGATATTGTCCGCTGTAGATTTGCTCAAAATATTCAAGTTAAAGTGATTGGCTCTACAGAGACCATTGGCGTAAGAGATTTCAACTCAGAACTGCGTCTGCCGGTTTGCCGGTTTGTGTCACCACATGTCGTGTGATCGGCATTTCCGACGGAGCCTCGAATTACTTGAATTACCGCGTCAATGCATTGGCTCAGTCGTGGCTTATGGCAACATTGAACAGGGAGTTGAACAGCTTCAGGCTTTAAATCATGATTGGCGCTAAACGAAGCTGTCTAGTCCCTGTTGCCATAGTAGCTGACTATAAGCTCAACAACGAAGGGTCTTCCACGTACTACGATGACCTCACTATCTGAAGCGCGCACTTTCAACTCGTCCTACAATCCGACCTACATTCCAGTCGCAGTATTCCTAGGGGGAACCGGTGGAATCGCGGCATCTACTGCAGAGCTTTTGTCTAGGTACACAAACGGCAAACTCCATGTCATCATAGCTGGCAGAAACCGCGTAGACGGAGCTCGAGTCCTTGAATCGCTTGTGAAGCCTCTAGAGCATCAAACACCCACCTCGGAACTCTTGCGAGAGTTTGTATTTTGTGACGCGTCGAGTTTAACAAGCGTCCACAATGCAGGCGAAGCAATCTCCAAGCTGCTCACCGAACGCTTGCCAGATTCAAAGCCGAGAATCAACTTTCTGGTTTTTTCTGCGCCATATTTCAACCTCACTAGCAGTTCTGAAACTGTAGATGGTCTTGATCGTCAGCTCGTGATGCGATATTATCACCGGTTTAAAATGACACATGAGCTGATGCCTCTCCTGCGCGTCGCTCGCGATGAAGGGCAGGATGCGAAGGTTTTGTCGATCCTGGCCTCTGGGTTCAACGCTTCCTTTGATTCTAACGACTTCGGGTTCAAGAACCTTGGAGTCTTTGGACAGTATACCAAGGCTTTTCGAACTGCTTTTGCTAGCGCGGCCTATATGGACATTATAATCGAGGTAAATGTGGTTTAGCTCCATACATCCGTCCTTTAACAACTGTGTCATATCTTAGGAATTTGCCTCTCGCGAGCGAGGAATTTCTTTCACCAATTTGTATCCGGGCGTAGTACGAACTGCTCAGTGGGACTGGGTATTCCAAGGGCACTGGCTGTTCACGCCTTTCAGACAGTTTCTTGACCTCTTTCTGAATAGTATGTCAGTTGAAGACAGCGCAGAATGGGTGCTTTTTTCCCTTTTAGATGCTAAACCAGAAGGAAAAGGCTTTTATCGTAGGGGTGAGCACGGCGAAGAGTATAATCCTGGGGAGTTTGACAGCCACGCGCGTAAAGTAGTTCGCGAGCAGCTGTTCGATCACTCTATCTTAGAAACTCGAGCTGAGGAACTAGTAGGTAGTTTTCCATAGTGCTGGGGGTGGTTGTGTTGTATTCAACTGTACAGTAAAATTTTCAACTTCATAGGGCGTCGTCATTACTGATCCACCTAGGAACCCGCAGCAGTACCTTTGGTTCAAGTAGCATCGATACCACCTCTAAGTGAAACGGCTCTGGTGTTCGAATAAAGAATTTCGTTCTATGTACACGACTACCACGAAATCGAGAGTATTACTCTACTTGCTTATCATACCAGATACTTTCTTCTACTCTTCGACTCGTTCTATAAGATTCGAGCGACATCTAAACGTACTCCGTGAATCCAAGGTTGCCCCATCCAGTCCAGTTGGGGTGGCAAGCGCGGAACGAAGCGGTCTTGGCAATACTGTTGAGCTCGTCAACATCGGCGGAGTCGATGTCAATGATAGTAGCATTGGCTGTGAATAAATAGTGGTTTAGCATCATCCAACTTTGGGAAAACCTAAGGGAGGACGCACCAAGGATACGATCGTTCGTGACAGATTTAGGCAGAACTACGAGGACGATTTAGCGAGGGGTAGTGAATATTATTTGAAGGCAATCAAAAACATTAAGTTGAATACGTACCATTGACATTCTTTCGATTTGCTTGCAGCGAAATCAAGATAGTTCCCGGCGCAACTCCGTATTTTTTCGCCAGCTTCAGAACGACCTCGTTCTTCAACAAGGGCGCACCTTCAGATCCTAGCGGCGAGTACGCAGTCACGGCGATACCTTTGCTAACGCATAAATCTACGACAGCCTGTTGAGGGCAAGACGGATGGAGCTCGATTTGATTCGTAGCAGGGACAACGGAACTGTTGGCGAGGAGACGGTTGAGGTACTCGACGGAAAAGTTGGAGACACCGATAGCTTTGATTTTGTCTGGGTGGGATTTGTAAAGCTTTTCCATCTCGTGCCAGGTGTCCAGCCAATCGATGGACTTGTCGGCTTTACCGTCGGTAGTCATGGGAGCTGGCCAGTGCATGAGCCCTGAGAGGTATGTATATCAGTATAAAGAGCTGAACTAGAAACGGCTAGCCTTACAAAGGTCAAGGTAAGGCGTGTCAAGCTGCGCCAGCGAGTACTCCAAAGCCTCTTTGGGGCGGCCCATATCGGGATTGTTCAATTTAGTGGTCAAAAAGATTTCGTTACGTGGGACACCAGATTTTTTGAGTCCCTGGCCAACTTCTGCTTCGTTTCCGTACGCAGTAGCGGTGTCGATGTTACGATATCCATGTTCGAGCGCGTATTGGACCGCGTGCTCGACTTGGCCAGGTTTGGAACGCCAGGTCCCTGTCAGGGCCGTATAAATTCCAATACTGGGCAATCAATAAAATGAAATCTTACCGAGGCCAACAGTAGGCATTTCTGCGCCAGTGTTAAGTTTGATGTGTTTGCTAGCAGGCATGGTCGTGGTTGTGGAAAAAGAAAAACACGTAGACACGCTTTTTATTGGCTGACTACGACAAAAAAAAACAGGTACCAGCTGGCAACGGCGGACCGCGACGAGAAAATTTAATCGATAAGAATTTGTGACGTCAGGGAACAAGTATAAGGCTAATCTTCAATTGATGTCCGAATAAACCCCGAAAAGCCGTTCGTGGCCGTTCGTGATAAAGGATCCCAGAGAACATGCAGAACTAACAATATGAGGAGGCCCTATTTTCCGGTGGTTTCAAAAGAATTGCACCTCCCACTGAATCTGATTGGGGAGCTATAGTAGCGCTTGGATTCCGACATCACCATTACGCACCTCCCGTCTGCTAGTAGAACTAAAAGTAGATGGTCTGGATTCTCGAGACTATATCATTGCTGTGGCCATTAACCGTAACACTTAAGTATCTCTGTTAAGGAATGGCCACTGGTCATTCCTTAAA
Source organism: Rhodocollybia butyracea (assembly GCA_015501585.1). NCBI lineage: Eukaryota > Fungi > Basidiomycota > Agaricomycetes > Agaricales > Omphalotaceae > Rhodocollybia > Rhodocollybia butyracea. Next base: position 237,707 of record JADNRY010000020.1, read on the forward strand.
TAGGGATACCTATAGCCTCCTTCCTGCCGTTGGTACGCTTTTTCCCAAGGCTGCTAATATGTACAGGCGGGTAGAGGCTCGGCACATATTTCATTCCTCGGTTCCCTTTGTGCTTGGCGACGGATGTCAAAGAGGGCTCATACAGTCCATACGGTAAATCCCCTTATTGGATGGATTACATGGTACTAGGTTCGTCGAGCCCAAATTCCCCTTCAGATAGGGATGGTCCGGAGCAATCCCATTTCCTGAGGGAACGCGAGCACTGAGTACTGAGATTTTACCTTGGGGGAAAACTAGGTGGGGTGAGGGAGCGGTGAAGGTTTGAGCTGCCTTGAGTTCGGTGTCAAAACTAATTCTCACGAAGATCAAGCAGAGATTTCTATACTGAGCCCCGATCTGCTCGGGACGCATTAGGGCGCGTCTTGATACTAACTAGTAAGGACTTGATTAAACATAAGTAATTATGAGTGTTTACTACATTGTTACTACATATTCAGAGCCAAGGAGTAACCTTTCTAAATCGTAATATGAGAGTTTCCGAAACGTTGTGCGCTAATACTAAATAGTCCAGTCTTGCAGCAACGTGGAATGAACATGTGTATGAGGATCGCTTCAGTAGAAGCTGTCGGCGGTTACAGCTTACCACTCTCTAGAATGCCAACAAGCTCACACATTTATGCTGGAGGACAGCTCATAGAAGTCCTGACCCTCTCGGGAAGTATTTTCCATCTGCCCGGTCTCAGCTGCCGTCCAAAATCAGGCAAGTCGTTCCTCGAGGGGCGGATCTCTTTGATTAATAAAATTTTCCTCGTCATACGGTCTCATACGGTACTCTCCGTACTCATTATGGGACCTAACCTAACTCAACCTAGCCCAACCTCTCCGGGTCCGAGAAGAGTTTCAACAACTTCTTTTTTAGTTTTCGTGAGTTGAGTAAGATATATAAACCGTCGTGGGCCATCTTTCCGTAATATTCACAGATGTCTCTCCTGAAAGTCTCCTATGATTCTCTCATTCACGAATTCGATGTCTTTCTCGAATTTTCTTGGAGAGACTGGTCTGCTTCTATCATCGCAGGCTCTATATTCTCCATTGGCGCGGCGAGGACGCTTCCTCGTTCACGGAGAATATTCCAAAGCTATCTTTTCCTTATCTTGTGGCTTACACCATACCTCTACTGGTTGGATCTCTCGAACCAGATCACAGGTATCGAGGAGGACCGTATCAATAAACCTGATCGTCCCATACCTTCTCAGAAAGTCACGATTGTCGGGGCAAAAGTGCGGTGGGCACTTGCGCTGACAGTGTTTCTTTCCGTTGCAGTATATGAGCCCACTCTTCGACCAGAGACAATGTGTTGGGCTCTTACTGTGGCCTTACTTTGCGGAACGCCCCTTGGAAAACACTGGTTTTTTAAAAACTGTATTGCGATGGCCACTGGTGCATGGGCCCTCCTCCGTGGATCCTGGAAGGCAATCGCACCTTTGACGCCGCGCGCTGATCATTTTGTTCTCACTGTATCATTATGGACTGGCCTGCTAGCTTCAATACAAGATCTGCGAGATATAAAGGGCGACGCAGCAACTGGTCGAAAGACCTTACCTCTTGTTCTTGGCAGTTCAAGATGCAGATGGATAATGTCATTTTTCCTTATACCGGCATCTTTGTTGGTACTTTGGGAAGGTGAAATTCTGTCTATTGCTCCAGTCTCCCTCACAGCAGTCCACGCGTTTTTAGGCTATCGCGTTATGCAGGACAGAGGATATTATTATGATCATAAGACATACATGGTACGTTTGGTTATATATACTTTCAGTCGCTTGAATCGATCCAGGTTCCAAACAGATTTTCACTTATATCTTTTGTCTAATTCTGGCTTCCACTGCACTCGAAGGACTAGATTTGAGTGAAAATGTCGCTATCATAGTCGACCATGTCAAAAGGTGGTCTTGGGTCACGACCCGGGTGCTTTAGAACTTCTCTCTTCGGATGTACTTGATCCCACAAGTATATATGCGTGGTTCGAATTCCGACGAAGCAGTGTCAAAGTCCTGATTCCCAAAATTGGGTAGTAGGATTGATCATATTGTACGAACGAAGGTTTATAACGAAGACAGAGAGTGTGTCTAAGCTGGATGAATCTCTATCTGGCAGTTCGTCGTCGGATGTCCCTATTTCTAGTCTCTGAGGGAAAAAAGGACGCGAATGCAAGAGTGAATGAGCGAGTCCGACAATCCATTCATCTCCGATCCAGTTGCAAGCCTCCTCTTGAGTGCTTGAGCTTGAGGGTGTAACAAGATCGCTCGGTCGTTATTCATTCAAGGCGGCCCGCACACTCGCCGCTTCAGCAAAATTCAACGGCAGATTCAGAACCGGAGATATTGGTACAACTTGAACCCGCTTGATTTAGATTGCCGTGGTCCAATAGATTAAATGTCGCTGCCTCAAAATCACACGTTTTGTCTCCCTCCCACCTCCCAACAATGGAGATTCCATCCTTAAATCAGTCGACCACCATTCCCCAGCTCTTGCAACTCCATTATGAGCGCAAATCAGACCAGCCCTTATACGTCTTTGCGGAAGAAGGCAAGCAGCAGGTGACAGCAATCCAGTATTTGGAGTTTGTTCGCGCCTCTCACCGCGCTGCTCACCTCATACGACCAAATCGCTCTGGCCTGAGTGGGCAAGTAGTGGCCATCATGGCATTAGTGGATACAATTGTGTACACGGCAGTTGTCGCAGGATTGATAGAAGCTGGTTTAATTGCAAGTCTTTGCTGACCTTAATTATGAATACTTAATATTGATTTAACGATATGCCAGCCTCTCCTAATCTCACCTCGCAACACACCTTCTGCGGTGATTAACCTAATACAAAAAAGTGGGGCCACTCGTTTACTTACCACGAACCATACTTTGCATGATCTACTGGATAGGATAAAAGCTGAGATGATGTCTCTCCGCGATCCCTTGTATGATTTTGTCTTTGAAGAGGTGCCATCTCTCCAAGAACTATTCCCGAAGCTAGGAAAAGAAATACTGGAAGATCCTTTTGAAGCCTACCCGCCATCCTCGAAATATCCCGGCCCAGATGATTGTGCCATCTATTTGCACTCGTCCGGGAGCACTGGGCTTCCAAAAGCAATCCCGCTTACTCACTCTATTATCTTGAAGTGCTGGGGCACAGGTGGTAAGGACGCCACGCAAGTTGCATTTGATACTTAAGGTCTGATAAGAGCTCTAGCTACTTCAACCGTATTTCACCAGCACGGTTTGCGAGTTGGTGGAATGTCACTTCCGACATTCCATGCAATAGGCCTTTGGATTCAGCTTTTCATTCCTCTCCATACGGGAATAACAGTTGGCGTATATCCCCCAGTTGTAAGAAAATTGCAGGATACGCCATTCATGACAACCCCCGATTCTGTAATTGAGCACTTGCGGAGAACGAGATGCGATTCTTGTATGGCCATTCCCTCGATGATAAAGATATGGGCTCAGGAGCCATCTCACATAAATGTCTTGCGTTCGTTGAAAGTCTTGGTTAGTCTTTGTACTATCTAACTCTTTCGCTCATTGATAGTCTCTCAGATGTTTGGGGGTGGGTCTTTACCCCTTGCATCAGGTGATAATCTGGTTTCGAAAGGAGTCCATCTCCGTGCTCTCTATGGCGGTACTGAAATCGGTATACCTGTTACCTGGACTTTGGAAGACAGCGATGAGGATTGGGCCTGGCATAGATTTGGGGACAATGTTAATATTAGGTGGTTTGCTCAAGGAGATGGCAGCTTCGAGCTCCAGGTTTTAGTGAGTATCATAACCCTAATTGAATATTTCTGAACTCTAAGCTCTGTGCCGACCAGAACTCGGATACCTATCCTCCTGCTGTGAAAAACCTCCGCGATATCAATGGATACGCAACTTCGGACCTTTGGTGGCCCCACCCTTCAAAAGATGGCTTGTGGTCAATGTATGTCAAACGGCTTTAGCATCTTCGGAAGATTGAGCTCACAGTAGGTATAGTGGTGGGCGTGTAGATGATGTCATTATCCACTCCTCAGGTGAGAAGACAGTCCCTGGACTATTTGAAGAGGTACTTGGTGAAAGCCCCATGTGAGCCCTACTATATCACGAGTATTCTCTCTATTTAATTTTTCTAGAATTATTGGCTGCATCATGTTTGGGCAGCAACGCGACCAGCCTGGAGTCCTTGTCGAGCCGTCCCCAGAAAATGTGATTGATTCTAATGATTTGGCGCAGGTCTCCAAGTTTCGCAACATGATATGGTATGGTAGTTGAATATTTGCTTTCGACAGTCAGTTTCTGATTTCTGTTGAATCAGGCCAGTGGTTGTTAAAGCTAATGAGATTGTCCCTGCGTTTAGTAGAGTATTTAAAGAAATGATCCTGATCACATCGCCTACAAAAGCGCTTCCACGATCCGGAAAAGGGACAGTCTTGCGGAAGGCAGCCTGCAAGGAATATGCCAAGGAAATCGACCAAATGCACGTATTGCAGTTCTGTCTCCGTCTAATAAGTAGACAATTCTCATTCTGCTCTATTAGATATGACGCCGTAGAATTAAACATCACCAACTCATCCGTAGGGCCTCTTTCGATCTGGAACATCACAACAGTGCAACACTGGCTGACGGAACAAGTGGAGGAGCTTTGTTATCACACGGTGGACCCATCCAGCAATCTTTTCGATCATGGTTTCGATAGGTGAGCTATAAACATTGGAATTCTAGTTATATTAAGACCTTCTAGCTTGTGTGCAACTATTCTTCGAGTACGGATCATCAACACTCTCCGTATTGGATCCAAAAGTGCTTTCTTTACCGCTGATATTGGGGCAATCGCAAACAATATGGTTTATATTAATCCCACAATCGCAAGTCTTGCGGGGACCATCATGGAGCTTATTCATGGGACGAATCAAACATTATTACATCCTAGTCACGAAGAGGTGATACAAGAAATGATAGCTCTCTACTCCCAAGGACTGAACTCACTGTTCAGTCCCACCTCCGATGCTAGCGTTTCTTCAGAAACTGTTGTACTCCTCACAGGATCCACTGGAAATCTGGGGGCTCAGATCCTGGCCGATCTACTTAAAGACAAGGCCGTCTCTTATGTATACACACTTAACCGCCCGTCCGCTACAAAATCGGTACAGCAGCGTCACCAGGAACGGTTCAAAGACCGAGACTTCGATTTGAATCTCTTGTCATCAGATAAATTGGTAACCTTGGAAGGGGAAACTTTTCACAGACAGTTAGGTTTACCAGACGCTGTTTATAATAAGGTAGATTTTATTGATTTCTACATCCGAATCTGACTTTGATCTCATAATCATGACACAGCTCCAACGTTGTTTGACCATGGTTATTCATACTGCCTGGAAGTTGGATTTCAATCTGCCTCTGTCGTCTTTTGAACCCCTGGTTCATGGAACGCGCAACCTTATTGATCTGGCTTGCTCATCCTATTATGCATCATCATTGCGGTTTCTATTCACATCGTCAATTGGAGCTGCCCAGTCATGGAAATCGAGCCTCATGGGACTTTACCCAGAGACTCTTGTCTTAGACCCAAAATATGCTGTTGGAGGTGGATATGGGGAAAGTAAATATATTACGGAAAGGGTTTGTTACCTCTGCTTAAACCCCACTTTCTCGGGTAACTGTTCACACAGATTTTGGCCAAGAGTGGTCTACATGCTTCATCCCTTCGGATTGGGTAAGGTTTTAATCTACAAAGTTGTGCCTATGTTACAATGTTTTTCCAATGTTTTTCTAGGCAAATTACAGGTGGAAATCCAAACGGAGCCTGGGCAATGAGTGACTGGGTACCAATTATCATAAAGTCCAGTCTGTCGCTGGGCATGCTTCCTGATCACAGTGGAGTAAGTGCTTACTTACTCAATAAACAAACCAATTAAAATCTCCTCGTACTAGTCTGTCTCATGGGTCCCTACAAATACCATTTCTAGGGCTATACTTGATATAGGATTTGCTGAAGAGAATCCTCCCATGGCAATAAACCTTGTACACCCTCATCCAGTTCCCTGGTCAAGTTTGATGGAGTCCATTAGGGAATCATTAATCATAGCAAAGCATCTCCCTTACGATGCTTTGAGAATGGTTTCATTTCACAAGTGGCTTCAAGCTCTGGAAACAGCCTCTGCCAGCGCAACGTTGGAAACGTTAAGGGATATTGTGTGTTCTAATTGCTATCAACTATTGTTCTTACTAAACTTCGTGTACTTATTCCAGCCTGCGGCTAAAATCATTGAATTCCTCCGCACTCTGGGTGAGTTCAATGAAGAAGCCCCAGAAACAGAAGTTGGCGGTCTTTCACTTGCCACAGACCATATCCAACGCATAAGCCAGCAAATGAGGGAGCTGGAACCCATTGGGTCACACGAAGCAAATCTTTGGGTAGAATACTGGGTACAGCATGGAATTTGACCTTATTATGAGGCGCCTGATATGATATGTATTCTGAAATATTATGTTCGTGCCTGTTTCCTGGAAAGTTTTTTGACTATTTCAAATGATTAGATTGTAGAGTAAGATTTCAGCAATATGAAAACGCTTTGAATTCAGCTTTGGTGGTGGTGTAATGTCGGACTTCGTAGGTCTTTCCCTTCTATAGTCGGCGCAAAAGTAAGCCAAAGCAAAAAAAAAATTCAATTACTATACTTACCGGACGAGTCTATATCGCCACCAGATGCAAAGCCATCATCCTCCAACTCATCCTCTGAGTCCTGATCTCCAATTTCTCTTCTTCCAAGTTCGAACGGAGCTCAGTGGTGTTGGAAGCAGCTCTGAAGCAGGCTTCTGAGATCTAGCTGGAATTTTGACATGAAGACCCGAGATGCGGCAGAGCCCTTTTCAGGGAAGATATTTGGGTGGATTGTGAGCTGGCAGGACGTCTTTACTACCTGACCTTGCTTTTTTCCGAATCCGGATGCTGCGACGTTGATTCTTTTGATTCCCTATACCTTTGTAAGTGAGGCGCCACACCAGTTCAACACATCCTGTGTTCTCCAAATTTCATGAAAATTCAGGATTTTTGGGTCATGCCCCTATAATTCCTTGCAAATCCAACCGTTAGTTGTTCATGTATAAACTGCTTGAGTGGTACGTGTTTTGTGAGCAAATTTTACGAAAACAGGTCACAAAAACAGTCCAAGTTTCATACTTCTTTTGCTTCTTCCCTAGTACTATCTATTCTACAGCGTAATAAAAAAGACTTGGAGTATATTGTCCAGAATTGCGCGAGATATTCGTGTTGGAAGGTGGCCTTTATGTGTAAGCAAAAATCTGTCCGTGCGTATAATATTTGTAATAACGGTGACGATCGGAACGCCCAAGCGCCTGTTCCTGCTTACATTGAGGAATACCAAGGCAGTCCAACAGCAAACTCCGCTCTATAGTTACCTTTGGCCACTGAACGGTTCAAAAACCCTAACCATTCACAGGACATCAAATCGTAACCATTCACCCTGGTCCTGAATTGGCACCCGGCTCACTCGAGTAAACCATTTAGCTGGGGTTACTATTTGCAGCTCCGAAGACACAGCCTGGAACTTCAATATTCAATTGAAGCTACTTATTATCTGTGGTGTCTTTGTCATTCCACCGAAACAAATGGAAACAAATGCATATTTGTGTTACGCCTAGTACTCAGTTCGAGCTTTTGGATACAAGCTACATAATTTAGTCGATCCTGTTTGTTTTTCAAGCAGTTCGCAGATGGATTGTAATGCATCTTGATATGTTGGTCAGTGGCGTCCTGTACTAGCTTCGAGTGCTCATCAAGCCTCCTCAACAGATTCTACCCAGCCGGTTTCTTTAGCCAAAACTTGTCGTCCACCCGCTTCCAGGCAAACTAGATCGATCTTGGATCATTTAACTCGCACTGAACGTCACTATGCGCATCAGATACCATGTGCATCCCCGTGCAGCTGTAACCTGCGCCTCCTTCAAACCGCCGGATGACCTTCATGCTTCAAGTGCTTTGTTCGCCATTGGGAGCCATTTGTCACAACATTTTTCATTTCTTTCACTCAGTACTCGATCAAGTCTTCCATTGCCCCAGGGTTTCCGGTTGTGCTATGGCAAGGTGCTGGCTATACTTTGTCAACACGATAACTCCGCTGATTCTATGTACCACGAGCGCGGCTCGAACCTCGGAGCTGCTCTCGTTGAGGCGCCTAGCAATCAAATTTCAAAGCCATTCCTGTACTTCACAGTCGGTTTATCGACTCCATTTGTGCAATCGCCTGGTACTCACCGTCACTCTGGTAGTTAACTGATTCACTGGCAGGTTGACCCACAAGGTACATCTTCGACTGCCCATCCCATGAACAAACTCCGTAGATGGGGACAATGTTTTAAAAGGGTGGTCCTGGGACCTGGTACCTTACTGTGACTCGATTGCTCTATTCACTTGTATGCGAGATGTGATTACGGTGGCGCAACTAAGGATCCCTGCGAGTCGGACTACTTGACCCGGTAATAGGGAGAAACCAATGTAGGAATTTGAGAAGACTGGTGGTACAAAGATCGCCACCGTATCGTATTTCTGTCAACTCTTGGCACGCCTGCTTGTTTGCTGCCAGAGCTCGAGGGTTGGCTCAACTTTTACAAAAGAGGGTTCTGTTTCCTCGCGCTTTCACCTACGTCGACTTGATTCACTTGATTCACTATGTGTGTAGGGAGGACTATTATGCAAAGCTCTGGACTTGCAAGTTTTTCGGAGTGCGGTTGCTGGTTGTCACTCATGCTTCAGGACTACACGAGTTTGCCTTTCTGTAGGACCACGTAATACAATACTTCTCAGTGCTGTACGCCACGATCACACGACATTTAGTGCCGCTTACCATCTCACTAGCCTATAGGCTGGACCCTTATGATCTAGATACCCATACGCTCGTGAAACCCGAGCTTCTGGGTAATTCCTAGGTACTGGCTCCTCTACTGAACGTATAGAACAAACTGAGGTCGCCACGCATTGATTCAATGGTGTCACAGGGCTGACTGTCTCTAACAACCGACAATTTAGTTGTATCGCCTCCTGTAAGCGGATACGTAACACGATTTCTGTGGTCGTACTTATTCACCAGCATATAGTCTCATCGTTTCTTCCCTGTCTCTTTTACACCCTCACCTGTTCTATACTTCCAGCCAAGGCTGCTGCGCCATCCACCGAAATGTCCTCTGGTCCTCCTACTCTTCCCACGGGAGTTATCTTGGGACTGAAAGTAATTCTAATCGATATCTTGGTCGAATCTTTGTGGCTTGGCAAGTGGTGTTTTTCACTACTTAGGCTCCTTTTGACATGACACACACATTTTTTTAACTTTAGGTGTTCAAGGAGTGGTTACCGTCATTGGGATTTACCTACTTTGGTGCGTATCACTAAAACGCTAAAACGCAGAATGGTTTTTCATATCATTATTGCCACCTTGTTGCCAACTAAAACTAAAGCTCACGGGGTCAAACCAAATCATTTGGGAACAGATTCCTTATTGGGATCATATTGTTCCTATTCTTCTCGTCTACTTGCTCCTTGTCTTTGATTACCTGGGACTATATGAACAGGGTGGATGGATTTAATGGCATATACGACGCAACACCAATCATCAACAAAGTGAATATAATAACAATGGTGTTTCAACGCCTCTCGGCAAGTTCATAATTAACCTTTGTCTTCCTCCCTTGTTTTTCTGAACTTGCCAAATGCTTGTTAGTACTTTATCAGTGACAGCATTGTAGTGTGGAGGGCCTGGCTGTTGTGGAATCGCAATGTATTTGTCAAGATGTTGCTCGTGGTCTGCCTTATGGGCACAATTAGTACGTCGGGTTTGGGTAAAACAAAGACCAATACCAATAGCTCTTCCTTAGCCGCTTCTTTCGTTCAAGGGGCTTTGTCAGTACACCAACAAATCAGACAGACTGGTGGTGTCTCGATTGGATCTGGACTATTTTCTTTGATGTTCAGTATCCCACTTTTATTCACCAACCTTGCCTCTACTACTCTCATTGCGGCCAAGATTTGGTAAGTACGTTGGCTTTGAACTAGCAAGTCCTGTATGCTCACACCTGTGACAGGGAATATCGTCGTGACATCCTGAACCAGCTTTCAACCTCAAAAACTCGGGTATTTGGCGTTCTTCTCATCCTTTTAGAAAGTAGTGTACTTTACTGCATCTTCTGGGTATGCAATAGGTGCCACTTCTGGTTATCCATTCTTTGACTGATGCTTGTTGTAACCCAGATCCTTGCTCTGCTGTCAGTGTTTCCAGATATTATTACACCAATTGGATTATCAGCGATAATGGGTAGCCTGCCATATGTGACTGTAAGAGTCCTGAAGTAATTTTTAGTATTTTACTCTTGTGACTAATCATTCTTACAGGCAATATATCCTGTGATGATTGTGGTCCTTGTCACCCTTGGCAAGAATAACTATGGCTCAACCATCCAGGCAACAGCAAACACAACTGTCATGCGCTTCAACCATACAACTACTGCTACTGTGAATAGTGATTTTTATGATCCTGAAAATTTCCACCCCAAGAAAAGGTTATCTGGGGATCATCGTTCTTCCTCTTCGTAACAGCTCTGAGAATTCCGTAGCATGACCATGACCTTACTTAGAGGAAAACTACGCTGTAGCATAATGCACTAACTGTAACATCTTTGATCTACCACCCTGAGTACACTGCACCGTGTGCAGTAGTCCTGAGCACCAGCGGAGTCGAACTGGGTCTTTTGTGAAACACTTGGACCTGTAAGTTACAAACTATGCTTAACTTCTATCAACCTTTTTACAATGCATAATACATATTATATACATCGAGTCTCATTAGTAGCAACTCCTAGTACCACGCTCAATAAGGAAGAAATCAAGAACCATAAAGCTCATGGTAATTCACAGGCAAACAGCCATGCTACAGAAAATCGAACCTAGTGCTCTCCTCCGTTCAAGTACACCTGCAGCGTCCTCTTCGGCTCATCCCAATGAGGCTGAAGGAATAAGTATCGGCATCAATGGTGAAGAAATTGAAAAAGACATACAAAGTGATTGAAACCATGAATTAGTTCGCAATGAATGGAGTCTCCGCGTTCCTTGACCTCGTCTTCAACCTTCCAAAATACGGCTGGTCCCAAGGACGGACTAACGTCGCCGCTGAAGTACGAGACCTTCATTCTAGAGAACTTGGCACGGACATTCGGGTCAAAAACTGCTTTGTTGAAGCTGACTAGGAATTGAGCCTTGAAATTAATCCAAGAAGCATCGAGTAACGTAGCAGGGCCAGAGAAAAAGTTTTTTTTGACCTGCTCCTCCGACATGTTGAAAATTGTTGGTGGGCGGAAGGTAGCAGGGATGATGTAAGAGAGTGAATCAAGGTCGCGTTTGGAGAGGTCGGAGTGTTTGAAATAGCCGGTTATCCATTGATTGAAGGCGGGCATTCGCAGCTCTTCAGGAAGAGATGTATCGAGGAGGGGAACCCAGTGTTTGGTCGGGGGATCGAAGCCAAGGACCTCAGATGGAGGTTCTAAAGCAACGTGAAATGGAAGCATGTTTTCAATCACAGAAAAATAAACTGACCATGTATGACTAGCCTACGAATGCACCTGGAAAAGCGGGAATGGACATTCGAAGGGAGAGTGTCCGCATATGCAATGGCAGCGATAGAGACTGCATTTCCAAGAGACCAACCAATCAAGATGGCACCTCCGGTTCTTCCATCTGGCGAAATGGGTGGTAGCTGATACTTTTGAGAGAAGGAATCGATGAAGAGGGCAATTTCATGTCCGCGTTCAGACAAAAACACGGTTTTTTGCTTTTCAGTTCCTTTAATGAGGATGCTCACTTCATCGCTGGAGTATGCGGTTGTAGACCCATAACTGCGACGGTTGATGGAGACGAAGCGAATGCCAGCAGCCGGAGCTATAGCATGTATCTGGTCAAAAATGTCTATGAGAAATTTAGTTCTACTACACCAGATCGAAGAAAGCAATCCAACTCACGGGCGGTTGATCCCAGGCCTGGAATGGCAAAGATAGTGGTGTATGACGCATTAGATGGCTTCCCAGTGTCAATGTAAGAAAAGGACACAGTTGAACTGATGGACAGAGACTCTAGGGGGATCATAGCAGCAGTGGGGTGAGCTTCAATGTAGCACGAAGTAAATAGCTGGAGTCTGGCTTTTCAACGTACAAGTATCGTACAAGTATTTAAGTTCGAAGGCTTAAACTTGAATTCAATGACTGCTTGACCTGAAACAGTGCCCCGGAACAAAGTAACTGTATCTAAAGAAACTAGTGACTGGCGCGGGAAGGGATGGGGATATGGGACCGGGCGGGACAGTAGGGAGTACGGGTCACAACTTAACAGAGCCTACTACCCCTGCAAGTACACTCAGCTAGGGAGAGTATTTTATTCACCTACTTCAAAGTAAGACTTATGAGTTACCGTGGGCTGTCTCACCTGGAAAGGCCCAGCAATTGCAAACAACCTGTACCAAGTATGATGTATATTTTTTAGTTGCGGGAACCGGAGCAAGTTGCACCTATACTCACGGTTTGGATCTCACTCCGGGATGAGTGTGGGTCCGACTTTTCAACCATTATTGTGCTCACTCTGCCTTTGTTTTACTTCCTCCCGTCCACCGCTTTGCCCACCGTTGACATCATGGCCAAAATGCTAATACCACTACCTTATGGCTTTAATTTCCCCCCTTTTTGAATAATCCGGAGCTCTTGCTAGGACTTGCTCGTGGCCCATGGGCTCTTGTTATTGTCTACTGCCTGTGCAAACTACCACTCATCACGCTCCCCACTGTTAAACCTGCCTTCGTCGAGATAACTATTCGGCATTCCAAGGTTGGTTGCATAATCAGTTTGACACCATACTTCAAGTTTTTCCCGAACTGAGTCGGTGTTCAAGTCCTTGCATCACTAGAACGTTTCATGTTTCCTGCCCCTTAAAAACTTCTGGTGAGGTGTAAGTGTATGCATGCTTCCGTACGGTGAACCAAAGGTCGATGAAATCGAAGGGGAGATCTGCGAATTGACGGATGCGACTAGAGTGATCAGGTCGAGACATAGTTGATGAACTTTGGCATATCGCTCGTCAAAGGGTCAAACCCTTGTTGAACGTCAAGATTGAGCCCTCACCACTTGACATAGAGCTGACGGTCATTTGTAGTCTCCTGGCGTGCAATGTCATGGGTTTGAGTCCTGCCCAACACAGGGACTGTAGCCTCGCATTTAGTACGTAAGAGGGAACAGTAAACTGGGAGAACCGCAAGTCCCGATCAAGTGCTGGCCAATGGAGACTCGGGTTGAATCATTGAGGATGAGAGCTTTGTGACACGGACCCGGAGCTCATTAGTCGGTGCCCTCGGATGTGCTCCGTGTATGCACAGGGCACCGGTGACTTTGCGACTGTTGAGAGGCTGGACTTGCACGTATGCGAACTTGAAGGAAGCTGAAATCAGAGCCGAACGCAATGAAAACGCACACATATCCGACTGTTTGAACGCTTCAAAGTTCAACTCGGCAACCCCCGGGCTCGGGAATTCCTTTGAGTGAACCACCTTCTTCGCTCTCGAGAACTCCGACTGCGAGGTTTATCCGGGACACATGTTCCTTCCATGAGTTAAATGCTCCATAATAAGGTTGCCAGCGATTAAATTGAACTTCCGGTGTCAGTGTATATTAATTTGCATTGAGAGCAAATCGGGAGAGGCTTGTACATGGTCATATCGATTATGAGTCTGGGCTCTAAACGAAACAACTCGAGAAGTTGGAGCTATTAGCCCATTCCGCCACTCAATCGTCGAAACAGTTGCCGGGTATTTTATCGCAAAGTTAGATCAGTACGGGTGGGGACCGTCTCGAATGTCGTGAGGCTGAATCTGTATAATGTGAAGGATAATACTATAAGCGATGAGGGGGGATGTGAAGCTAGAAAAGCTTGAGTGGGATGCTGAGTCACATCAAAACTTGAGATCAAGGGTAGATAGGCTGAGGTACTTGCAAGGTACTTGAGTAATGAGAATGAAAGAAATCGAATAAGCTGCAAACATAGCCGAGTATATCTTTATAAAGCCTTCGGAAAGATTTTCTCTTTGTTGTTTTTTTGCAACGAAATTGCCATACTTAATCCTTCGTATTCAGACCCTTCACGCACCGCCGCAAGCACACGGAAGAGATAGAAAAATGTCGAAGACACAATGGGGCACAAGGGAATTTAACTGATGTGCTTGAAGGGTCTCAGTTAGTGGGCAATGTGCCGCAATGATGCTGACCAGAGCGCTAGGCCGCACAAGCGTCGATAAGATTGGGTCGAGTCTACTAAGAGCTCATGCTACAAAATCGCTAGGAAGCCCCTACTAAGTCTTGGTACTGATCTAACTTCCATAGTAGATCAAGTTGTCCGAAGGGGACAATAACGCATCGACTTTGTCAACAGAGAAGTTAAAGATCAAAGATGCTACAGTCAATGCATTATGCAAGATGTAAGGTAAAGCCAGTGTTGGCAAGACAATAAACAAGATCAAAGAGCTTTCACTGGAGCTTCTGGCAAGATGAAGAGAGATCATCTGCAGACAAGCTTTTCTTTGGGTGCAGGTTACCAGAACTATGCAAGCCACTATTCACTGTCGTAGTAATTGTATCAACAGGGTGGTTGAAGCGCATGGCTGTGTCTATTGTGGCCTGGATGGTAGAGCCATAGTTATTCTTGTCAAGTGTAACAAGGACGATGATCATCACTGGGTAGATTGCCTGTAAGAATAATGATGAGCGAAGAATACTCCAAGGAAACCCGAAGTACTAGTCTCACAGTCACATAAGGCAAGCTACCCATTATTGCTGCTAACCCTATTGGTGGAATTATATCGGGAAATACTGTTAGCAGAGCAAGGATCTGAGATGAAAAACAGATTAGTCAGTATATCCAGAAATGAAACATACAACATACCCAGAAGATGCAGTAGAAAATACTACTTTCCAAAATAATGAGGAGAGCACCGAATACCCGAGTCTTTGAGACTGAAAGCTGGCTCAGGATGCCACGGCGATATTGCCTGTTGCGAGCTCAAGTATCAAAGACTCACAAGCGCAAAATCTATATGCTCACCAGATCTTCGCTGCGATGAGAGTGGTAGAAGTAAGGTTGGTGAATAAAAGCGGGACGCTGAACATTAACGAGAATAGTCCAGATCCAATCTGGACGCCACCAGTCTGTCTAATCTGTTGGTTTATCGCCAGTGCCCCTTGAACGAAAGAAGCGGCTACAAAAAGCAATGAGTACTTCAAGGACGATAATATACGAACGAACGCATACGTACTAATTGTGCCCGTAAGGCAGACCACGAGCAGCATTTTTACGAATATATTACGATACAACAACCAGGCCTCCATACTACAATGCTGTCACTGATAAAGTACTGAACGAGTTTTCAAGTTCAGAATGACAACGGAAGCAGATATACGACTTACCGAAAGTCGTTGGAAAACCAGGGTAATTATATTAACTTTGTTGATGATTGGCGTTGCGTTGTAAGTACCATTAAATTCATTTACCCTGTTCATATAGTCCCAGGTGATCAAGGACAACGAGCAAGTGGACGAGACGAATAGGAACAAGATGATCCCCACAAGAAATCTGGTCCGAATGATTGGCTTTGACCCCGGGAGCTTAAGTAGGCATGTTAGCGTTTTAGCTAGATCTGAAATGAATGATGCGCACCAGAGAAGGTAGATCCCAACGACAGTAACCACTCCTTGAACGCCTAAAGGTAAAAACGCACGTGTCGTGTCAAAGGAAGCTTAAACCACGTCGAAAATACCACTCGCCAAGCCACAAAGCCTCTACCATGATATCAACTAAAATGATTTTCAGCCCCAGGATGGCTCCAACAGGAAGAACGGGGGACCCAGAGGACATTTCGGTAGATGGCGCTGCAGCCCTCGACTCGAACAAGTGAAAGTGGAAGAAACAGGGAAGAAACCTGGTCGTGCTCGCGAATAAGTAAGACCGCAGAGGGCGTTACGTATCCACTTACAGGAGGCAACACGTTAGAGCAGCCCTGTGCCACCATTCACTCGACACTGAGGCCGTCAGTCAGCTCGTTCTCTGGTACCTGGGTTCAGCAAGGCAGACAGCATCCGATGTTACCCGACAGCAGTTCAGCTTGCTCCCCGAGCGTATGAGCATGAAGATAATCATAACATCTCCTAGTCCATAGGCTAGGAGAGTATGTATTCACGTCAGGCGGCGTTCATTGGCAACGTCGTTTGAGCGCGGCGTACGCCGAATGGCGTTAACGCAGTACTACATAGTTCGAAAGCCACAGCGATGGTAAAGACTTTCCATATGCGTATGCCTACTCCTATACTCGTGTCTATCACTACAGTAACAGCTGAAGGTCAGTCCACTCTTAGAAGCTAAGAATCCTCTCTACGCACCGAGTAAATCGACTTGTAAAACTTCTAGTGGACATACTTGTGAAACGTCCAAGCTTCAAACTATTGCGGGGTACAGGCACATACCCGCAGTTTACGGAGATGTGGCACTCACAACAGCCTCCTGCAGGTCATGTACTTATTCGTGAAGCGCTGCGTCTTCGGGTTAGAGGGCCGACAGAGTACGGGTCTAAGAGTGGATGGTGAATGAAAAGGGATAAACAATCAACGAAGGCTATGACTGAACCTCACCACGAATATGGAATCATTTAAACATTGAAATATCTGAATAGCAGTAGCAGTACCCATCCATAAGTCCACCACAAGCTTATCTGAGCCCGATTTGAGCCCAAGGAGGGTATCGATGAAGTAAAGATAAAGGTACTTAGACAGATCTGAAACGACGGAGTGAGTTCTAGGTATGTAACATGCGTAGCCTCTTGAACTAGAGCTCGTAAGTAGATATATATCGATGTCGTCGATGGAACGGCTCGGCTCGGCGCGTTGGTGTAGTGTTCCTGTTCATGTTCTATGTAGACTGCAATGAGAAAGACGAATCGGTAGATAGAGTATACTTATTGTGAATGACACACCGTAACATGAGCTCGGGACTTGTGTATGAATGTCCTCGAGCAGGCATGAGAGACTCCGAGCATCCAAGTGCCATTAAAATGAGCTCCGTCGTTCGCAAGGGGTGCGGCTGCATGCATGCGAAAGATCGATATCATGATGGATGATACAGTGCGGCGATATATCATTATGTATCGCTTTTCAGTATCCTTCAGGCCCCGGACGAATTAGGAATACTGAACCTCAGGTATAACATAGGTTGAAGAATGCCAAGTACCAAACGGACTGGATCAAGCCAACGGAGTTGCAACCGAGAGTCAACAATGACTGAATTGCTTCAATCGCCCTCGATCTCCTGCAGCATGGAGATATATACGCGTTTTTGTCAGCAAAAAACCAAAACTGAGTGGAAGAGGCAGGTGATGTCGAAGGCGTGAGGTCGAGGAGCTGCAAATGTCAAGCCTTGCTACATGGTGTAACCGAGTCGCTTCAATGGCTAGGTTCTTGATGTTTAGTGCCAGGAGTATGGTAGGGCTGGCATAGCATCCGAATGTTATTCGCCTTGGTAGGAATGTGAGTGCATGTACCGGAATTGTAGATTGCAACATAGGACAGTTGCGGTCGTATGATAACGCCGTGGAGTATCGTTCGAAACTCAAGTGTGATCCAGGATCTTGAGATCAGAGAAGTGGCGCAGGGCGAGAATCGCAGACCATCCGGATTCGAACCCAACCGCTCGATAATCGAGAAGGTTGAAACATTTGTGAGCGTTTATGCTGACATTCTGGCGCTTATTTCCATGAACGCGCGCCTTGTTTCTCACCAGATCATGACTTCGAGAAAAACTACCAGCAGAGCAATTTTCAATCTAACGTTCAAAAGATGGTCGCCAGTTTTGCTCCGCAAATGGTTTCCGGCTACCCAGGGCCCAAGGGCGATCGCCCGACTCATCCTAATGCTAGTCCGTGAAACTGACTGTTGACAACCATTTTGCTTATTGCAAGCAGATGTAAAGTTCTAGGGCTAGTCCTGTGGCCTGAGAGCTAGCCCTCTGCGTCATCTGTCAAAGAACCCCAGTTTACTTTGTCGCCTTGATTTATATCTATCCTCCGAAAAATTTCAGCGCAGCTGATTGTTTTCTAGAAGTTGCTCTCGGAGGTAAGCCCTTAATAATAGCGTCGTTGTTGTAAAGTGCTTATGAGACCTTAGAATAGTTTCTCTAGACCTGGACATAAACTCGAGCCCCAATATTCTGTATCGCTTTCCACAGTCAAAAAATCAAACTACCCCTGCCATTCTCCCTTCATTTCGTTCGGGCATGTGCAGAGAAGCTGAACATAGCTGAACCAAGACCTCTTCTCCGAAATCCAGATATATAATTCCCCGTTTTCTCCATCTGCAATATTGTCTCCAACGTCTATCTCATTGTATCCGGACATAGTTTAGGTCATCTGATCCCTGGTCCTCGAAAACAGCTGAAGGACGGAACGAAAATATCGGTCCACGGTTTCAGCGTTTGTCATTCGGATAGGCCCTTTGCTCACGTCGCTGGAGCTTCTGAAATTCATATCTCGGTGTCTCCTCGAAACATCCTTCTCCCCAGATATAGAGCTTATTCGGGCTAAACGGAACTCCTTTCGATGACGTCCAGTTCTGACTATCACCACTATGTAGTATCTGATACACCTGTTTTCTCGAATCTGAATCGATACCCATCCACTTCCAAGTGATACGAGCTTCTTCGTAACCTGCTCTCCCTTAATTCTCCCTTCCTCTGGGCTCCACGCTTCTTACTCACGTGCGATACCCTCTGTGCTCTGTCGCTTTCTCTCCAGATGCAAAGACATCTTTCTAGTTCACGGGACCGCATGATCCACATCTAGTATTCACAGACAGGAGAAGAACATAAAATCCTTTGAAGACGTAGTGATTGAATCTGGTCTGTCTTCGGATATGCTCAAACTCGATGTAGTATGTCGCGGCTATAACTGCTGGAATAAGCTGGTTCTTTCTGTTCTGGCCGAGGCAAATTGCGCACACCGCGCATGACCGCAGAAAGCTGCATATAAGTGCATAGGTCAATCCCAAAATGCTATACAACTACTCGATACCAAAACCGATACCAAAACCGATACCAAAACAAACAGGCTAGTGCAATGCTAAAGCTAGAAAAACAAGTCAAATTTGGCCTCGAAAAACAACTGAAGGGACGCTAACCATATGCTTGTACAAAGTTGCGCTTGGACTCCTACTGGAAAGCTGGGCCACAGAAAAACTGGAAGGTGTTGCCTGGCTCAATAAAAAGACTGAAGCACCCTCCTGGAAATTCGTCCACCCCATTGCCAACGGCACATTCACCGGTGAACGAAAGGAAACCCGAGCACTCATTGAAGGTGTTAGTGAGGATCGAAGACCCAACTATCTGTTCACAAGCGCAAGTCTCGTCGCCGCTGCAAGTACCAGTGGCTACAACGTCGCCATTGCAATCGGAACCGGAGAATTGGGTCCAGTTAGCGCTATTTTGAGCTTGAGCGCCCAGAGTAAGCAATGTGGCCATGGCGACCAAGGAAGCAAGCATGTTGGGTTGCATATTCTGCGAGTAGTATGGGTTAAGCAACAACAACCGTGGGGTGGTAAAAGCTACTGTACCTTTGATTTAACTGTTCAGGAAGTGATGTTTGTCTTTCTCCAAGCTCGCCTTTTATATCCATCCTAGAACCAAAGTCCAGGCATAGTATGGCTCATACCAGGCGATGTACAACTGCTCCTGCAATGCGTAACCAGATTAATTCAACTAGCACTATGTGGTGAGTGCAGTACTGAATGGTGGACGTTGCGCTTTACGACGCTTCGGCTTACAGATTGTGTGGCGTAGGAAGTCTGAAACTTGGATATCAATGATCTCGAGGAGTCGATTCAACGAGCATTGTGTAGGATCACGCTGCTAGCCAATGGACGTTGCGCTTATACGGCCGCATCTACTCACCTGTCGGATGGTGTGGGATCGGAAGCTTGGAAGATGACCTCAAGTAATGTGCATGAAGCATCGAATCTGACAAAATCCAAGATACGGAACAGGGAGGTGAGTAGATTTGGGCCATTTGAATGCATAGTGACTAACACAACGTCTCTTACAAACCGGTTAGCATACCACAAAATTTAGAACAACGGTACGAGCCATATATTTGATACATTCTGGTTTAGAAACGCCTTTTGTCAGCGATCGCTACCACGCCAAGCTCGTAATCATTTCTTCGTAATTTCTCCGTTCTCTTTTTAATATTCAATGCCATATTCGTAGTTGCAGTGTGTTTCCATTGAGCGTCACGGTCCGACATGTAGCAGAATTAATTTGAAGAAGAGGGAGTTTTCATGTTTCATGTTTTTAGGTAGGGAAGAGTTGAGAGTTGAGGGCAGAAGAGCGAGGTGAAGGGGGAAGAGAAGGTCGGGTATCTGCTCCAGTGACTTGACGTGGAGTGAGTCACCTACTCACTGGAAGGAGTGTAGAGATGAAGGCCAGGCCAATTAGTAGTAGTCTACTCTTTTGATATCGGCGGCTTAGCCTGTCCGATTTAGATTACATAATCTAGTGCGGCAACGGCAATTGCTCTGGGGGGAATTCTTACCTCTGTTCTATGTTTAACCCGCCTCAAATACATGTTAGTAGTGTTGTACATTGAGCCAATGTATACAATGTGGGGAAAGATGAAAAAAACTGCTAAATCTTCGCACTACAAGCTAAAATTACCTAAGCTAAATGGCTGGGAAAATGGGCGCTTAATTGGCCAGACTAAACGGGCCGACCTAAGTCGCAGACACTGCCTGCAAATCACCATAAATTTTTGTGGAAGTGGTTAAATTATATTAAACTTGTGTGCAGATAGTAAGATTATGTTAAAATTGCATGAAGTTTCATACAAGTTTAACATAATTTTACTATTTCCACCAAAATTTATGGTGATTTGCATGCAGTGAGACGTTACACTCATCAATTTATTGATCGTCGTGTTCGTCTGCTTATAGGAGACTAAATTAGTAGTCCTATGGACATATAAGCAGATGCCACCATGACACCAACTGTCGAACAACAGTCAAAGCATTGGTACTCAATTACAGTTTGCAAGCGAGAGCAGAGAGTGCGGCAAACTTGAGTCTTCGAACGGACACGTGATGCGGCGTCTACTCACTTCGTCGCCAACAGTCACACAGCGGGCAAGGACCGTGGCAGTTGATCTGCAACTGCGTTTAACGCAGTGGAAAGGTGTTGCCCCAGGCAGTGGCCGGCAAAGCATATAACCGGTTCTTTCATTGAGTTCTTTCGTAATGTCCCTCGTAATGTAAAGTTGGTCATGACCTCGCACATGGTCATCTCGTACATTGCATGACATTATAGCTAGCATTTGTAACTACGTAAATCAGTCTCCCACTCACACACTTTGCCCTTGTACATGTTCTACTGCTGACATTCCCCAAAGGCAGCTGGCAGTCATTTTGTAAATGCTTGTGTGGTTACATGCTCTAATTTTTTCCCGCCCTGTAAACCAAGCTGGTAATCAATCCAAAAACAATTTGTAAATTGTTGCTGGCCACAAGCTGGCCATGGACTAAGTTTGTTTGAGAAATGCTATACAGTGAGCCATATCATCATGTCTTCTATGTTCAAAATATTCACTTATGGTGTTGCACCCATAATCTGGCTCACACTACTACTACTACTACTACGATACTACCACATCAGAACATTGCATCTCTCAGGTATCTCTTTCAGGCATTTCTCAAAGATGCCATGACTCAACCAGGACTAGCAAGTGGACTGGAAGGGAGTTGGAAGGGGGTCTTGAGGGGGTCCCACACAGGGCTATTGCTATACTTCCACCATACATACTAGGACCATACTAATTTGCATGTACTGACATGTTTCTCATTTTTCATGCTTACAGGATGCCTATGTACTAGTCAAAGTGTAGCCTAGGGTACTGTTACTGTGCCAATTAGTAGTAGAGGTTTTTATTCATATTAAATTATTATCTATAATTTTCTTTCAGGCTATTCTCAGGGCCCTCAGTTGTTCATCAGATACTTGTGGTCACTGGGTACTTTTAACTTGAGGGTAGGTCTCTATGTTTGTATGCTTGACAGTACTTAGCAGCCTGACAATGTCTGGCCAGCTAAGTGTTGATCCCTTTAAAATGGTTCTGTATCTGAAGACTGGCATTATGCTGTACTATATTTAACGTAGGAACTTTTTGATGTTTTCCTCGCTTCTTGTTGTGTCCTGAGGGACACCAGCAGTCCGCAAGGACAAGGGAACCTAGCCCTCGGAGAAAGGATACGAAGATCGTAAAGGAGCGCCCGTGGGCGCTCCGTATCGGAGTTTACATTACATTACGACAACTCAATGGACCGGTTATATGCTTTGCCGGCCACTGCCTAGGGCAACACCGTTCCACTGCGTTAAACGCAGTTGCAAATCAACTGCCACGGTCCTTGCCCGCTGTGTCATGTCCATCGAAAGGCTCACTACTACTAGTGTAGCCTACAGCTTTTCTTTCTTCCTTCTAGTGTTGAGGTTGCTTTACATTGTAGCTCGTCTTTGTACGACTACATCCAATTGCAAAGAATCGGTCTTATACCGTTCTCTGCTCACAACAAATCGGCCTTCATTCCGCTCACAACTCGCGATTTCTTTTCTTGCCATAATGGATAGCGAAACACTAGCATGATCCAAGCAGGACCCCGCAAAATCACTCTGAGCCGAGTACTAGGCGGGCATCGGAGAGCGTTCTATCTATCTGTCATTGCTATGAGGATTTGTCCCGACAAATTTGTAATTGAGCCCAGAGATAAGCTTCTAAAGGGTATGTCCATTGTTCTATAAAACAGCTCTGTTTTCACTAATTAAACTCTACCCTCACATCCCTCCACTGATTATCTCTGTTATGACCACTGCTACCAACTACCAACATCCACCGCTAATGCTGATTGTTCACGCTCTCTGCTAATGCTACAATCCGCTAATGCTATTGGCTCCTGCCATCTGCTACTGCTACTGCTACTGCTACTGCTACTGCTACTGTCACCGCTACTGCTACTTTCACTGCTACTGCTACTGCTACTGTCACCGCTACTGCTACTGCTACTATCACCGCTACTGCTACTGCTACTGCTATTTACTTGCACCCTTTTGCTAATACCAATCACTCACTCCATGCTAACACTATGCTACTACCAATGACCAATGCCACCAATGCTTCTGTGTCAGTATAACTTTCATGTTCACGCGTTACTGTCTGGACTTCTATAAAAATTATAGATATATGTACACACGTTCGGTTTCTCTCTTTTCTTCCTTTACCTTATGTCTAATCTGACTTGCGAGTGTGGGCCACCACGCCAAGTGTGTGGCAGGTACGAGTCCTGCAAGACACTAGTTTGAGATTTCATAAGTATGGAAAAGGTAACAATAATCCCAGCGCATCCAGTAAAAGGTCCATGCTGCGGAATCAGCCTGAGATTCTGAAAAGTCAATAACAAACACTGACTCAGTGCAAGGATTGTCAGAAAATCAGGACTTTAAGCGGAAATTGCTTGTTTAACCTCTGGCAGGCACTGATAACTGCAGTCGACCCCGCATGGCAAGAGGTTTGCACTTGGCAATTAAGTATCAAAAAGCTTAGGGTAGGGTTCAAGTGTACTTTTGAAATTTGCAGCAGCACACAAAGGAAGCAGTGTGACGGTAAGCGGCGTAAGCGAAAATGGGAACGCCGATAAATCCACGGAGTCACATGACGGGCGCTTTGACATTTCTAAATATGGTGAAATGATTCTCCCAAATTTGGGCAAGATCAGCCCCAATTGGGACAAAATTCCCATGCGAAACCGGCCATAAGGACGAGCCTTCATTACATTCAGGACTCGTAATATCCGGTTTCACACTCATTTTGTGCATCACCCATGTAAGTCTCACCCATGATCTGGTTTCCTTTCAGTGTCACTTGCCTGTGCGGTGTGCAAGCTTCTGAATTCCCTCCCCAGGAGGTAAAGTTTGATCTTATACAAGTGATTGGCTGACGAATAGGTGATGTATTCATTTTCTGCAATACGCAACTTAACATGCTCAGCCAGCACTATATGAGTTCATATGGTACACCATGGTCCCAGTGCACTGAGTGCCCTCCTACATATAGGGGATCCACAGCCTTCTGGATGCGTCGTGCACTCCTACTAGATGGGTATCGCAGTCGACTGTGGACCTCTTTTGTTGCTGGGACCCGAAGGCCTACGGCCTTCTCCCATACTTGCATATAATCATATACTGCACAATTAGCTACTAAGCATTTGCTTAGGTAGCTCGCCACTTCTAAAGCTTCACTAATAGTTCCAAGATCTTGTTGGTTGATGAAGACTCTTAGACTGGTTCAAGACTACTATTAGATCATTATCAAGGGTTGTAGTTACACATCCTTTGTATATATGTCTGTCCACAGCCTCAATTGAGCAGCCAGGGACAAGTATCCAACACTTGTCCCATGGGCCAAATACACCAAAATTAATTCTTGATTAATTTGTAAAATACAAAAACAGAATAAATGTTTCCTGGCTCAGTTCTACATGTTTTGGGTCTTATTTGCACTTGTAAAATATCTGCTACGGTTACTGAAGCCAAGGATGATCCATTCATGGAGTCTGGACAAACTAGGTAAAGAGTTTTAAATAGAATAAGTTTGGAATAAGTACACTATTCAGCTCAGCCATGTAACTGGAGCTGTATAGTGCATTTAACACAGTGCCCCTTGAGAATCACAGCAGCCTTGAACAAGTCAGGATTATACTTATAGTCATGCATAACTTATTGGATCTGGCCAGCGTGGTCCTCCAAGTAAAAGGCACAAGAATTGGCAAGATTTTTACTATATTCTCGTTCACAAAATGTACAAAGTAATTCCAAGTTCGAAAACTCCTCTTTTGCTCATTGTGAGTTCCATTTTTAGTTCTGTTTTCCCATTCTCTTTCTCATTTACAGCCGCTCGAGTACCATTAGTCCCTGAATATCTGTCAACATTGGAGTCAATTCAACAGGTGAGCTTCTGTTGACGAAACATCGATACGATGCAATATACATTTTACATACCTGACAATAGAGTAAAAATTTCTCAGCAGAGACCACAGATGAAAGACTCGATATCAGTCCCCGTGTTAACATTGACACACAGTCCCGGAGGGTCAGAAAAATCGAAGGTTGCGCCTGTACAACCAGCATCCACGAAAAACGTTGTACAGATATTTCTACCCAGGGGGTCGGTGACCTAAAGTGGGCATAGTAGCCGAGTAAGTGACAAACAATCCCCTTGAGTAACACTCACCTTAAAAGAGTGTCGACCACTAAACGAGCCACAATCATTAATGCAGTCAACAGCATCTCCTGCATCACCGTCGCATGCGTCTCCACTCCAAGCCATAAACCCTTGGGCAGCACTGCTTGTGATCATGTGCAGAACAGCAAGAAGGACAGTGGCGACCGGAATCTGCATTGTAGGATCTCGAATTATTAGGTCTGGGTGACTCAGAAACTTCCGTATGGCCTTAGGCTGGTATTTATACCTGAAATTGATATCATACTAGTGGTCTGGCAGGCCTTCTGAAGCTCTCCCAGAACCCTGTCTAAAATAGCCTGCAAAATGATCCATTTTCTTGTACAGTCCGGATATAGCGCAATCTAGGATCTCATGATGGTGAGTTCTTCAAATAGACTCGTGGCATGCAGTGCCTTATAAGCATCGTTATACTTACGAGTCGAAGCTCAGACTGTTAAGTGTCAAAGCATTCATACTTATACTGCTAGTACTAATGAATAACACTTATTCTCGGTTACTGTGTCCTCACAGCCAGTCACCTATGGTTTTTTTCAGGAAGCGAGAGGCATTTGGTGGGCCATGGCCTCAGTATACTTACTAAATTCTACTTGCCCTCAAGATTAAAGTTTGATCATGGTGTATTTTAGGAAATCATATCGTAATCTTCAGCTCGGACAAGGTCTGGGCCCGGAGCTTCCGGGACCTGTGGTTCCTGTAAGTTGCATATGGCAACATATTTTCTGACCTTCTTACCATCGAAGCCCAGGGGTTTACCATGAAAACCAGAGCCATGAGCTTTGATCTTCATCTGGCTATCTGTTAACACATAATCTCCGCA
The DNA here is from genome assembly GCA_015501585.1 of Rhodocollybia butyracea. Lineage (NCBI taxonomy): Eukaryota > Fungi > Basidiomycota > Agaricomycetes > Agaricales > Omphalotaceae > Rhodocollybia > Rhodocollybia butyracea. The sequence continues at coordinate 263,962 of JADNRY010000020.1, forward strand.
AAAGTACAAACACTTGCTCAGTCTTGGCTCGGTCAGGGGTTATGAGCAGTTCATTATCAGGACAATATCAGGAACACCCAGCACCGTTCCACATTCAACGGCCTAAATTTATTGTACAAGTTTCAATGAACATTGACAAAATCCAGAGTGTAGTAGGTCTTGGAGCGGGTACAATTTTGGGTACATTTGTATGATTTTTTTTTATCAAGTCATTTCCGTTGTACTTTGGTTGTACTGTTCCAATCAAGGTTGCAATTTGAAGTACTGTTCACTGCAAGTTCACTGGCGCCAGTGAAGCTCGAGCACGGATCATTCTGAACGGCATGGGGTGAAGAAGTAATCGATAAATGCTCCTTATTTCTAAGCAAATCGGGTTGTACCGTTGTAATAAATCCCATGGACATACTGTACAGTCAGGGGATGCAAGGGCTTGTGACCAACTTGTGACCCACAGTCCATCTGATGAAAAGTTGAGAAGTTATGAAAAAACCCGGTGCTACAACAACATAGCCCCAATATTTGTAAAGATAATTGTTCGGTTCAGCTTTAGTAAAGCAGTTTTCAAGTGCTGCTCCACCTGCAAGTATTACCCAGTCGGCATGGTAAAGCCAGCCATTTGATTGCCGGTTGATGGCCACCTTCATGCCGGGAGGGCCATAATCCTACCGGTTTCGCTGGGGCTCCAATCCTAGATTCACCTCAATATAAATTTTCTGGAACTCTTTCCTTGGCTTCGTGACCAAGCGAAAAAGCTTTTTCACATGAAGTGTCACAGCTTGAGCTTCAAGAGAAGCACTTTGGTCAGCGGTTGATAGTATCGTGTCGTTTTCCTCGTGGGTCACCAGTATCCGAGGCCTGGCTAAGGTTTAACTTACCGGGTAAACATCTCCTCAATGCTCTATTATCGGAAACCGCTCAGGTCAGGAGCTCAAGGCTACATGGCTTTGATGAGTCTGCCGAGAACATGGATTCTTCACTCACAGCCTACAGTATTGAGAGCGTGTGCCAGGCACAGTGGAAAAAAACTTTGAGAAGCTGCGAGTGGACCCCCGAATTAAGGATACATATTACTTATAGCTACGATTTCATGACAAGTCCTATTGTTGGCACTTCGAAGTTCTGGCAGACTCCTGGGGGTTCTAACTGTTAGCTGTTGATATCAATACAAGGCGAAGAAAATAACCTAGTACACAAGCATTTTCCAGATAAAAGGCACGAGTAATGAAAAGAGTTTTACTAGTCTCCTTGAGTCACACACTCACCTTAAAAGAGCGTCGACCGCTAAACAAGTCACACTGACCAAAGCAATCAACATCAAGCATCACCGTCGCATGCATCTCCATTCCAGGCCATAAACTCTTGGGCAGAGCTGTTTGTGATCATGTACAGAAGAAGAAAGGCTGAGGCGACTGGAATCTGCATTGTAAATCCTTGAATTATTTAGGAGGTCTGGCAGATTCGAAACTTCCGGCGTATGGCCTCAGGCTGGTATTTGTACCTGAAATTGATGTCATACTAGCGGCCCTGACCTGAAGCTCCTCCAGAATTCTGTCTGAAATAGCTTGGAAATAGCGTATCTTAGAGCCCAAAAGCACCCCGGGTTTTCTTGTCCAGGTATAGCGTAACTTAGGGTCTCATGATGCAGATGTGCCTCATAAGCGCGTCTATGTAGTGCCTTCTACAGGTTGAAGCTAAGATTCCTCCAAGTGTCAAAGAATACAGTACCACTCAAGTAAGTACTACTTAATGAGGACTATTCTCTATTGCCCACTCGGAGATTTCCATGGACAATTGCTTGGTTCAGCTTAAATGCAGTCACTTTCAAGTGCTGCAGTGACTAGTGGTAGACTACTATTTGCTAGTGTTAGTCGATCAAAGATTGGCATCCGAACTGAAGTAGAATTGGTCCAGAGTAAGCCGTCGGACATCAATTAAATCCCACCCTCTTCGTTCTAATTCTAGATTCACCTCAATACAATTTTTGCTGGAACTCTTCGCTGGGCAAAAGCTTTTCACCCAAAATGTCACAGCTTCTTCAAGAGAAGCACGGTACTTTGATGTTTCACTAGGGGCAACCTCGTTGTCTATCATGGGTATTACTCAAGAGCTGACTAGTGGGTTGATTGCATGGAAACCCTTATATTTATAAAAAATATATCAGTGCTCCAGGCCAGCCATTTAAGCCTGAGGGTCGACCTTTCATAAATGCTACACTCACAAGCGCTCGGACCGGGAACTCAAGGCTATACGGAGTTGTGCCAGCGCTCCTATCGAGTCCTATGGTTCATCGATCATCACTGGCCCCTTGCCCATTGACAATATCCTCGTCCATCCGAAGGGAAAGCGATGGATGTTGTGGATTAAGTGATCTAGGCACACTTGTGCACTCGGTTGTTAGACCTTTTGTATACAATTGCCTGGGTATACCCCATAGCCTGTATAGTATTTGTACTACAATACCTCCTAGAATATTCTAAATAGTACTGGTAAGTAGCCTGAGGCTGAGTAAGTACTGAGTAATACTAAGGAATGTACTAGAATGTTCGAGTACAACAGTTTGGTCGGGCATATGGATCTTCTCGCTTAAAAGTTAAAACTTTCTCGGAATTCCATATACAGTCTGAGTCTGGGACATGGAGAAAATGTTGAGAAGAAACTACAACTTCCCAACGTTCAACATGTCCTCGAATCAAGGACTCGGACTTCAACATATACTTTACCCCACTCATCTAATATGCTCCATTGAACTTATGGTAGTATGGTGCCGCCGAAGCTATCATGCTAAAATAATTCCCTTTGGCAAATCACGCACACCGCACATGACCGCATAGAATATGATGCTCACGCTTCAAGTACGTTGTATATATAATATAAGTGCATTGGCATAATCCCAAAATGCTATATGGCGCCAGGCCTATTTTACAAGTGTTGGCGAGAGTTTTACTATAAAGTTCTCGTTCACTAAATGTACAAAGTAATATCAACTTGAAGTTCGAACCGTCACTCTTTTAATCAAAGTTTCATAATTCATTTGTTACCCTATTTTCCATCCTCTTTCTCATAGACAACGCTTGGAGTACCATTTATGACCTTGGATATCTGTCAGCATTGAAATAAATTCACAATATACATTACTTACCTGACAATGGACTCAAAATTTCCTAGATCAAGTCTCCTAAGTTGGAGGCTCACTGCAGGGATTACATAGGAAAGACTCGATATCAGTCCCCGTGTTAACATTGATACACGGTCCTGTAGGGTCTTCGAAAAAAGAACGATTCGCCTGTACATCCAGGATCCACAAAAAACGTTATACAGAACTCCCTGTTCAAGGGGTCGTTGACCTGAAGCGCGCATGACTGAGTAAGTGGAAACAATCTGCTTGAGTCACACACCCACCTGAAAAGAGTGTAGACCGGCAAACGACATACAGCCCACAGCCTGAGTGCACGAAGCGCTGGGTCCTGGATCGCTGTCACATGCATTTCCACCCCAAGTAAAAACCTCAGGCTCAAGTTGGGCAGCACTGTTCGTGATCATGTACAGAACAGCAAGAAGGGTTGTGGAGACTGGAATCTGCATTGTAGAATCTCGAACTCAAGGGAGGTCTGGGGACTCAGGAACTTCCAAGTTCCGTATGGCCTATTTATACCTGAAATTGATCTTCCGGACCCCCGGAAGGTCCCGCAGAACCCCGTCCGATAGGCATATCATAAGCCCAAAATGACCTGTCTTCTTGTCTGGAGATAGCCTAATCTACTAGGGTCTCACTGTGGTGAGGTTCTTCTGATATGGCGTGCAGCACCGTATAAGCGTACTATGTACATGCGGTGCCCCCAATGAGCTGAAGCTAAGTGTCAAGAAATACATACTTGGTAGCACTACTAATGAGCAATGTTTTCTATGGCTCTACTTACTTATCCTCATGGTCAGTCATCTACTAGTTATCTCTTGGGTCATTTATGGGTTCTTCAAAAGCGAGAGACAAAGGTGAGACGCGGCTTTGTATATTCTACCTGTCCTTAAGATTAAACTGCAATCATATGTACATTTTTGATGATTTATCTTATTTCCGTTCAACTTCACTGGTGTCAGCGAAGCTTGAGAACCGAGCATTCTGGACATAGCAGGTGAACTTGAAGTCGTCAATATACTTACTCCTTACTTCTAAGCACTTAGCAAATCGGGTTGTAATGAAAATGCCATACCGTACAGTTAGGGGGAGTCGGGGACGTAAAAAGGCTGCCCGTGTGATACAAGGTCAACTGCCAATGAAAAAGTGGAGAGCTTGTTATCCGTTCAGACGAAAACCTGCTTCAAGAGAATAGCCTGAGATCGTATAGTCAATTGCTTGAGTCAGCTTACATGCAGTTTTCAAGTTTTGCACCACTATTTGGGCGTTTCGCTGGCAAAGTTAGTCGCTCAGACTCAAAGACTAGCATCAGGACTGGTCCGGAGTAAGCCGAACATCAAATTAATCCCACCGGTTTCGATGATGGGTTCTAATTCTAGATTCACTTCATAGGTTTTGCTGGAACCTTGACTTCACTATTAACACAGCAAAAACTTTTCTCACAAAGTGCCACAGCTTGAGCTTCAAGAGAAGCAGTTTGGGTCAGCCGTTACTCCTGGAGTCGCTTCACTACGTTGCTTGTATGGGAAGTAGTATTCAAAAACTGGCTACTTGGGTGGCTACCGGTTAGACCTTTCGTCAGTGCCGTGCTATCGTAAACCGCTCCGATCGGGAGCTCAAGGCTACACGGAGTCATGCCAGCGCTCCTTTGAAGCTGGGATCATCGCCGATGACTGAGTCTCTTGACCATTAACGTATCTTCCATCTGGAGAGAAAGCGATGGATGTTGAGTCCATCGAGCACATGGACTTCTTTACTTTAACCTTTCTCAGAAATTTCATATACGTCTTCAGTAGGCCTGAGTCTTGAGATCTTGAGAGCGCGTCCAGGCCTCGGAGAAAATGTTGAAGGGGTTAGGGACCTGAGTCTATCGTAAGCCACTTCGATCGGGAGCTCAAGGTTACACGGAGTGATGAATGTTGAGTCCGTCGAGAACATGTACTTCTTTGCTTTAACCTTTCTCGGAAACTCCATATACTTCCTGAGTACGCCTGAGCCTTGAGCGCGTGTGTGCCCCGGAGAAAATCTCGACTCGAAAATGCGGGTGGACCCGACTTTCATGCCCTTGAGTTAGTAAGGTCTCCGAGCCCATACTCGTCACCTGCCATCTACTTTAACTTATTGTAGTACTTGTAAGTTGTCCCCGCCGATACTGTCACGAAGTAAAATAATTCCCTTTGTTCTAGTTGAGGCAAATCACGCACACCACACATGACCGCATATAGCACATCATAAGAAGTTAGAACTGAATCATGCTCACGCCTCAAGTACGTTGATTGTAATGCATTGGCATAATCCCAAATTGCTATATAACTATTTGATATCAGGACAACGGACTAGTGCGTTGGGTTACTACTAAAACCTAAAAACCAAGTCAGATCTGGCGTAACAAAAAAAAAATAACTGTGCAAGGACGCTTACTAGCACCAAGTGCATATGCTACTCCTAGAAAGCTGGTCCGCACATGAACTGGAAGGTGTTGCCTGGCTCTACAAAGAGACTGAAGCATCCGCCGGGGAGTTGGTCCGCCCCATTGCCAACCGCACAGTTACCAGTGAAGAAAAGGAAACCCGTGCATTCATTGATAGTGTTAGTGAGGATCGAAGACCCGCTGATCTGTTCGCAAGCGCAAGTCTCGTCGCCGCTGCAGGTACCAGTGGCTACAACGTCGCCAGTGCAGTCGGAGCCGGAGAATTGGGTCCAGTTGGCGCTGTTTTGAGCTTGGACGCCCAGAGTAAGCAATGTGGCCATAGCGACCAGGGAAGCGAGGAAGTTGGGTTGCATGTTCTGCGAGTAGTATGGCTTGAGCGACAACAGCCATGGTGAGGTAAAGATCACTGTACCTTTGATTTATCTGTTCAGGAAGTGAGGTTCGTCTTTCTGCGAGCTCGCCTTTTATACCATCCTTAGAATTCAAGTGTGTTGCATATGGCTCCTACAAGGCGATGTATGCAATAATCGAGTAGCTGCTCAGTGCCAGTGCAATGCATATACACTTGCTCACCTTAACTGGCACTCTAGGAGCTGAATGGTGGGCTTTGCGTTTTTACGACGATTCTTCTGCTTACGGATCGTTATTCGTGTGGTACAAGAAGTTTGATAGAATGGATATCGATCATGATTCCGAGGAGTCGATTCAAGTAGCATTGTGTAGGACCACACTGCTAAGCTAATGGCGTTGCGCATTTACGACGCATCTTTCACCTGTTGAGCCTTAAGGACTAACAAAAGGAAAAAATGACACATAGCTAACTGGTCAGAGTAGTACAAAAGCTAGAACAACAACGGCACGAACTATATATATATTTTTTGAACGCCAGCGATGGCTATGACGCCAAGCCCATAATCATCCCTCCTCTTCTCCCTTTATTACATTCGGAACCGAGACGTGTTTAACCAGTGTGGAGCCGTCTGACATGTGGTCGCGCAGAACTGCTTTGGAGAGGGTGTTTTCGCGTTCGAACGTTTTCGGAAGGGAAGAGGGGAGAGAGTTGAAGAGAGAAGAACGAGCTGAAGGTGAACAGAGGACAAAGCCAGTCGCTCCTTCATATCTGCTTCATCGAAACTGGAGAGCAGAAGCTGGCGAATTAGTAGGTAGTACCAAGTACTCAAGCTCAAGCCTCAATACCATACTGTACAGACCATAGTACTTACATGTGCATGCCAACTAACTGGCAAAAGACGATAACTAATAGCTACATACAAGCAGCTAACATCAACCCACCACGTCGATACTCGAAACTCGACCGTCTCCAGAGATACATTATTTAAAATATACATAAAATCGAAAAAAGATCGTAGAAAGATACTTGAAATACACGATATACACGATACATGCGTTACGCACATCAGGTCGTAAACAGAAAGCAAAGCAGAAAAAAAACGCAAAGCATACGTCCGTCCGTGCCGCCAGCTCTGAGCTTTAGACCTCGGTTCTATACGTTCCTCGCGTGCACTAGTAAAGATAAGCCCCTACCCAAAACTTCGCCCCAGCCTCACCCAAATCACATCACATCCCCTTCACGCTCAAGTACCCAACGGCAAACCCAAGCAAAAATCCCCCTACAATCATAACCCCCGTAGGCCAAAGCCCTCTTCGGAAACGATAGCCCGAAGCGGGTTTAGTACTAGCTTCGGTCGTGGTGCTAGCATTATTTCGTTCGGCATTACATTCAGTGTCGAGCGAGTCAACCGAGTCGAAGCTTCGGGTTAGCTTATCGTCAATACCAACAACGTCCTCCGAGATTCTGTCGATATCGACGTTGGCTTCGCCTCCGTGATGACCATGACTATGGATGGATCACGCCTATGACCATCAGTGATCCTTCGATCCCTGGGCGACGTCAAAAGCAGTTTCCGCGAAATCAGATCCCATAGCTGCGCTCGTATCGGAGCAAGCGGCGCGAAAATGGAAAACGACAATGTGATAAGACTTGAAGGGAGGTGTAAAGGGTGCAACGGTGTATGAGTATGCAAGTCCAGTATGAACGACTGAGAAGTGTTGGAATGGGAATACGAATAAGGTGATGTTGAGCCGGGTGTTGACCTTCGGAACGAGCACGGGAAGAGGCACCCCGTGATGGACGATGGGAGGAAGAAGAGGCCGGGAAGGAAAAGCCACGACGAGTGGGACAGGTGGTATGAGAGGTGTTGATGGAGTTCGTCTGTGGATATGAATAGGACTCTTCGGTGAGTGAGAGTGAGAGCGAGGAAGTTATAGTCGAGGAGGAAGAAGAGACGATAGCGAGGATGATGATGTGGAGGATGAGTTCCGCGTCGTAGACTTCTTTGTACGAGATGGCTTGCGCGCCTTTACTGTACCGGTTCCGTGCACGGCAGCATGTGCGACTGTATGAGGTACTCTCGAGGCGAAGAGCGCATCTTCCTCGGATTCGGGAGTAGAATCGACTTGGCGGCGCATTAGCTTCATGTCCCGTGAGGAAGAATAGGCCTCTTCCAAACTGGCTTCCCACTGCGCTTTAAACTGGGTCCAGGTACCTTCAGGCTCGACAGTAGAACCACTTGCGCTCGGTAAATCGATACCTAGCACGACCGTCGAGTCGTCTTTGATATGACTAGAGTCAAGGGCCGTGATATCAGAGCCATAAAGACGAACACTAGCACGACGATCTTTTATGGAGTAAGATCGTCGTCAAGATGCTCCGTGGGTGCTGCTACAGTTGTATTCCTCTGCGCGGCCCACTTCAGATACTTTTCGACAGCTTCGGTTCGTAGCCGCTGAGAAGCTTCAGGTTGATGGGTCAATGCGTTGTGAAGTTCCTGTACGCTTGATACATCAAGAGCGGCTAATGGCGCATTCTGGGAGGAAAGTATGCTGCTAGGTGCACGGTCGTAGTTTAGATGAATGAGAGGAACAAGAGGGATAAAACTTTGGCGAATCGTGCAATTTCGGTGTCGTTCATGACGTCTGGAGAGGTGAAAATATGAGTATAGATTACGCTGAAACGAGAGAAACGCACGACTATCAGACACTAAAACCACAGCAACTAACATCCGACTCTCCGAGAACGAGGTTAATATCGTCGTGATGACCGATTCCAAGTCCCGCCTGATTGGAACAACAGATAGAAGTTGCTCGCGGAGATTGTATCGTCCAGTTCCTGTTTGACTCGCTCAGGTCCGACAACGAGCAAACGCAGAGTGTTTGCACCATAACTCGAAGCATGTGGGGTGTCCAAGGGATAATAAAGCGACGGAACTGGCGAGAGCTTCGGGGAGCGTCAATGGAGGAATAGTTAGTTCTCTCGCGGCACCTGACCCCGTGCCTTCCGAAGCAACAGATGCGGGTGAACTGAAGAAGAACGAAGAAGTAACGGATGGAAACGAGGATTCTGAATCAGAGTCTGATTCGAATTCGTGGTCAGAGTGGTCGGAATCGTGCGGAAGCGGAAGTTGTGGTGGAACAACTTGAACAGAAGAAGACGATAGTGGATCTGGCATGCTGAGGATGCTGGCACTGGCACTCGATGACCCATCATTATCCAGCTCATTCCACTCGAGATTCATTGAGGAAAGGTGCTACGAACATTTGTGAGTATTTGCATATGACTATATAAAGGCAACTCACTGCTGGTATCCATTTCAGTTTCCATACTAATAGTGTGAAGATCCTAGCTCGGTTATTATGAAGGGTCATATACAAGGCTCAAAGACCACATACTCCTAGTCTCCTTCGATAACGATCCAAGCTTTAAGCTTACAAACTTGAGTCGTGGCGCTTCTCTAATCTACTCGGGGTTTATCGATATTATCCTTTGTGTCGATTTTAGATTAGAAGAGAAAGTAGAGCAAGTCACGAAGGAAAGGGAAGATGAATCTGAGACTCGAAGAAAGAAGAGAGACAGGGAAGAGAAATGCAACAAGAGGATGTTTGGGGAAACGTGTTGTAGTAATTGATGCGTCATTTTTTGATTAGATTAGATAAGACGGCTGCACTGCCACCCTGTAAAGACTACATACTGCGTTCATTCAAATTTCCAAAGCTAGTAAGTATAGCGCAGGGTTGGAGTACTCCTACTAAGGAGTCGATATGTGATGGTATTTAGCAGGAGTCACGCCTATAGCTTTCGAGTCCTACCAGACTCTTCGGTAGCTACATGACGCACCTCCGCTGGAACCTCACACAACACCAAGGACAGCACCTCTTATCTGCTCCCCTCCACCTTAGTAGATTTGCTGATTTAGGCGGAAGAACATAATAACAAAAACTACTGATGAGACAAAAAAAAATTGAAGCCGTCCGAATTCTGCAGGCCGGTATGCATGTCAAAGCTGTAGATATCATTCCCAATTCGAACCGTTGGCCCAAATATTATATAAAATATTCATTCAAGACAGGTAGATGTCTTTACAGCTCTTTGAAATATTCATGACAGTCCATCAATTTGAGACAAGTCGTGTAATTTGAATGACTTCATCAAAATTCCGATTTCTCGAGCTCAGGACACAGATTTGATAATTATCTACTTGTTATTATAAGTAACTACATTGTATGATTATTTATTGTTGTAACAGTAATAATAATTCTATTGTAATCCTGCATGCACGTAAACTTTGGGCCTGCCTCTGCTTCCCTCCCTCCCCTTTGGGTGATAAGTCAAGCGGCGGGACGGTACAGTCGACCTTCGGGTGTGAAGGGAATCACAACGACATGGTACAGAGGAAAGAACAATTAGATTACCTAATGTATGTAACAGAGTATAAGTAGTTACTGTACATAAGTGGCGGAACAACCGAGCACAAGAACATATGCTCTAACATTGGGGGTCCCCCAAGCCAGGAAGACGCTAAAGCCTTGTTTACGCTAGCAGGATATACCCAACCCTTAACCTCTAACTTTTGCACTTCACATGAGCCGCCTTTGGCAGCCCCTAACCCTAAACCCCAACCACTAACTTTCATGCTTCATGCAAGCCGCCTATGGCAGCGCCAAAACCCTAACCCAAGCCCAAACCTAATTAATAAAACAGAGAAATAATAACACATTACCAGTCAGGCCCAGCAAAAATCATGTTGATTAAGATTGGATGAGATTGGATGAGATTGGTAACTGCCAGACCCCCCCAATCCTAGCAGCCTGGATACCCAGGGCTCCCCAGGCTGTCCTGGGCTGCCCTGGGGTTGATCTGAGTTGACCTGCCAATCAGGAAAAAGTTCCTAAAGCCCAGGCTCCCCAGAGACACCCCCCAATCCTAGGCAACCTGGGGTAAACTGGGATACCCAGGCTCCCCCAGGTCATCCCAGGTCAACCCCAGGCAGCCCAGGACAACCTGAGGAGCCCTGGGTATCCCAGGCTGCCTCAGGTTGCCTTAGGATTGGGGGGTGTCTCTGGGCAGCTTGGGCTTTAGCACTTTTTCAGTGGGGGAGCCTGGGTATCCCAGGTTGCCTCAGGTTGCCCAGAATTGGGAGGGTGTCTCTGGGGAGCCTGGGTTTTGGGCCTTTTTCCTGATGTACCCAAACCAATACATACTGAATCTGTTCATTTTAAACCACATTGGTTCTATAAGGCTGAATGATCTAAGCCAAGATCTAAGCCATTAAAATTTTCACCCTACACTGCCATGCGACATGTCAAGAGAACGCCGTGTCTGTAAAAAATATTTTCCAAGTCAAAACACTAAAGCATTTCTCTTACGGACCACCACAATCACCTTCTGCTGGCACTCTAAAGTTACTCTGTCTGGGTATGCCTCTTTGCTTCTTGAAATAGACTATCTGAAGGTCTCAAAAGAGCTGGTCAAGAACTGGTTGATGGATGGCAATTATTCAGGTGCACTCTTCATCAATTACTTACTTAACCTGCTAATGACCAGTTTCAAGGTGATGCTGTACCATTATTGCAATATAGGGCAGCTGTGGTGTAACACCCCTAGGGTGGTCATCCTTAATTCACACGATGATACGGCCCAGATTTGTTTGGGCATAAAACATGCAGTATATGCGTGTTTTTGGCACCAAGTCATGCTGTATTAAAGATATGCACTGCACGAAGTATTCTAGAATCCGCCGTTACCGCGCGGCATCATTAAAAGACACAGATGTTAATTGTTGATGACATCAAAACTGAGTCTCGGCAACAGAACACAGTTGTAATCAATGATAGTGCAAAGAATACTGAAACCCACCACAAATATGACTTATATTCAGACTATTGAAGCGATCCAAAGGTATCTTATTACAACTAGAAGACTACTAGACAGAAGGAACAGGTATCAACGTTAAACGGTCCAAACGGGACTTCCCATCAGAAATTGATGTGAGGAGATTAATACATCGCCGACCCCGAGGAGATTGATGTGCCGAGGTTCCGGGATCATTCCAAGATCATGCCGCGGCGTCCCGCAGATTTAAGACAGCGCGTGAAATAAATATTTCATGCGCTATTTATTGAATAACAAGAGCATATGTACTCCCGCACAACTCGTATGGTGTATTTTACACTGTGATATTGAGATACAGTATATAAGAAGGTGTCCCCACGAAATAGAGGGAAGCACTTTCCTCCCCCATTCCTGTTACAGGGTTGGTGTGGTTGGTTTGTGTCTTCTAGTGACAAGTGCACATTAAACAAGAGTACAAGTTAAATGAAATAAGAAAGTATAAAGAAAGAAAACCAAAGTCCTCAGTAACTACCTTATGCTCCAGAAAGTTAATAGCAGTGAGAGTGTTGTGAGTAGCGCATACTCTCTCTGTCAATTGTACTTTTAGTGTAAAGTCTAAGTTCAGGCAATTGAAAGATAAAGATTAAAGCATGCCCGAGTTTGTTAGAATCTCGAGACAGAAAATCTATCACAACCTTGTAAATATGATGCAGATGTATGTACTTGCAATAAGAATTCTGATTTGTTCAATGATAACCCCCTTGAACTCATGTTAGTCTTTGGTGTGTGTTGGTGTTGGTGTGAGGTATTCAGCTTCATAGTAGCATTTTATGCATAGCCCAGAGTCGGCATATCATATGGAGCCCACCGCGAGGGGGTTTCAAATCAGAAAACAGTTGCATTTGCTTCATTTGCATCTACCCAAAAGCAACGACAAGTTCATCTTGGACTTGTCTGATATTGCAGAACTTGATTGAACCTTGGATTGAACATGCTTGAACCTGTTTATCTTGCTTCAGAATTAGTTGTGTTAACGCAGTTCATCTCGTTACTGTGTTATATCATCCTCTTTTGTTGCATACATTGAGCATACAACCTTGCTTGCCATTGAGGTTCATCACCTTACAAATGGATCCACCTCCACATTGAATGCTTTTCGAACTCAAAGCCTTTAACCCCATTCATACCCGGGTTGCCGGTAGACTCTCTGCTTGGCTCCCGCTCACTCAGAAATTAGAAGTTTGAAGTGACACGTCTTCAGTCTACATTTCAGAGTTGTACCGCTTTGAAGACCATCTCATATATCAAATAGAAAAGTCACACCTGACAAGAAAAACATTTGAATAAAGTAGAAAAGCCAAAAACACTTAGAAAATGTTGAAAATATGAAAAGAATATCTTGTTCTTGCTGTTGCACTTTGAAAATTTGAGGACTTCAACAGTCCTAACCTTGTATCAATTCCAGAGCGCAACCTCCCGGAATCAACTGTATGAGAACATCTGACAGCCTTGCAATGCAACTCTGACTCCGTGAAAGTTGTGAAAGTTGTGCAGGCATTGTCTTATGAAACAGTCCTAATGGACATGAAAAATAATTGATAGCTGTATAAATCATGATAAAAATCGAGATAATTTCAGAAAACTCCGAAAAACATTCAGAAACTTCAAAACACTCCTTTAATTTATAAGACCCCTGACCCCGGTGCACTTGATGAAAAATTATTAATGTCCTAGAATGGCGTTGTGCGCCCTTCTGGATCTCTTTATTTATTGAAAGAAACCCAGCATTGCATGTCATCTAGAATATAGAAACCAATTGCCAAGGAAGCGGAACCAAGGTCATACCCAGTGAACCTCCTAAGCAATTCAGAGTTAACGGAAAAGTTAGAACTCATCACAGGATATTTGACTGAAGTGTTCAGTGTTTGTACTTGTTGGGAGGAACCCAGCGAGACTTGAATGGAATATTGAAGACCATGGAAGTGTTTTAAAGACACTTTAGTTCAATAGGCCCCGCATTGACACATTCAGCACTTTATCCTTGAAAGAAGCATAAATACCAGTCAGAAAAATGTTCAGATAAATCCGTGATGGAAGAATACACGGTGGTGAAAGTGCCAGGTTGCTGCCTGAACTTTGAAGTCTTGTAAAGAAGATATCCGAGATGTGTTACTAGCTTGGTCCACAATCTACTTAATTATCTTATGAGCTCAAGACAGATGTTGGAGATAATTTTCAATAGATTGAACAGCCGATGTGCCAAGATTGAGCAGTGGAAAACAGAAGAAGACCCTGTTGAGTTGTGGACAAGTCCATCACAAGAGCATGAATTGGAAGTGAACTCAATGAAAATTTGAACTCCAAGGATGACAGATGACTTAGTAGTAACAACAAGAAGCTAAGACTGAACAAAGAAATGACTATACTAGAGAGCCTTGTCATATGACAACACTTCCAAAGCCTAAGAGGTGTTGAAATAACTCAGAAATTGCCTCAGATGTGTAATGTGTTGTCAACCAAAACATTTGGGTCATCATAGAACTTAGCAGAACAGGAATGCTGTTCACAATTGTATGAAAATTACTTTTGGTCACCCTTTTAATCAAAGAGTGTTCAGTTCAAGCAAGACTATACCCAGCTATGATACACTGAGGCTTATTGATGACAGAGAAGAAATCAGTTGCTCACAGATCAAGTCAGAGCAGCTAGAAATCAAACCCAAACCTGAAACAGATTTAGGTCTACCCTAGCAGAACGATAGACTCTGTAATGCATTGCCAATCATGTGACACAAAGAAATCATGTCCAGTACTTGAAGAGTTTTATGACGTTGGAATCAGATGAAGATAGAATAATGAAGAATGCTGATATGCCCCGCAACTTTTTGAGTCTAAACTAGACTTAAGGATCACTGCTGGACAGTCCTTGAATGATATGTACTAGTTCACACCACTTGAGGGCGGTCACCCAGTGCTGTGCTCACCGACCCCAAATTGGGCAAGCTCACACAACACCTGTACGGCCTCATCTTCGTGTGCACGAATGGCCTAACATTGATATGAAAGCATCAGCCATTTCGGTCTAGACTCTGAACTTGATATATTTGATTTGATTGAAACGACCTCACCAGGAGGCCGTTTTATATGAAACATTCAATGTTGTGGATTGTTTAGACGATTCTAACATTGTTTGACTGATAAGAACTCCATTACAAGCATTCCCTTCCATAAGGAATGCTTGTTTAGAATGATAATACCTTATTAAGGGTACAAGACTTAGAATATGCAATAGGGCAATCTGGCGCAAGAAATAAGATGTACTAGAGAACCTGAGGCACTAGAACAAACGAGAGCAGTGCATAAGCATCCGACGGCATCGAAATACCGATACCCAGAGTATTTCTCCAGTCCCAGAACATGGTTCCATCAGTTGCTGGGATAAATGCCTCATATTAAAATTATTGCATAGTATGATGATACAGGACAGGAGTATGGGTCAGACCGAGTCCAAAGAGGTCTCGTAGACGTTTCCTGACCTCCCGTCCTATACTCCATATTTTCCCCGACAATAGAGACGAGATTTGAGTAGGTACTAAAAGGAGACATACCTATATTTCTATGGATGTGCTTGTACCTCAGTGCCCATCAATCAGAGACTTTAGAAAATTTAGGAACCCTCAAAAGGGGTTTATACAAGCTAGAAATACGGTAAAAAGTCCCGATACCGGGTGGCTTTCCAATGCTCCGGCACAGGACTGAGATCAGTCCCTCGTGGCAGTATTTCAAAGATTAGAATGAAACTTGATGTTGCAGGGCTTGGATGACAATTATCAAGGCGAGAATAGCTGAGATACATCCTTATACAAGTTATCCCTGACCTATGGAGCCTGTGGACTACTGGTTCACATTTACTTACAGTCATGAGTCACTGTAAGTACTGGCAATTAAGAATGAATGAAAAAGGACATACAAAGAAGTCAAGATTGAACATCTATGATCTGAAATGGAACTGAATAGAGTGAAGAAGCAACCTTTGTCTTCTGCCAACACACCCATAGTTAACCTTATCAATGCATATTAGCAAGAATAGAAAGCTAAATTGAATTCTTGATACTGATCAGAATACTGAGCTCACAGTCACGTCTGAGTGATATAGCCAAGTGATTTCCAAGAAATAGTAATTTGATGACCATGAACGGAATATCCACTTGTGAAAGGCATTTTGTCTAGAAATTTGAAGGATCAAATGATGTTTTTAAAGAAGCCACCACTGCATGAAAAAATTAACCTGGATCCCTGTTTTGAGTTTTGAAATACCCAGAAGTGTTAATGACAAGTAGGACAGAAGTGCACTATTTATCACAGAGTAGCATCTATTAGAGCCAATGTCTCATGAACTGAGGACAGTTCATATTTAGTATGGGGGAGACAATGTCAGATCGACTCAGATGATATTCCCTGAAACTCATTTTGCTCTAAATGATCTGTAGAATGAGGACATGTGTAGCACTTTGTACAACTTTGCAAGACTTTGTACTATGTGGTTCCATTGACCTAGAAACTTCTCTGCCTCAGAACATTGTTTCAGTATGAAGACTTGCCTATTCAGCAAGTACTGAAGAAAATATGTCAGTTTCACTGGTATATCATTAGAACTGGAGAGCATTCCACTGAGCATTCACAGATAAATGAAGAATAAATAAGAGAGGCTCATGGTACTGCATGGACCACTCTGGATGAAGTCTAGATGACCCATACTTTCTATCCTGACAACTTGAATGAATGAACAAGATAGCATGGAACATTAGAAAGCATATACAAAGTAAGGAGCTAGAACATGTTGTCTTTGCATCCTGCATGATAGTAGAGGCCTGAGGGGGACCTCTGTAGTGTTAGACCATGCCTCAAGGGCTTGCTTAGACTGCAACATAGATTTGAGAGTAGCCTTGAATTGACAAGGAGCTCAGTCCTAAAAAGAAGAGATTAGGGACTTGACATTGGCCATAACAGAACACCTCACTGGGTGCAGCCTAGCTGAGGGTTGAGTACACTATGCTGAAGTAAACAGTAAACTGCATACACCAAACTGGCAGAAGTGTAGTCAGATGGAGTTCTAGACACCTGTTTTGGCATTGAATGAATAAATGTTTAGAGAGCTAGAACAAAAACATGGCTGAGAAAAACCAATACTTTTAATTTGGTGCAGGCGCCATGTTTGCATAGATCCAAGTCAGTGCAGCATAACTTAACCTGGACCCAAGTGATTCATGAATGATAGAAATAGAGAGAGTAATATGATGATTGATCTTGAAGCACAATTGAGTAAACAGATCGAAATGACTTAATCCATATAAGCAAGAAAGAAGATGAAATTTGTTGATAAGAAACTGTATCGGATGCAGCAATGAGAATAACATATCTGATGAAGTCAATTGTCTATCCATTGTATAGTGCAGGTCTGTGCAACCCCAGAAACCTTGAAGTTTAATGAACTGAGGACAGTTCATGTTAAGAAAGGGGGGGATGATACGGCCCAGATTTGTTTGGGCATAAAACATGCAGTATATGCGTGTTTTTGGCACCAAGTCATGCTGTATTAAAGATATGCACTGCACGAAGTATTCTAGAATCCGCCGTTACCGCGCGGCATCATTAAAAGACACAGATGTTAATTGTTGATGACATCAAAACTGAGTCTCGGCAACAGAACACAGTTGTAATCAATGATAGTGCAAAGAATACTGAAACCCACCACAAATATGACTTATATTCAGACTATTGAAGCGATCCAAAGGTATCTTATTACAACTAGAAGACTACTAGACAGAAGGAACAGGTATCAACGTTAAACGGTCCAAACGGGACTTCCCATCAGAAATTGATGTGAGGAGATTAATACATCGCCGACCCCGAGGAGATTGATGTGCCGAGGTTCCGGGATCATTCCAAGATCATGCCGCGGCGTCCCGCAGATTTAAGACAGCGCGTGAAATAAATATTTCATGCGCTATTTATTGAATAACAAGAGCATATGTACTCCCGCACAACTCGTATGGTGTATTTTACACTGTGATATTGAGATACAGTATATAAGAAGGTGTCCCCCACGAAATAGAGGGAAGCACTTTCCTCCCCCCATTCCTGTTACAGGGTTGGTGTGGTTGGTTTGTGTCTTCTAGTGACAAGTGCACATTAAACAAGAGTACAAGTTAAATGAAATAAGAAAGTATAAAGAAAGAAAACCAAAGTCCTCAGTAACTACCTTATGCTCCAGAAAGTTAATAGCAGTGAGAGTGTTGTGAGTAGCGCATACTCTCTCTGTCAATTGTACTTTTAGTGTAAAGTCTAAGTTCAGGCAATTGAAAGATAAAGATTAAAGCATGCCCGAGTTTGTTAGAATCTCGAGACAGAAAATCTATCACAACCTTGTAAATATGATGCAGATGTATGTACTTGCAATAAGAATTCTGATTTGTTCAATGATAACCCCCTTGAACTCATGTTAGTCTTTGGTGTGTGTTGGTGTTGGTGTGAGGTATTCAGCTTCATAGTAGCATTTTATGCATAGCCCAGAGTCGGCATATCAACGAGAGAACATGACAAGGCTTTGCAATGTGTGTACTACAGGTGTAAAAAGAACTACAGTACATAAGCGCTAGATGTGAGTTTTATACTATGCATGACTTAATAGATAAGATTGACTATTAAATAGGCCGTTATCACTAGATAACGGTGATGTGTGATTAGATGGAGCGCTATCACTCAGTGATAGTGCCAGTGGGTCAGGACTAGGTCCATAAGACGGTAATACGCAGATTTTGCGCTTAGGCTTGTAGCCATATATTTTGACAATGTATATGCACTATACATACAATAAGAGGGTTATACGGAGCCCGAACATGATAACTGTAGCTAACACTTAGTATCTCAGTGATATAATTGTGACAATATGCCTACAAGTGTAGTCTGATACTAAACTAGTAAGGATACTTGAGGTGCCCAGAGACATCAGCACTAGATTGTCAGTCTAGTTTCTACCCACCCCAATGCATACACAAATCTGCATACTTGGATGTCTTGAAGTGGGATGAGTACTGGTGGCGGCATTACCCAGGGAAGGCATCAGAAGGGGAATGCAATCCCCATACTGCGCTAGCGGAAAGATGGACACCGGAGGGTAAGATCTACAATCGCCTTACAGACCAGAAGGAAGATCTTAACATGTTACAATGACTAGTCGGGTTGTGATGCGGCACAGCTGCTAGATGATTAAGCTAGGTGAATTTGATATTTGATTATCAGAAAGTTTGCAGAAAGTCCTACTGCAATAAACCCGACAATCTTATGGTGGATAGGACATTGCCAAGCTGCAGCTCTGATGGTACAAGAACTCTGAGCATTGTGCTAGTGCACATAACTCTGGGATTCTTGGTATCTACTCAAAGCTAGCGAAGTGAACTATTGCTGGGAAATATTATTATCTTAGGGGATTGAGCTGGTCTTGCTCAAAACCTACCAGACAACTTTGAGGATAGACATGCGGACATGTACCTGTGTGGAGCCATGAAACATCTGATGGAAGGAATGGTTATTTGCGGTATGAGATTCTGCGAGGACCAGAATACATTAACCATTTTAATTTCTTTTACTTTGATACCCAAATTGGGACCATACCTAAATTGGGACAGTTTTCTAGATAAATGTACAATATGTCCAGGCTAGAGTTTCCTTTCTTAAGCTAATTCCTCTCTTTCTTGAATTTCTATCTCACTCCATTTCTCTTCGACTCTGTTTCATCTCTTTTTGTATTAAACTAGTAAAGACCCAGTATATAAGCATGATGTATTTATCTCATAAATCAAGTTATCTTGCCACCTCTCATAACCACCCATTGTGACGAAAGTCAAAGGTCTCTTCACTGCCGGAGTCTGCTAGTTCCTCTTAATTCCCCCTGGTTTAAAAGTACTGAGTCAATCAAGAGTCAATCAAACACGTAACTGGGCATTTGTTTAGGGTGCATATGGAGTCTAGCTTTCTCTTCAAAGTTAATATTATATTCTATCTTATAAAGTTTGGATTGGTTTAATAAAAGCTTTGTAACAGCTTTTGTGCCTGCTTAAGATTGAGTTAGATCTTTTGCGTGAATCTAGTTGCTTCCTTAGAGGGGACAGCTTCTAGTAAGGAATTATTTGGCTCCAGAGTGAGGGTTCCTTAGCTAGCTCTTAACAAGTATTAGTGAGCCACTAAGATTGTGGTATGAGTTCCTAGTGATTAGGTTCACTCACAGTTTTGTAGCTTGACCAGACTCTAGGTCAAGCTACAAAACTGTGAGTGAAAGAGTTTGGTCAGGGACGTTACAGCATTAAGCTAGCTGGAGCCAGAGTTTGCCCAGGAGTGTCCTAGTTGTGTTGTATTGGTTTTGGTTTTGGTTATCGTTGGACACACACACACACACAGCTATTTGGTTACTTGGGTTTTTGGTCGGACATACATGCACAACTTAGACAATAGTCTACACTAGTTCAGTTCATAGAACTTACTAGACCTTGTCGACACTATGCTAGTTCAGTTGTTTCACTACATTGGCTGGTGTATCATCTTACATTTGATATCTTAACTTTCTTTGGGAATCTTTGACAATCCAGCCTTGCTCCCTTTAAATAAATTGATAGTCTGGTTAGGCGCAGTCTTGTATTTGTTAGGTTGTTTTCTAGCGCCTTTCACATACCAGTACAAACCAAGCCAATTAACGGTGGAGGCATTACATTCTCCCCCACTAGATTAACATCTCAGATGTTACTCAAATAACTAATGTTGGAATATGGACTCCTAGTGATGGTGTATCACTAGAGGGCATTGAGTGTTGGCATAACACTCACAATCCAGCATTGATCCGGCAGTAAGCCTACTGTAAAACAGCAGTGTATAATAATAATTAATGCAGTGGGACTTTTATCCCACTACTTGCAATACTACAAGTCAAGTAAGTTGACTGTAATGCAGGCCAATGGTCCAAGGCATGTGACTGGCCTGGAATCATGTCAAGATGACCAGTTTTCAGGCCACTGACTTGATACAGGTTTTGTGCAGCTTGTGCCCATCCTGTTGCACTTGCATTGAAAATTTCTGCTTCAACCAATAGCGGTAATTGATCTAGTTTATACTGGTCTTTGAAATGCATTACAAAAGAACTGTAACAGCTAATGAACAATACTACACTAAAACAGACTATCAAATTTAGGAGCAAGGTTGAGTTGTCAGAGATTCCTCTGGGATAACAATAAAATCGGATTAAGCTAGCTAACACAAACACCAGTACTGAGTATAAGGCTAGTGTTATGACTATATAGATTAAGCTCTGCAGACAGAGCTAGCTCAACTAAGTCAAAGTGTGAACATGTGTGTGTGTGTGTTAAAGATGTCCACAAGTCCAAGTGCCACCCAAGTATCCGCAGGTAGGAGTTGTGGGAATACTTGCAGGTATCACTACCCACGGATCCAGGTATCTGTTTCCCACAGATCAAAGCGGGTCATGGGTACCACTTCAAAAAAATTAAGCTACTTGCAGGTACTTGCAAGAAGCCAAAAGCACCTTGTGGGAGGGCAAGGATATTTTTTTTCGCACAAATAAAGGCTGAAATATGCTCTCCTCTATGCAATAGACCTTGTTTGAGCAGCTCATATGTCCACCTAGCATGTAGCATGTTATAAGTGGCTATATGCACTATAGTACACTATGATGAATATAGTCTCTCTTTAGCTTCTAGACTTGTATCAGTCAAGGACTACTGTTCTCTACCTACATCATGCTCTATTCTATGCACTAGGCACCTACTGAGTATCTCACACTCATACCTTGCATGTAGTAACCATTTCACTATTATTGTAAGTACTAAAATACTTGCAGATACTCACAAGTATCTTGTGAGTACCTGTGTTGGCTGGGATCTGCAAATACCCGCAAGTACTTGTGTTAAACTACCTGCGGATCCGGGTATCCGTTTCCCACGGATACATACGGGTCACGGGTAGCCCTTGAGGCCCACAAGTACCCATGCAACAGATCCGGGTACTACTTGACCCGGACTTGTGGACATCTTTAGTGTGTGTGTGTGTGTGAAATGGGGATGCAAACAAACAAACAAAGAATACTCCCAGGCAAACTCTGGCTCTGGCTAGTTGTCAAACTATGATGCTTTGAAACGCTCCTGGGCAAACTCTGGCTCCAGCTAGTGAATTACCATAAAGTCCCTAACCAAACTCTTGGTTAAGTTACTAAACTGAAGGTAATACCAAATTACCAGAAACTTGTCCCACACTCTTAGTGGCTCACTAACTTTTCAGCTAGCTAAGAACCCTCACTCTGGAGACAAATAATCCTTACTAGAAACTGTCCCCTCTAAGGAAGCAACTAGATTTAACTTGGTTATAATTACACATTTAAAGCCCTAACCAGAAACTCAAGTGGGCACAAAGCTCAGTGGCAAAGTATCAGTTCTCTATTAAAGTGGCTAGATGTCACAAGTCGGCAAAGCCAGCACTCCCTAACTTATAATGCTAGGTGAATACCCTAAGCTTATATAGAGAAGAGAGAGTTTAATACAAAAAGATACAAAACACACAGACTTTAAGAGAGAAACTGAGAGAGAGACAGAGAGAGGGCTAGGAAAGGAAACTCATCGCCATAAAGGGTATATAGGATATGGTAAAAACTGTCCAAACTACTATGTATGTCCAAATCAGGTAGTAACTCATATATATTAAAAATAGAATATCTCAATTCCCTTGTAGATTGTAAGATCTGTAGTATTCTGGTAGGCTAGCCAATTCTAAGTATGAGGTTTGCCTTCCCTCTTTGAATATATCCCTGGGTGGTGCATCCGCTAGCTCTTATCCCACTTCAAGACATCCTGTTATGTTCATGCCTTTCCATCATTATTCCGAGATGTTCCGACTCATTCCGAGACTCTCCAAGACTCCCTTACCTTCTCTCACGGTCTCTCACGGCTCCGATAGTTCCCACGACCTCTGGCGGCTCCGAAACTCCATTCTCTATTTTATCCCTTCCGATATACCTTTGGACTTCACAAATTCACTCCTACTTTGGCACTCACATTTCCGACGCCTTTATCAGCCATACCTTCGGCCCAATATATCGGCGGACTCTTTTGGTACTCATTACTTTCCCACGGCGGTCCGCAGTGCGCCGACATTCATCTCTTTTGTCTTTTCTACTCTATTGCTTATTGTTTTATCATTTGTATTGATTCCACCTCGTTCCGGCCTTGGCATTACCTTGGTCCGACTTTATTGTCTTTATTTAACAATTAGGTCACTTGTATATAAGCTAGGTACTTTGTACTATCGTTCCTCAGCAAAAAAATCATGAGTTACACGAGTTACAAGCTATATCAGTTATTGCACACTTTTCCGAGCTTTTCTTAAGTCTTTCTTTGTTCCTTATTCTTGCTGTTCTGTCCGATACCGGCCGACTCGGCTTGGTCCTTACCTCGGACATATCTCGGACCATTCTCACGCCCATACCTCGGTCCGACCTCGGTGATTTCTCGCACATTACTTCCTTTCCTTCTGGGACAACCTTGGTGGTGTGTTGGGGGTGTTGCTAATAGCTTCACCGAAGTCCCACCGTTTCCTTGGCCTTGTAGTCTATTCCGGATATTATTTCCACGATCCTGATCTTGCCTTTCGGCCCTACGTCCGCTCCGCTTCCATTCCGGCCTAGGTTGCACAACCTTGTCACATCCCTTTTGTAGAGTGATAAGCTCCTGAGTAGAAACTAGGTTGACTAGCCTAGTGTTAACATCTCTGGGCACCTCAAGTATCCCTGCTAGCTTGGCTTCTGGCTACGCTCGTAGGTGTACTGTAACAGCTAGCTAAGTATTATTGTTAAGATACTAAGCTTCTTCTACAACTATCATGCTTGGGCTCCATATAGTTCTCTTATTGCATTGTATAAACTACACAGTGTGTCAAAAAGTATAGTTACATGCCTAGGCACAAAAATTGTGTATTAGCAGGACAATGCCCCATGACAGGAAACTGCTCAGATACTTCCGAGAGTTGAATTTTGGTAGTATACTTGAGATTTTCAAGTACTGCAATTGACTACTAAATTCTAACTGAGAATTTAATATAAGGAACTTCCTTGAAGTTCTGCTTGGTCTTCCCCACATCAGCATTTCTCCACAATTGTGATCCGGTATAATTGGCATCAATACATGCCAATCACGCCTCTTTATACAAATTTCGGGAGTATGTATAGACCCCCGAGTGCATGATGGAAACACCCAATTATACATGGTTATAGACGTTTATGGTCCCGATTCTCGTCCGATTATACCTTGCTTTATACCCGGTAATACCAGATTATACATCCCCTTTATACTCATTAATACACGGTTATACATCCAATTTTTAGCTCATATACAGCTCATTACACAGTAAAAAGCTTGAAAAATCACATTGTTATTGCTTCAATACATTACAACTAGTACAATATAGGCTAAAACAGTGCTGCTACTGCTACGTGCCAGACAAACGGCAATGTGTTGTACTCCCCAGCGTTTGCAGTAAACACATGCCTTGGGCAGAAAGAGAAGCATCACTGAAGATCAAATCGGCGCATTAGTAAAAAGATATCGCGAATGGGACAGAAAGGACCGACCTGTAAGCCCAAGAGAATTGTCACTATGTACAAAAACATCTAGTTAGTAATTATCAGCAAACTGATGAGAAGTGACATACCTTAAACTTGAAGCCCAGTGAAATTTGAATTGTCAGTTTGTAGGAAAGTGTTGCATCAACCTCAAAATTTGGAGCGGAAAAATGGACCTATGTAAGCAAGAAATTGTGTCAGTACATATTTTGAGGCTCAGTGGAGCAGAGAAGTCCTAGACAACACATCACCTCAGTAAATACTGGACAAATCAAACGTGACATTGCTACGTACAACTGAGTTGCAACCCTATGTTGACCAGCGTATGGTACCTACAAACAAAAAAAAATGAGTCATGTTAGATTACTAGGAATAGGAAAAAAATCTGGCCAACCTTGAAAACAGCTAATTCCAAGACTTGCTGCCACAGTCCTAAGGTTCGTAAGAAAGTAAGAAACTTAAAAAGACAAGAAGACAAAGACGAAGTCGGAGCTCAGACTGAGACAATCTAACACGTGAGGCTAGAACTGTACAGCTGTCACAAGGTCCTGAAGTGCCGGGCACCGGCCAAATTGACTTAAGGATTTTTTTGTTTTTGTTTTTTCAGTTGATGTGTGGCATGGCGTATGCCCCAACTTCTAAAGATTTACTTACAGTATCGTCGCTCAGGTATGACTGAATCGGCGGCTGTACTCTTCGGTAAGAGGCATGATTCAGAAGTTACCAGAAGTTACAGTAAGTACAGTGTAGTGTTTCATCAAGTTTGCTTACTTAGTTGCTAAGTATAATGAGGCATAATCAAGCATAATCTGCACGTATAATGCTGTATGAGGATCATACCCTGAGTATATTTGATTGATATTTCAGGGCGGCATGATCAAGTATAAATCAGCATTTTAATTACAATGAATATGCAATTATACGCTTTATGATTGTGGAGAATTGCTGATGCACAGAAAGAGAAGGTAGAGGTGGGCACGAATGCACATTCAAGTGCATTTTTCATTTGTGACACAAGTATGGACACCCTCCGGAGCCATATTTGCACTTGAATGGATGCCTATACTCATGGCAAATGCACATTTGTGCACACAAATACCTTACACTCGCGAGTACAGCTATATGGATTAAATACATAATGTAATGCACAATATTTGTTGTAAGTATTAATATCTAATGAATACTACAGGTATTTGACTTACTTCTGGGGAGCTGGGGAAGGAAAAGAAGTCAACAAAAGAGCCCATAAAAAAAAAAAAAAAAAAAAAAAAAAAAAAAAAAAAAAAAGAAGCACAATTTTTTTTTTTTTTTTTTTTTTTTTTTTTTTTTTTTTTTATTTTTTTTTTTTTTTTTTTTTTCTTTTTTTTTTTTTTTTTTTTTTTTTTTTGCTAGTGCTTCCTATAATATAAGAGATGACGCTCGATTCTAAAAGCATGTTTTGGTCATGTTGTATTGTGCAATTTTTATATTCGCATATTGAAACAAAAGATAAAACAATGTAATATAAACAGAACATTAAAAAAAAAATCAACAGTTCCAGAGCCTATAAGGTTCCGCAAGTGGTATCAAGTATAGGTCACATGGCCTTGTGGGACTTTATATAAAGTCCCGCAACTTTGTTATCATTCCGCATTATCCCCTGGCAAGTCATACAGAGCATAAATACTAACTGTAAGTGGAGTATATACATGTAACTATTACAATAAAATAATCAAACAGGTTCCAGAGCCCTATAAAAAGGGTTCCGCAAGTGGGTATCAAGTATAGTAAATAGTATTAATGTACTTGCAAATATACTTTGCATTTGAAATGCCCATTCACACAAGTGTTATACTCGTTATTTGGCCTAAGGCATGTAACCGTACATTTTGACATTTTGTACATGTTATACAATGCAATAAGAGAGTTATACAGAGCCCGAGTGTGATAGCTGTTGCCGAGGCAAAGAACTTAACAATAATACTCAGTGAGCCGTGAAGGTACGCCTACAAGCGTAGCCTAGAGCCAAGCTAGCGAGGATACCTGGGCTGCCGGAGATGTAATGCTAGATTGTCAATCTAGTTATACCCAAGAGTGTATACTCTCTAAACTACAGGACATCTTGAAGCGGGATAAGTACTAAGCCAACACGTTACTTGAGGGAAGGAATTATGAGGGAAGGCATCCCTTGCACTAAGACCCCCAACAAGCTATGTTAAGATGTGGACTTTACAGTCCGTAACAGTGGACCAGAACAATCCCGAGGAAACCATAGAGGTCTATTTTGCAGCACTGGTCGTAACTGTGAAGACGGTAGAAACATGCTTAGCAGTCCCACGGAAAGCTACGCACCGGGATAGCCTTGGCAAATCGAAATGTTTGATCTTAGAAATCATACATGGGAGGTCTTATCTGTTAAAGCCAACTATTGGGAATCACTTGTACAAACTCAGCGCAGTTGCTTGAGACTATCATAAGTGGTGTCGTTGGAAAGCTGGACAACAGGATTTCTTGAGAGAATGTTAAATTACACTCAGGATGGACAGAACTATCCGAGGAATAGAATGAAACTCATCCAAGGGAAAGCGGGAGGCAAGTGATCATGAAGCGTAAAGGTACTCCTGACCCCGGAGAATTGTGGAGTAATCGGAGAAACCTCGCTCGGATCAAAACATTTTAAAACTATGTTAATCTCATGAAATCATATTTTACCTCTGATATATATCCAAGAATGGACTATTTCTTTATTGTGTGTACCATATATAGGCTGGAGTTTCCTTTCCAAGTCAGATTCCTCTGTTCCACTCTCTTTCCATCTCTCTCCGTCTATTTTTTGTATCAAACTCTCTCTACTCAGTATATAAGCCAGACATATTTATTCAATAAGACAAGTTTCTTGCCCTCAACTTGACTGCTAAGACCAGTGCTCCGTAGAACGTCCCCACAGGATCAGTAGCGTGATGCCTCCTGACTTGGTGATCTTTAGAAAGTAATCTAACTTCACGCACTTCGCAAAGCCCATTTATATCTTGATCGAATTTAAGTGTGTAGAGTTCCCTCAAACTTTAGATCAACTCAAATCTAGTCACTTCCTTAGAGGGGATGGTTTCTAGTAAGGGATTATTTGGCTCCAGAGTGAGGGTTCCTTAGTTGACTTCTTCACAAAGTTAGATGAGCCACTAAGATTGTGGTATGAGTTCCTAGTGATTAAGTTCACTCACAATATTGTAGCTTGGCTCAGAGTTTGGTTGAAGACTTTACAGCGTCACAGCAGCTAGTGCCAGAGTTTGCCTAGGGTTGTTGACAAACCTCAAGATTACTATTCTAGCTAGAGCCAGAGTTTGCCTAGGAGAATCTTAGTTTCATTGTATTGGTTTTGGTTTTGGTTAATTGATTTGGATATACACATCTGGTTCCCTTGTACACTTGTACACCCAACTAGGCTTCTCTTGACTTAGTTCTAAGAGTTGTATAAGCTTATTTACCCATGTTAGCGCTACAGTCTTGAACCTGGAGCAGTCGCGTGCATACATCCAATATTATAAGACTTTCCCTTGGGGAATCTCTGACAACCTGCCCTTGCTCCCTTACATATTGATAGTCTGGTTAGGTGCGGTAGTGTTTTTGTTAGGTTGTTTTATAGCACCTTTCGCATACCTACATCTAAATACCCAAATATCATGGCACATGTGCACTGGTATTTGTGTATTGAATGGCAAGTAGGCTCAAGTATACTTGTGCCCATATCTAAGAGAAGGTGCTACCTTCCTTTTAATGCAAATGGAATTTCTCTTGATGCTGTGCTTATAGGGCTGCTCAATTCCACTTGCCCTGTCACTCACAAGTGAAATCAAATGCAAGCTGATATGATGAGAAACAAGGCCCAGACCCAGCCCAATCCTGACATAATTAATGAGCTGTTTTAGGGAGGCGATGGAAGGGGGGTGGGCTGTTCTGAGGCAAGCAACCGGAGCTCTACCCTGTTATACCAGATGCAAGACCCTGTTGAGAATGGCACCTTGATTTCACTTGTGAGTGACTTGTGAGTGACATGGCGAGTGGAATTGAGCAGCCCTTATGCATAAATTGTGTACCAAGGATAGCATTGTATCTATCAACATTAATAATGTTGTGGTATACTTTATCATCTATATCTCCATAGGAGGTATGTACATTCATGCCAAAATTAAATTTGGCTTTACTACCTACAGTTCCCAGCTGTAGAGAATGTCAGTTGGCCAATTGGTGGACTTTGATGTTCACTAGATGAACAAAAGTGGGGCTTAGAGCCTTGATTGTGCAGCCAGGGTCAAATAGTGTGAACACTTTGACTCCTATTTCAATGATTGCTGTCATAAGGCGGTGATTTTGGACTGGACCTTGGTCAGGTCTGATCATAAGTCTACTAGACTTACAAATGCCTTCACCCGTATTGGGTTTAGGCTCTTTGTTAGGCATGTTAATAATACAATCAGTGCCATCCAGTTGTATCTGGTGGCTTTGAGGATTGAAGGACAAGAACATGTCATCATTCCAGTCATTCTCTAGGCATATGATAAATGATGTAGTAGGATATTTATCCTGCCACTTGTAATACTATCTGTCAACAAAGTCGAATGAGGCATGCAATATGATAACATTATCTGATCAGTTCAGATTAAGGATGGACATGAGTCCAGTTCCTAATAGTTGACCTGCAGATTTGACATGTGGGAATACCTGTCTGACCTAAGAATGGACACGAGTCCAGGTCCTACTAACAGGTGACCTGTGGATTTGACACATGGGAATACCTGTCAGACTTGGATCCACTGGATCTGTTACATTCATGCCTTTCTGTCATTATTCCAAGATGTTCCGACCCATTCCAAGACTCTCCGAGACTCCCTTACCTTCTCTCACAGTCTCTCATGGCTTCAATAGTTCCCACACCCTCTGGTGGCTCCAAAACTCCATTCTCTATTTTATCCCTTCCAATATACCTTTGGCTTCACAAATTCACTCTTACTTTGGCACTCACATTTCTGATGCCTTTATCGGCCATACCTTCGGCCCAATATATTGGCCAACTCTTTCGGTACTCATTACTTTCCCACGGGGGTCCGCAGTGCGCTGAAGTTCATCTCTTTTGTCTTTTCTACTCTATTGCTTATTGTTTTATCATTTCTATTGATTCCACCTGGTTCCGGCCTTGGCACTACCTTGGTCCAACTTTATTGTCTTTATTTAACAATTAGGTCACTTGTATATAAGCTAGGTACTTTGTACTATTGTTCCTCAGCCAAAAGTCATGAGTAATCAAACTATACCAGTTATTGCACACTTTTCCAAGCTTTCCTTAAGTCTTTCTTTGTTCCTTATTCTCGCTGTTCTGTCCAATACCAGCCGACTCGGCTCGGTCCCTATCTCGGTCCAATCTCGGCAATTCCTTGCACTTTACTTCCTCTCCTTTTGGGACAACCTTGGTGGTGTGTTGGGGGTGTTGCTAATAGCTTCACCGAAGTCCCACCTTTTCCTTGGCCTTGTAGTCTATTCCGGATATTATTCCCACGATCCTGATCTTGCCTTTCGGCCCTACATCCACTTCACTTCCATTCTGGCCTAGGTTGCACAACCTTGTCAGGATTTAGGTACCCATTCCCATGGGTCCAGGTCAGTCACAGGTCATCCTTTGGGTACTTCCAGACCTGATAAAGTACCATTTTAGTACAAATACCTGCTGATTGACCTGCATGACCCAGATCCGGCAGATCTAGGTACCTTTTTCCCACTGGTCTGGGTTGGTCACAGGTCAGGATTTTTTTCCACTGGTACCTGCGTGGCGGATCCAGACTCGTGTCCATCTCTAGTCTGATCTGGATCCACATCCAGGTACCTGTTTCCACAGGTCCGGGTCAGTCACAGGTCATCCTTTGGGGACTTCCAGACCTTGTAAAGTACTGTTTTAGTACCAATAGTACCTGCAGATTGACCTGCATGACCCGGATCCGGCGGATCCTGGTACCTGTTTCCCACGGGTCCAGGTCAGTCATGGGTCAGGATTATTTTCCGCTGGTACCCGCGCAGCAGACCTGGGTTGTCCAGGACCCAGACTCGTATCCATCTCTAGTTCAGATTCTGAACTGATAATCTACTTAGACTAATATTAGTTTGGATTGTGATGTCAAAAGCTGTGGTGCAGGCGAAGTGGGGCATCAATTTCAATATTAAAGATTTAGTCTGATATGCCATTATCAGGTGCCTTAATGATGTCATTAATATTGGAACTGATAATCAGTGCCGATAGTAACTTATGACACATTGGTTACTGGTCAGATGATAAGTAGAGAATTTTGGCAAAAGTTGCCACATTTTTCTACTAGTCACCTGACTTAACTTTCATTGGCATTATCTGATTCAAATGCTAGCTGCTAATTGATCTAGTTTGTACTGGTCTTTGAAATGTGTTACAAAACAACTGTAGGTAATGAACAATACCACACTAAAACAGACTATCAAATTTAGGAGTGAGGTTGAGTTGTCAGAGATTCCTCCGGGATAACAACAAGATTGGATTAAGCTAGCTAAAGCCTAACACAAACTCCAGTACTGAGTATAAGGCTAGTGTTGTGACTATATTGATTAAGCTCTGCAGACAGAGCTAGCTCAACTAAGTCAAGGTGTAAACATGTCTCTGTGTGTGTGTATGAAACAGGGATGCAAACAAACGAAGTAAGAATACTCCCAGGCAAACTCTGGCTCTGGCTAGTTGTCAAACTATGATGCTTTGAAACACTCCTGGGCAAACTCTGGCTCCAGCTAGTGAATTACCATAAAGTCCCTAACCAAACTCTTGGTTAAGTTACTAAACTGAAGGTAATACCAAATTACCAGGAACTTGTACCACACTCTTAGTGGCTCACTAACTTTTCAGCTAGCTAAGGAACCCTCACTCTGGAGACAAATAATCCCTTACTAGAAACTGTCCCCTCTAAGGAAGCAACTAGATTTAACTTCAATGGTTATAATTATACACTTAAAGTCCTAACCAGAAACTCAAGTGGGCACAAGGTTCAGTGGTGAAGTATCCATCCTTATTAAAGTGGCTAGACTGAAGAGATCTGTAATGCTTGAACTGCCATCACTTGCACAGACCTGCCATCACAAGTTGCATGCACCCTTGCATCATTTTGCGGGGCATGTATTTGGCAAGTAAACTTACAAGTACTTGTAGTATTAATAGAAACAAATGAAGTTTATTTATGAGGAATATTAAAACAAACAGCCCATGTAATAATACTAACTATCAAGAAAGGAGTGTAAAGCAAAAGACTTACAAGCTGCTTATAAGATTTCAATATCAGAATCCAAGTCCTGAGCAACATCCTTGTTGTCTTACATAAACACTTGATCTCCACCCCATTAGATTTATTGAAAATAACACTCATTTGGATGACATTCTTAATTTAGTCTAAATTTTACTATGCTGTTTGGTAGTTTAATACATGATATGACTATGAAATTCGTGATCTGAGTACTGTATATGAGAAGTACCTGAGTTTCCCTCACAATTTCTTCTTGTCTTAAATGCTGCTGATTAGAAGAGGAAGCCTGAGCAGGCATGTGTTCTAAAGTTGGATTTGTTGGGCAATTCTTTGTGATTGGACAAAATATTGTGATTCAGATAGATTAAGAGATATTTATTTCAGTGGAAATAACATGAAAGCTGAGGCTGGAAGAATGTTTTGCTGAGGTACACACTGTGGCTGTGCTTTAATTTTCACTCAGCTGCATTGACCCCATACACATACTCTTGTAGACCCTAGGGATTAGCAGTATGTAACAAGTCTGCTTAGAGGAGACTATCTAGAACCCATGATAGAACAAGTTGTACCAGTAACTAACCGGGAGTCCTGTTTATCCTTTTTGTAGACAAATGTAAAACTCAGTTGTTTGTATAATGGTACAACTAAACTACTATACCTGTAGACAAACATAAAACTAATAGAATAAGTAAGTATAAATACAGTAATAGTAAGAAAGAAGAACTCACCTCAGTTGTTCGTATAATGGTACAACTGAGGGAGGGAAAAACTACATACTTGCTAATATAAGTGTATCAAAGTCTCATATGTACACATAAGCATGGAGTAAAGATAGACACGAATAAGCAAGAATAGTAATGTCAAAGCATGAAATATTGATTGTACAAAGTATTTCTTCAACACCCCCCTACTTCGCACGATCTAGGCCAAGGAGACTCACTAGTTTAGCATGCGCAGGACGCACCAGAGGTTTGTAAATAGATCTCCCAAGTTTTCCAACAAGCAAACTGCTCTGACAATGATATGTCCATCAGCTACCTTTTCCCTAATATGGTGGTGCCGAATATCAATATGCTTTGCAAGTGCATGTTGTTTTGTATTTTCAGCCAGACTATTTGCACTGTCATTATTGCCATGAAGCTCGACCGGGCCTTCCTGCTCTAAGTCCACCTCAGACAGAAAAGCCGACATCCAGACCACCTGCTGGCTAGCTCTCGCCAGTGCAACATACTTGGCTTTGACCATTGAAGTAGCTACTGTAGCCTGGCACTTTGAGCTCCAGGAAACTGGTGCACCCGCCATCATAAAAACATATCCCAAAGTTGATCTTCTAGTATTGAGACAACCAGCATGGTCTGAGTCAAAATGATCAAGAGGCATAAGACCCATCCCTGGCGTCAACACTTCTCCAGTTGGTTTTTCATAGTCCAGTGTCCAGATAATGTAACCCGCAAGCCATTCTACCAACTCCCAGTGAAAATGACCAGGATTTAACTGGTAACGAGCAAGCAAGTTTGTTGCAAAAGACATGTCAGGCCTGGTTAAGCCTGACCCCCAGATAATAGATCCATTCACCCAATGATATGGTTTGTTGGCCATAAATATCCTCTCTTCGAGTGGTAATGGATTTGGCGCCGACATAACTTTCATGCCTGGTGGCAAAGGAGTCCAAGGAGGCTTTACATTTTGTAGACTGAAATAGTCCACCTCCGTTTGAAGTACTGTCACTGGGAAATTGTAATAACACGAGTGGCGGGATTCTGTCAAATTGTCATACCCAACATAATATTAGACATCACTTC
The DNA here is from genome assembly GCA_015501585.1 of Rhodocollybia butyracea. NCBI lineage: Eukaryota > Fungi > Basidiomycota > Agaricomycetes > Agaricales > Omphalotaceae > Rhodocollybia > Rhodocollybia butyracea. The sequence continues at coordinate 297,476 of JADNRY010000020.1, forward strand.
AGATTCCTCCCATCGCTTTTCTAAGTCTTCTACTGCTTTCTGCTGTAAAGATCTGTTCACAATTGGATCTTCCCAATGTACAGTATAGCGAGGGCCCGTTGGGCAGATTTACTACAATATCGAGTTTTGGTGTCGCTGATTTAACAGTGTGGTTTCCAATGGTTCTTCTGTGTTAACAGGTAATATTCTGGTATTCTGAAGGAACAGATGTGACGTCTTCTGTCGTAAGCAGGTAAATGTAGTTCCTCTGTTGTAAGCAGGTAAAGGTGGTTCTTCTGTGGTAATCAGGTATTCTTCTGTTGTAAGCAGGTAATTGGTGATGATTCTGGATATTCACAGTTAGCAACTAAGGTTCATATCAAGGTTCAGTTCACAGCTATGCTGCACAGAGGTAATAATTCCAAAATAACAAGGCTGGGGTACAATGTATCTACTGAGCGGTATTTATACTAGCTACCTAAGTCATATTGAGTCATTCCGAGTCATGTTCTGAGTCATTTTGGCTCATATAATATAATTCATTTCCGGTTCCGGGTTCCGGGTCATCATATTGCACCCGAAATTAGACCATATGACTCATTTGTTATCAAATGTCATTAATACAATATTGAGACAATCATGTGCTCAATCATGTGTCCAATTTGTCAGTCAGGAAATGTTCACTTCCTGACATCTGCTTTCCTTCTGGAGTTGAAGAACCACCAGAGACATCATCTCTGTAGGTGCTCGTGATGGTGTAAACACCGCCTTCTCATTGATACCTTATACAAGGATCCACATGTAGGATATGTATCCGTCGGCAGCATAACCAGTGGCCAGGGTTGCTTGCCAGTCATAGCTTCCTTGTTTTGTTCCATAGATTGACCATTGCAACTTGCAAACTAGATGCTCTTGACCTGGTACTACAAAACCTTCTGGCTGCTGCATATAAACATTGTGTTCAATAGGTGAATTAAGAAAAGCTCCCTTGAAATCCACTTGGAAGAGATTCAAGCCCAGAACTGCAATTATTGCCAAGACTAGACAAAGAGATTCCATTCTTGCAACAGCACCGTATGTTTTATCATAGTCAATGCCAAAGATTTGGGTGAATCCTGAGCCACATACCTTGCTTTACGGTGTATTACCTCGCCGTTTTCACCCCATTTAATGGCAAAGGTCCATCTGCCACCTGTCAGATTTGCTCCATCCGGTAATTCCACCAAATCCCAGACTCCTTTTTCCAGAAGCAGATCATACTCAGCTTGCATGGGGGCTGACCACAGTCATTGCTTGCTTATATGAATCCGGAACCCAGTACTCTGAGTTAACAGAAGCAAACCCTGAAGGATTTTGTACAATCAGTGCCAAAGGGTTGTCATCTATCAAGACTTCTGATGCCCACAGTGTGTCAGTTTCTCTTGCTTCATCTATCCTGCCCTTATAAGCTTTGGACTCTAGCAACCTACACTGCCAGTACCTCAGTATATTACCTCTGAAAAAGGGATAGAAATATAATATATTTTTCCCCTGAATTTTAACAAATTTTTCGAGTGAAAAAGAGTGAATATTGCCCTGGAAATAGGCATGGGAAAATAAGTACTTTTTCGGCGGCTATTTCGCCCGAAATAGGGCGCTAAATATGCCATCAATTTCATCTGATTTATTAGTAATTTTTTCGCCATCAATTTCTTTCATATTTCTTTAGACAAAGAAAATCTATTTCAATGGAAATATGTTAACTATTTCGGCTGCAAAAAGAAACGGGCATTGAGCGGCGGGCCGCCCGGGCCGGACAAAGGGCTCTTTGGCCCGTTGTCTTTCGCGGCCGAAATAGTTAACATATTACAATTGAAATATATTTTCTATTGCCACTCATATTTCCAAGGAAATATCAAAGAGATTACAAAGGAAAAATATACCGAAAAATTACTAATAAACCAGACGAAATTGATGGCAGATTTAGCGCCCTATTTCGGGCGAAATAGCCGCCGAAAAAGTACTTATTTTCCCATGCCTATTTCCAGGGCAATATTCACTCTTTTTCACTCGAAAAATTTGTTAAAATTCAGGGGAAAAATATATTATATTTCTATCCCTTTTTCAGAGGTAATATACTGAGGTACTGGCAGTGCTAGTTGTTGGCTTCCGGATCCTTGTTCCCCAACATAACGGTGGTGGAGATGGTGAATGGTGTCGGTGTGGAGATGGTGTCAGCGGTGGTAGTGATGGTTTTGAGGGAGCAGGAGATGTTGTAGGAGACGGTTCCTGAGTTGATGGCTTGGACCAAACCTGATCTTGATCAGGGACATTGTCGACATTGGTAACTCCGTACAGCAGAGCTACAATCTGATTGGAATCAGTTGGCAGCAGTCGAGTTCTCTTCGTTACCCCTTCTTCAAACTTAACATCTCTTGACTCAAGAAACTTCTGTGTGGATGGAACCCACAATCTGTATCCCCTCTGTCCCATATATCAACCAGCACACCTTCTATCACTTGCCTTGCCAACTTTCCTTCAGTCTGAATATCAGGCAACGTTGCCCAACACCTACAACCAAAAGGCTGCAGATGGGCAACATTGTGTCTTCTTCCGGTCCATTTTTCTACTGGGACATCATTGGGAAACCTTGAGGAAGGAACAAAATTCTCCACATAGCAGAAGGTTGCAACAGCTTCAGCCCAGAACAAGTGTGTAAGCCCAGATTCTTCAATCAAGGTCCTTGCACCCTCAACAACTGTTCTATTGGCTCGCTCTGCCATGCCATTTGCTGCCGACAAATAAGGAGGAACCTTCTTGATAGAGATACCATGCTGCACGCAGTATTCTTTCATAAGCTTATTATCAAGTTCTTTTCCACCATCAATCCAAATAGTCTGAAGAGTTCTACCTGTCTGATTCTCCACTCTCAGACAAAAGCAATGGAATGCATTCAACATAGTTTCCACCCTCTTGTTGGACAGGAAAGATGGGATCTTCATCGTTGACCGGCCATCAGTACATAGCATCAAGTAAGATGATCCTCCTTTACTCTGTGTCCTCGTTGGTCCAAAAAGGTCAATATGTACTCTTTGTAGGACTTCTGTCTCATGCTCCAATACCTTGTTGAAAGGTCATCGCACAGCTTTCCCATACAGACAAGGTTTGCACAACCCAAGACCTCTCTAGATGTTATGACTAAACCATCAACACAGTTTTTATTTGACATTTGGAGAATTCACGGGATAGAAACATGGCCTAGTCTCCAGTGCCAAGTGAGTATGTCAACCAGTTTCCCATGCAAATGTGCTGAGTGAGTACTGACATTGTCTTGGACAGTGACCTTGTACATCCTTCCTTTGCCATACCCAACCATCATGGTATCACCAGATTTCAAGTCCACCATAATACAGTTATTCCCCCACTTGCCTATGTACCCTTGACTATCCAGTGTTATCAAGGAAATGAGGTTGTGTCCAAACCTCGGTGTGTGTTTCACGTTTTGAAGTTGGATTAATTTCTTCTGTCCATTAACGCTGGTTATAAACTCTACAGTTCCCACTCCTCGGATATTGAACTGTCCCTTGGTACCAGCTACTGCACTGCTACCTGTATTGTTCACCACTTTGTATTTGACAAATTGGCTTTCTTCAACCCAGCAATGGTCGGTCGCTCTGGAATCAATAAATGTACAGTATACAGATCTTGGCAAATAAAGCTTTACATTCCCCATGCAGTGCATTCGTTACAGGATACAAGTGGGTGGTATGGTACATGTATGTCTACCTTCTCCCCTTGCTGACCATCCCTGCTGACTAGAACAGCATCAGCAAATCTAGTGGGAGTGTCAGTCAAAGCAAAGGCAGATGGAGAGCCTGGTGATTTTGACGTACCCGAGTCTGAGTAGTCCAGAGAACACGCGCCTGAAGACTGTGTCGATCCAACATAGACATCCATAGGTGAAGCTGTCTTGGCACTAGATGCTTTCACTTTTGCCTCATACTTTTCCTTCCAGAATTTGGGAGCTTTGCCTTCTGCTCCTCCACCTTTAGCCCAACATTGCTCAATAGTGTGTCCAACTTTACTTGGGCATATGGGATTAGTGCAGATAGGCCATTCACATTTGGGAGTAGGTGCAGCAACTGCTGCTCGAGTTCCAAGGTGGTGTGCTACGAGAGCCTCAACCTGTTTTTTGATTGAATCATTGCTATCAGCATGCGAGACCTTGTCATCTTCACTAGAATCACCAGGGACATTTAGAACATAGTCTTGCCAGGCTTTAGGCATAGACGCAATGACGATAAGCCTGAATTGTTCATTGGTACAGGTTCTGCCAAGATTATCATGAAGTACCTTCAAAAGGTTTTTCATATATTTCTTGTTCTTCCATAGTCAAAGTATCAGGATGATATTGGTGGGTGCATAGAGAAGTGTCAGTGATATAAATATGCTGTTTGTCCTTGGCTTTGTACTTTGCAATGAGCTTCTGCCAGGTAGTATGAGCATTTTCTTCTTCATCAATTCCAATACCAATAGGATCAGTACAGCTCAAGCATATGATGGATGCAACCATCTGCTTATGTTGATACTACTCCCCTGGAGAAGGAGATTGACTGTCTGGAGGTGTAGAAGTAGGTGCTTGAGTACCTGTTGTAAATAACAACGGATCTCTAGTTGTTTTAGGAATGGTTCCATTCAGATACCCAAGCAGACCCCCCAGCTGTACATTCAGCTGGACTCAGCTTTTGAAGGGTCACCATGTATCTTTTCCCAATAGCTGCAATGCTTTGGGAAATGTAGGTACTGTCAGGGGAGAACTTCCTGATATCATGATTATGGTTGCTTGTATTCGAAGATAGACTGGGATTTAGGTTTTCAATGCTCATAGAACAGTGAGTCTCATAATCTGTATACGAACGTAAAACTCAGTTGTTTGTATAACGGTACAACTAAACTACTATACCTGTAGACAAACATAAAACTAATAGAGTAAGTAAGTATAAATACAGTAATAGTAAGAAAGAAGAACTCACCTCAGTTGTTCATATAATGGTACAACTGAGGGAGGGAAAAACTATGTACTTGCTAATATAAGTGTATCAAAGTCTCATATGTACACATAAGTGTGGAGTAAAGATAGACACAAATAAGCAAGAATAGTAATGTCAAAGTGTGAAATATTGATTGTATGAAGTATTTCTTCAACACTTTTTAATTACTGATAGTCACTTATTCAGTTCACACATAATCAGAAAATTTAACATATACTACTACAGTGTAGGTTTGTGATAACATGTTACCAAATTAAAGCCATGTACAAAATTCTGAATATCAAGAGTGATGATTTCAGCATTTGATATAACTAACTGCAAGGGGGGTAACAGAAGTGTTTGCTGACAATGAAGAGGTATCCAAAGTAACAATGAGTTGGAGGCATAAATCCAGCCCTCATTAGAAAGGTGGGCAGATGAGAAAGGGTTTTGGAGATATGGCAGATATTGATCAGGGTGGGAACAGAAGGTTTGGAGCATGGATGGAAATTTTGGAGGCAGTGGTTTGGTTAATGCTAGGCTTTCCATCATCAACTGGGTGGTGGGTCCAGGAATGGGGAGTGGTGATTCAGAGTTAATCCAGATGGAGTTTGAGGATATAGTAGACAAGTCAATGTCAATGTCTTCCTTTGCAAGTGTGTTTACTGGTTTTCCACTCTCTGGATCCCAGACTCTCCCAGAATTGTCCAAAGAGCCAGACACAATCCTTCTGCTATCTTGGGAGAATGCAGCTGGGGTGACAGTATTAGAATAAGCCTTCAAGGGCTTTTCTACTGGTTTGCCACTCTCTGCATCCCAGACTCTCACTGACTTGTCAGAAGAACCAGACACAATTCTTCTGCCATCTGGGGAAAATGCAACTGAACTGACAATGCCAGTATGGCTCTTCAAAGGGTTTCCCACTGGTTTCCCACTCTCTGCATCCCAGACTCTCATGGACTTGTCTGAAGAGCCAGACACAATCCTTCTGCCATCTGGGGAGAATGCAACTGACAGGACAGGGTCAGTATGACCCTTCAAGAGGTTTCCCACTGGTTTCCCACTCTCTGCATCCCAGACTCTCAGGGACTTGTCAGAAGAACCGGACACAATCCTTCTGCCATCTGGGGAGAATGCAACTGAGTTGACCCTGTCAGTATGACCCTTCAGGGGGCTTTCCACTGGTTTCCCACTCTCTGTGTCCCATACTCTCAGTGACCTATCCCAAGAGCCAGACACAATCCTTCTGCCATCTGGGGAGAAGGCAACTGAGTTAACAGTGTCAGTATGACCCTTCAAGAGCTTTACTACTGGGTTCACACCCTCAGCATCCCAGACTCTCACTAACTTGTCCCAAGAGCCAGATGCAATCCTTCGGCAATCTGGGGAGAATGCAACTGAGGCAACCCTGTTAGTATGACCCTTCAATGGTTTTCCCACTGGTGTCCAATGCTGTACATCCCAGACTCTCACTGAATTGTCTGAAGAGCCAGACACAATTCTTCTGCCATCTGAGGAGAATGCAACTGATGTGACCCTGTCAGTATGACCCTTCAAGGGGCTTCCCACTGGTTTCCCACTCTCTGCATCCCAGACTCTCACTGACTTGTCAGAAGAACCAGACATAATCCTTCTGCCATCTGGGGATAATGCAACTGAGGTGACACTGTCAGTATGACCCTCCATGGGGCTCTCAACTGGTTTCCCACTCTCTGCATCCCAGACTCTCACTGAATTGTCAGAAGACCCAGACACAATCCTTCTGCCATCTGGGGAGAATGCAACTGAGGTGACAGTGCCAGTATGACCCATCAAGGGATTTCCCACTGATTTCCCACTCTCTGCATCCCAGACTCTCACTGACCTGTCCCAAGATCCAGACACGATCCTTCTGCCATCTAGGGAGAATGCAACTGAGGTTACACTGTCAGTATGGCCCTTCAAGGGCTTTCCCACTGGTTTCCCACTCTCTGCATTCCAGACTCTCACTGACTTGTCCCAAGAGCCAGATGCAATCCTTCTGCCATCTGGGGAGAATGCAACTGACCTGACAGTGCCAATATGACCCTTCAAGGGCTTTCCTGTTGGCTTCCCACTCTCTGCATCCCAGACTCTCACTGAATTGTCAGAAGAGCCAGATGCAATCTTTCTACCATTTGAGGAGATTGCAACTGACCACACAGCAGAATTATGACCCTCCAATGGCTTTCCCACTGGCTTTCCACTCTCTGCATCCCAGACTCTCACTGACTTGTCAGAAGAACCAGACACAATCCTTCTGCCATCTGGGGAGAATGCAACTGATGTGACACTGTCAGTATGACCCTCCAAGGGCTTTCTCTCTGGTTTCCCACTTTCTGCATCCCAGACTCTCAGGGACTTGTCAGATGAGCCAGACACAATCTTTCTGCCATCTGGGGAGAATGCAACTGAGGTGACATAGTTGGTATGACCCTCCCAGGGCTTTCCCACTGGTTTCCCACTCTCTGCATCCCAGACTCTCACTGATTTGTCCCCAGAGCCAGACACAATCCTTCTGCCATCTGGGGAGAATGCAACTGACTCCACATCAGCAGTGTGCCCAAGTAGTGCACTTTGCAAGTATGACCACCTATCATTCTGTCCATTCCATAATGGAACAATGCCATGGAAATGTTGACCATAAACCTGTTGAAGGATTGACTCCTTTGGGATGAAAGGTATTGCTGATAGATAAAGATGTGGTGTAGAGTCTGTGATAGCCTTTCCAAAAACCCTTATAAACTGTTGTGTCTCATTCATTAACATTGCAAAACTACTCTTCTGTTGATCCTGCTGTGTAAAGTCATTAGTCCTGGTTTATGTCAAGGCTACCAGTTTACCTTCCTTGCAGCTCTAGATATCCGCTTAAGTACAATTAGTAAACCTCTCCAATTTCCCTTTATGTTAATCAGTCAAAATCAACTCAATGCTATAAGTTTTTCACACCTTATCAGCAACCTCAATGATTTTCCTAATATTTTCAATAGCTCTAGACACCACATGGATCCTTTGGAATACACTCAAGACCTCTATCCAGAATAAAGAGGACTTGTACCAGAATTCCTCCACCAAGGTCAACATGGTACCATCTCCTTTAATCTGGACCACATGTTCATCCCAAAAACAGCTTGCATATTCAAGTTCCTGTGGAATACCCTTGGCTACCCTAGCTTTCATATCTTTTATGTCTGAGTTCAAGATATAGGAACTCTCCAAATCACACATGTTGAAGTGCAAATTTTTGATCATCAGGTGCAGTGAACCCCACGACAAGGTGGTGTGCCCCTGAGAAATATTCACCACAAACCTCCCACTCCGAGTTTTGTCTAAGAGAAAGTCACGGATGGATGTATGCACAGGTCTTACTGGGGTGTCAAATGTATCAACACCAGAAAAGAGTGATCCAAGAAAACAAATCACTGCATCAATAGTATCACCTCTCTCTCCATTGCTGTTTGTACTATGATGCTGAGAGCCCATGATTTGAATTTTTTTCAGTGCAGTCCTTGAGAGTGGTTCAAATGCAGCTAATACAAGGCTCATCACATCCTGGTATCTTTCCATTGTCTCTGGATCAAAACACTCTTCAAGTATGGCCATGTACAGCATATCCAGTGGTGTTAAGGTCTTATGACTACCCGGGGCTGTAGCCATGAATTCTTGGAAGCGTGTTTGGATTGAGGAGCCACCCCTCCCACTTCCACGGAGGGCCTTGCAAACAGTGGATGCCCATTGGAAATACCCTTCTGCTTTTCTGGCAAGAATCCTACACTGGGATTCTTCCAGAATACCTAGCCCTCCTCCCTGACCTGACATTTTCCTCACCACAAATCTGTATATATCTTCATATGTCCCTCTGATGTCATTCATCTTTTGGATTTTAGCAGTGGGATCCCTATTTATGAACTTTTCCACATAGACTATTATATCATTTTCCAATCTGGATGTTGCAAAAACCCGAAAATTGGATGGAAGATCATGTATTCCACTCATCAACACTGAGAGCAGTCTATCTCTTGGCTCATCTGGCATCTGTGGACCAGATTCATCCAAAGCATCAAATATAATGACTACATGTTTGGCTGGATCAACCCATTGAGCAGGCCCCACAATGAGCTTTTCCCATTGTCTTTGTATACTTGTACTCCCTGAGATCAAAGGGTCTTCTTCAAAGGCATGGAGTAATCCCTTTGCAAAGTCCCGGTTGCCAACACCCAGACTATAGGCAATAGTGCGCAAGGCATTGCTTGGTGTTCTACTCTCAAGCAATGACCGGTTGAAGGCAAAAAATGCAACAAGAAATTGAAGGTCCTGAAGTTCTTTCCCAACTGTATGGGCAATGGCAGACTTTCCTGTGCCAGCCTCTCCACAAAGTATATATGTCCTGGACAAGTTGTTATCCTTGTGTTGGACCCAACCAGTGATCTCCTTGATAATATCTCTTCTTGTGTCTGGCAAGCAGATCTTATCATCATCAATTCCTGCATCTTCAACATATCTCAATTCCTCTCGAAGCTTCTGTGTTATGTCTTTGCCTAGGAGCAAGTCCAAAGCAAGTCAGCATCTTGATGCAGATGAGCTTCAAGTTCAGTCACTTACCTGAGATTGTTTGAAAGTTATTGATAACTTTAGTACCAGTGAACTCTGACCCGCTGATCAAAAAATTGTGAGCACCAGGAAAGAACCTGGATGGAAGCGTTCATCAGTGAGTACCAAACAAGTCATAAATCCTGTTTTCATACATGTTATTGCCTTGTTCTCTGAGTGTTTGTGCTGGGACCTGTTGGGACATGATGGGCAAAAGATAAGAACGTACAACAACCATCGTTCATATATATCATTATATATAGAAAGTATCCAGGAATAACTAGGTGCCCTGGGCACCTGAATCAACAATCGAAATTCACGCTGGATATATATCATTATACACATGTCAAATGAACTAGCATCAGCAAAATGTGTATGCACAGGAAGCCGCTTTCCGGCACTTTACGGCACTGTCCAGCCTGACAACGGCTCCAGTTCACCCACATTTTGCAAAATGTTGGGGGAAACGCAGTGCCCACAAAGTTTAGCTAAGCATTGCGTAAGTGATTCGCCGTTATCTTTTTGGCGCTTATTAGATTTGAGCGTCTTTTTGGCCGATCCGCTCCTGCGTCGGGATCCTAGCCCAAATTAGCTAGCGTTTCATCTAACCAAAAGAAATATGCTTCTATTTAAGACGAGGTAAAGTACAAACCGTAGATCCTTCAATTCAGTGGGTACTAATCGATTGTGATTTACTCACCTTCCTTCTTATCCAGGTCCCATCGTGCTTGTCCCGACTGTCCCGGCGTAGCAACTCTACAGGTCTTCGTATTTGACGTCGGGATACCTAGGCTCTTTTGCTGATGCCTACGGCGTCGCATGATCCGGCCACATGACGGTATTAGAATCACATAAATCTGTTCGGCAGATTTACATAAAGAAAGCTGATTATCCTTATAGGATAATTAGCATAATCAGTGGTTTTCAGTTGCCTGAAATGGTAACTGAAATTTTATGATAAACTATTGAAGGAATATCCTATCTCATTGTACAATTTCAGTGCATCTTTCTGCTGAGCAAATTTTTTTATCTTTACCATGTAATTAGGTATCGACTCCAGGATCCTATCTTGGAAGTACTTTCTAACTGTGATCATGAATGGCGCCTTGAAACTGGAGGCAAAATAGCAAGGATGTTCGTATAAACGACGAAGAGCTTGCTCCTTTACCATTAACTAATCCTGTTGTATATCAGCAACGTGCGATGAATTAACTGCTGGAATCATGGGTCACAGAGTAGAGTAATAGGGATGGAACGCAGAACAACCGTGAGGAACAGAGGTATGCCACTGCCGACCTCCACAAACAACTCGATAAGTAACGTATCCCATTATGAACAGTATCTCTACAAAGGATAGTAGTATCGTACACGGGGAAGCGGAGTCGATTGGGCTCATCGACATATTCAGCGTTGGCCTTTTGGGTTCCCGGAGGAACGTCGTCGCCGAAGACGGCAGTGCACTCACAGCTGCTTCCGTCTATAATAATCTTGATTCTGAGAAATACATCTAGATGACAGTTGGGAGGGAGGCGTAAGTGGATTGGAAAGATACGGGAATGGAAGTCTCACCGAGCGAAATATAATCGAGAGAGCAGTCGTCATGGTGATGGTTGACCAGAGGCATCCGAAGTACCAGTACAGTACAGTGTGTGCTCGACTCCTTGAGACACCTGTGATTCACCGGTACCGATAACTTCCCTGGCCGATCGTGTAGAAGCCCGACTGCCGCCAGAGGTTTGGTCTAGATATATGAATCACGTCAGAAAATATTTGTCGTTTACCACAACGAGTGAGTAGAGAGTCAAGTCGTCGCAATATTTGTCTCTAGCTCCTGCCTGTGGCATCAAGGCCCGAATCGGTATACGTATCCAACTCTGAGTCGTAGACAACACCAGCGTGGACTGAAGCCCGGCCGAGGTTTAACCACCAGCTCCGCGATTTTCCAGTGTCATCCTCGACATCCTAGGTATTCGATTACCCGCGCGGATTCCTGCACGCGCAGCGAATGCGTCTCCACGCTGTCGGAACCATTGAGGCGGGTACATCCTAGAAACGAGCAGAGAATAGACTCGATGTGGTTTATTAGGAGGATGTAGTTTGTGACAATATCGTAAAAACGAGTTTTAAACGGAGTGAAACACGGGAGGTTGCCATAGTTGGAGATCAAAAGAATACAGCCGCATTTCGAGGAGGCGTTCGAAAGGTGACCTCCAATAGAATCCATCGACTGAGGCAGGAGCGACCGTTGGAAAACAGGCTCTGTTGGCTCCTGAAGCTGAAGCTGAAGCGCTCAGGGCCGGATACTTCATCGACGTGTACGCAGAGAAGAAGGGGAGACACTTGAGAATTTTGCAAGCTTTAGCTTGTAGACTTGGCTAAATTAGAAAATGAGAAGTCAGAACCGAAAAAAGTTGATAGCAAGGAACCAGCTGGGACCAGGTAGAATAATTACCGAGTCGTCATATCTCATAGAGCGCCAAAAATCGGACGAGCCTGCTGGGACCGTTTGTGAAGGCAGAGCTTTCTACTCATTCACATCCTCTCTGACATCTCTTCGGACATCGATGCCGATTGCTAGAGAGTCCATAATTCAAATTGTGTACTGGGAGATTTCCAACAGGGATGGTGAATCTGGTCCAGAGATCACCGAGTTGGCATGAAGAGGATGGATTTTATTTCGAGTAAGACTTCTGCGTCGCTGGCTATTTTTCAATGGAAAGATTATATCAATATATGTATCTGCGAGTATTATGGACAATTCGTTAGCTTTGGAAATGGTAAATGAGGATACGTACTGTGCTTCATTGACCTCAGTGATATTTTCCTTCAATTCCCTCTGTCCAGACTCTGACTCTAGCTCCATTTTTAGAGTGCACTTGTGAAGAGAGAAAGATAGGAAAGAGAAAGGGCTGTTGTCAGGGACAACAACGGTGTGTGAAAATCAGGGCGCTAGATGAACCATGTGCATGAGCGCTCGATTGTCTTCAACAATCAACAAAGTTTCGATAGGTCAACGTCGAACGAACCAAAAATGCCTGATTCGACAAAAGACGTCGCTGTGAATGACGATCCGTTCACCCCGCAGCGTTCGAAGTTCTAGTTCCAGACTCAATAATTATTTCCATAATAGGTATCAGGGAAGAAGAGGAACTGAGCACGAGAAATAGATAATCGATATAACTAACGTACTGACAATTGCGTAGCTCGCTCTGACACAGAATGAGCCGAGTCAGGTAGACGCACCTATTCCCCCAGTCCACCCACGTTTTGGGCCCGGAGCTGGGGCCTTCCAGAATTTGCTAACAGTGACTCTCATTGTATCAAAGCTGTTGAGCGACGGGAAGCCTGGGCTACTTCAACAGTTTCCCCATTTCTCCATCTTACTTACTTCGCCCCGAAACCGGAATCAGGAGTCTTGTCCGCTGTTTTTCCGACTGCTTTAAGTTGGATGCGAGCCTAGTAGGAGATGGGTATATAACATCTAACTTCATTTGACAACTCCCAGATCGGGCTAAAGGTCTCCTAGCCTGTTCGGACCCTGTCGAAACACGAGTCGAAACATGAGTTTTATGGTGTCATTCACCCCACTGCACTGTCATTCGGACATGCCTTTCAAGTTCATCGAAGTTATCAGAAGTGGTTTGCAAGTTTCGGACTATTGCAAAGACGGCTGTAAATAGCGGCTCAACTTATACAGTTTCTTAAGTGATAAGTTGTACATCTTTCAAGAAAATCTACGTACCCTCAAATGCGCTTGAACGAGCGAACTATATTGGTAACACCGCATCCCGGACTCTGGGGCTGCATCTCAATGGTAGTTTGTGAGTAAAACTTCATCCTACCATTCCGAAATATGTCGACTTTATGGTCACCTTCAGAGATGCACCAACAGCTAGCTGCGACAACAACTACTAACGAGTTTAACTTAACCCACGGTTGCCTACCACCGCCGCCGCGTAGATGCTATCTTGTTGAGAATAGCGTACTTGCAGTTTCATCGTTGGCTAGTACAGTGGATCTTCGTAGTTGTTCTAGTTGGTGTACCTATTTTTCCGGGGTGGATTGAAACCACGGAATAGGATTAGATGAGGTAGTGCACATGCCTTATGGAACAGCTTCCTAAAGTTCCGAGTCCAGCTTCGGTAACACAGTACCTGCGAGTACTTGAATACAGTTGCCAGATTGAGTATGGAAACAGATAAGAGGCCTATCTAAAAATGGAATAAATCGAAGCACGGGCAGTAGTGGCTTGAGCATGATCCACACCGCACAAATTTCCGAAGTGTATTTGCATTGAGACCTACAAGAGTCGAAGGATCAGTGGGTACGTGAATCTATAATCCTAATATCTATTGTCGACGGTATTGTTCAGGGATCGGTCAGAATGCTAGGTCGTTTGGGGTTTCGAAAAGGAGGTTTCTTGCGATACAAGTCTGCTATATTACCGCCTGAGGAAAGCAACTCTTTCTCTCGCATCAAGCTCTATATCATGCCAGATTTCAATGCCGTCGAACATTATATAGAAATGCTATAACAACTCACCCACTTCTTGTATATAATCTCTGGCGTAAACTCTGCTACCTTCGCCGGAGGAACATTCATAAGAAGCGGAGGAATATCATTCATGAACTCCTCGTCATCATGCTTAATGGCAAACTGCAAAAGTCGCAAACGTTTATCCTGGAGTCTTTTGAGGGCCAGTTCATTTTTGTCTTGGAAACTGCAGCTCGGATACAGTACCTCCCTAAAATAACTCTTATTCAATAAAGCCAAGAAATTCAACTCGAAAACAATCGCACACCTAAACTCACTCTTACAAGCATGAATCATGCTGAAGATCTGGTATTTCTCCGCGGCTTCAGCCAATGCAAGCATCGTATCGAAGTTCAGTTCTTTGAGAACAGGAAAAGGACGTGGATAAGTGGCTTGAAAAAGGATCTCCAAGATCGATGATGGCTCTGCGAGTTGCACAATTTCGTCGGAGTCCACGGTGGTCATATGTTCTGCTGGAAAGGCGCAAGTGGTGCATTCGAGGTTCCTCGAGTGGAGTCGAAAATCAACATCATCGCTTGAACGAAAGCAAATGTCGGCATCTGGCGCGTTGACTAGATAAAGTTCGATGTAAATTTTGTCGTGAGAAGAAAATCTAAGCAGACGCACAAAGTTCGCTGGTTCGAGTTGCGTTCATGAGTTAAAGTGGTGGTCAGTAGTTGAGTCGCGTTTTGATACTGAGACTCAGAGTCTGAGCTGAGAGCGTTCAACACGATCCAGTGATCAGCTTCGGACGACGGAGTCTCGGAGATAAGATAACAGATTCGAACCACGTTCATTGACTGACGTGAAAACGGTAACACGTTGCGACCGTCTTTCTTTCTTTTCTTTCTTGATCACCTGTGTTTTCGGAATACGCGCTGCTTCATCTTTCTACTCCTCAACTCTTTCAGCCTGACAGAAGCAGGCCTCGAAATACAATCTTTCACCAGGATCATCCAATCGAAATTGTGGGATTTAGAATGAAGAGATATATTTCAAGTGAGCCTATATATCAATAACTTCGCGGGATACTGCTGAAGTAGAATCATAAGTGTATTGATGGGTGGAAATGTCACGGTTGCCGCTCGACTCGAAAAGTTTGAAAATCAGGCTCTCCTGGGTAACTTTTGCTCAAACGACTGACAGCCATTACTCTAAAACTCTCCCTTTGACAATCATTTGACATTTAGGAAAAGTCAAGCACTAATTTAGTTTGTTGATACTACGGAAAATAAACAAAGTCCGGCTCTACATAGTTACTGTTCTATGGTATCTGATTTGTATCCGATGTGGTCGCAGATTGAATTACTAGGTCCGATATCTGCCACCGGTGCTACGTTCGGCAATATGAGCATTCCGAGCGACAATCGGTAGTCATCCGAAACAAAACGACCTTCCACTCCCCAAGCGCATTACCGTATCCCATTCCTTTCCCTCTCATGGCCATTCATAGCCTGCCATTCGAGATCCTCGTAGAGATATTCCGCCTGTGTTTCGTCAATGAGGCCCTTCCCATCTACCCCGATCCCTATGGGGAGTCGGGACCATCCACTCATCCTCACGCCGCAGCGAATACCTTTCCTCCGCCACATGTATGCAAACTGTGGCGGAATATCTGTAGTTCATCTCCCCAGCTCTATACTACACTATCACTGCGCTATGAGGTTGGGCGTGAGACGGAGATGACACCAGTGTCACAAAATGCACGGCTCTGTACGTTCCTTGCACTCACCGCACCCCATCCGATATCTGTTTCCTTCATCATCACCACCAAAGAGGGAATCGATGAAAAATGGTATGATGTCCCCGAGGAAACGTTGCTCGCTTACGGGCATGAATCAGGTCTCTTGCGGCTCCTTGAGCATAAGACTCGCTGGAAATCCGCTACAATCTCTATTCCCTCCCCATTCCTTCGGTTGTTTTTTCCGGAAGAACTAACTTATCCTCGCTTAGAGAAGCTCGACCTCCACGTGTATGCCTTTCCTAATGAAAAGAGAGGTGTCAAAAAGATGGTCACAAAAGTGTTTGAGCCTATATATTGGCCCAATCTCCGAGTCATAACTCTACAACGAGATTTGGCGCGAGTTCTTATGTTCACTGATTGGAGAAGCGGAGGTAGCCGTATCCAGGTGCTCATTCTCTATGGTGCCTGTATCGAAAATGAAAATTTGGGTGTGCTCAGCGCATGCGAGAGCCTCCACACAATCCACTTTACCTCTTGCTTTACCCTGCCGTCTTATGATCCAGATCTGTCGGCAAAACGCACCCTTCTTCCCAACGTCAACACTGTCTCCTGTTCGAGGCTGCTTCCTAGCGATGTTCGAGCAACGCCACTTGCGTTCCTCATTCTTCCCCGACTTCAGCATTTGCAGATTCAGTGGAACGAGGCATTGGAGGAAGAAGTAGTGGGGTTGTCTGAGCGTTCTGGTTTTGAGCTCAAGAGCCTCACGCTGATTCAAGTGCCGCGGAGTGTTTACAGACCACCGACCGAGCAGTTCATTTCCCTATTGACACGCCTATCTAGGATAAAGTCCATAAATCAGGGTTTAGCGGGACTTGAACTTAATCATACTGACGCGAAGTGGGACATATGCGAGTTTGTAGAGCTTATGAAAGTGTTGTCCCTTGGTGGTCTGGACGACACACACTATACTTTATTTCCATTCTTGAAGGAGCTGACTATAGCAGCGTATTCAATACCCGATAACGCTGCATTCATCGCGATGCTCGAATCCCGTCAACAATGTCCAGTCTCCACGATTCCTCTGGTCCAGAAAATTGAACAACCTCTCGGCTTACAAACTCTGCGACTCCGATGTCCGAAGTCGACGTTTCATGCAGAGACAATGGCCTATTTTGGAAAGCTATCGGGCGAGGGCAAGAAGCTGTATTTCGAGCCCTGGGTGGGGGTTACACAAAAGAAATGGACAGTTTGGAACCACCAAAGCTACGAAGTTGATTAAAATAAGTACAGTAAACTTTACATGCTAATATGCAACACCTATTTCTCCTGAACTATCACTATCACAACTGGTCCATGATACACTTTTCTTCCTTCCACCATATACATCACCAAACAAAATAAAAGTACTCCCAAAAAAATAACCACGCTCCAGTTGAAGTTCATGGGATCAATTGGAATAGAATTTGGCCAGAAACTCCAGAAGAAACCAAATACCACATAAGCAATCCCAATCGCATTTATCAAAACTCCCCAACGACCAAGGTTCCATTGGGCTGGTGGAAGGAGTTCAGGATGAACTAATCTTCGGTGCAGGATACAGCTAATGGAGATGCCATATGAAAACATGAGCGCAGCTACCTGGAGCGAGATGATGACATTGAAAGCAACAGTTGATCCAATATTGATGAGACTAAGGAGGATGGTAATGACACACGTGAGAGCCACAGAATTCGAAGGTATCTGCTTAGAGTCGCTGACTTTACTTATCCAGTTGGAACAGGGAGGCCCATGGTCACGAGCAAATGCCCATGTCTGGCGCGAGGTAGCAGCAGTGAATGAGATGTTGGATGCAAGGATGGGCAGGAGGATAATACTAGTGAGAGCATTGACTCCACGGAGTGACAGGGTATTTCGGAGGACATATATGAAAGGAAATCCTGATGGATCATCCAACGCATCATCTACAGATACCACTGCGAATAGGTATGTAGTGTAGAAGATGACACCCAAAACGCCATTCCCGATGTACGCCCAAACCATCGCAATAGGCACATGTCGACCTGCATCTTGAACTTCCTCGGCCATATGTGCCGTTCCATCAGAGCACAGTAAGCAGAACATCGCAGTGATCTGCCCAACCATGAGTGACACACCAATGTTGGACCAGCCGCTCCTACTCGTGAATTCAGTAAACACGACATGTGCAGACTGATGTGGGGCCAAGGTCCATAGTACGACTATGATAATGATAAATCCGGCCACATGAAGAAAGAGGAAGAGGTTCTGTATTGGGGCAATGAACTTCCATGCCCAGACATTGACAACATAGACAATCAGAATGATGGCAAATACTAGGAGGGTACCTTTCCAGCCTTCAGCGGTGTAGTCGGGCTGGTTAATGACAATTAGAGCTTGGATGATAGTTCCTATTAGTGTTGGGGAGGGCCGGGTCGGGCCAGAGACCCTGTGGTCGGGTCGGGTCACCAAGGGTCAGGGCCAGCTAAAATTCTGACCCTGGCCCACCTAAGAGGGTCAGGGCCGGGCCGGGTCGGGGTCGGGGTCTGGCCCAGGGCCACTCCTAAAAAGGAAATTCGTGAAAATTAGCCCACCCCTCAGCCAAAATTGTACCACCTCTGATTCCACTGCCCCAATTTGGTGCTCAGTTGCAAAGCCAGGGGGTATGGTGACAGTAAACAGGCCATGACCTTATCAAAAATAATTCATACTACATACTACTTCAATGAAAATCTCAAACAGAATATTTAATAACTTCATGATTACAGCAATAGAACCAAGAGATAGGTACTGTCTATAGACTGATAGGTTAAGAAGAGATTTGACTGTGAATCATTGCTGATCTTGCATTTTATGCACCAGCGTATCACAAGCTAATGGTCAGTGTATCAAATCTACAGCTCCCTGTGCTTTACTCATGGGCTAAGGTCACAGGTGACTATATACCAGGAAATTTACTAGTAGTGCACTACTCAGGCCCTTAAAAAATCAATATTCAGGAGCACCCATGCATGAGCTTTAGACTCAATCCTGGCCCAAGGTCAAGACCCAGGGCCAGGGGTCAGCAAAATCCTGACCCTGGCCCTTGACCCTCTTTGACCCTCTGCAAGGGCCGGGTCGGGTCGGGTCGACCCTAGCTGGGTCGGGCCGGGTCGAGGGTCACTGACCCGGCCCTCCCCATCACTAGTTCCTAGAAGAAATGCTCCCGAGGCAACTCCAGCTTGCCATGATAGTGTGGACATCCAGCCGGAGAGATAGCTAAGAAACTTTTGATATTCTGGAGGAGCAAACTCAGAGACCCAGTGGTACTGGCCACCTGAAGTTGGTGCCCTAGTATTGATATTTTCTATGAATCAAAAACAAACACAGAGTTACAAGGAAGCTCACATTGAGGCCATCTCTGCAAGTGATAGAACAATAAATCCAACGCCAAAGAACATCAGGAAAAGTGTTTTTTTCCTAGGGGACCAAGGGTGGCCTAAGGAAAACTAGGTGACCTATGAATCCTATGTCATCCTAGGATTTGGCACTTGTCTTAAGGCTTAGTCCAGTAACTTTTCCGCACTGGATTTTTCACCCTGGAAAATTCTCTATTACTGAAATTGGTCAATTACGTAGCTGTCAGATTTAATCATTTTGTCACGCTCAGTGCTCATTGGCGCTTCCGGGCACTCCATGTCACCCAGATTTCAGTGGCTTCACTGATAACGCCCAATACTGAAGCAACAGAAGCTCATAGTTGTTGTAGTAGCCACGGTTATATGCTATATTAGCCTTGGAGTGGGCTTGAACTTCACAGCGACACCTTTAGCGATGGATTTTACCACATTTCCCCCATCTCCCAGTTCTGCAAGATGATCCCAAACAAATCCCAAACATAATTGACAAAGTTGGCTTCACCAGCCTCAGTGATGCATTGATCATTAAAGGTGTAAATGAGTGTGGTATATAGGGCGTTTAATAATGAGGAGAGGGTATCCAGAATCAGCCTACATCAGTAGAAATTCCCATGCTGCCTGAATCATCGTCGCAAAGCTGTAGGTTGAGAGGAGGCGAAAGTTGCGCTGAAATAATATGAGAAAAGTGATGTAACCAATATCTGCGAGTCACCTTGAACTCCTGGTGCTTTCCCATGCGAAACATATCCTTCCGATCCAATTCACTGACCCTTACCACACCTATATCCTCATTGTTTGACTGCATGTTCATAACAGAGCGCTCCTGGAGAATGTGTGGCGGGGATATCTTCTTGACCTCGATATTATCTTAACGTTTTTGAGGTCTATTAGTATGTATATCTTGCCCATGTGCCAGGGTCCACCGATATTGTGAACGAATAAGGTGCCGAAAAATGTCATTTGACTAGCAGGTGCCCATGGAGAGGACCATCACGGGTTGGGTAACTGGCTTGGAAGTAAAGAGATACATCTATGGTTAGATGTAATTCGAGTGCCAGTATTTCGACCGGGGCCACCTGAAAGATACTTACGCGTTATGTAACACCCAAATGATCCATCCTTTTTTTTTTCAAAGTCCGTCATATATATTCCAGATGCTGATAACCTACAGGCCTGAGTAGCAGAGACTCATGAAGTCTATCGATGCTTCTGTAGAAGCATCACCGCAAAAAGTGAACCTGAATATAGAAGTATCTCCCAGGCGACGAAGTTCATGAGATTTATCAGAAGCCTCCTCGAGCGGGATACCGACAGTCCTTTCATGTACGGAAACTGCGCATCTGAGATCTTCTTCCTTACCTTCTCTAAAAAATCACTAAGGCAAGCAAAGCTTTGTGCACGCTCGCTAGAATCCATAGAACCGCGTAATAAGGATCCGAATCCGCGGCTGAGAGTCCACGCTCACGATAACGAGCACGCAAATAACGAACTAGAGTCTAGGTCACCTAGATAGAGGAACCAATATTGATGATGATTTGTAACACGTATGCTGCGCTGATGAGATGGAGAGGTACAGATCCTCGGTCCAGTCTGGTGGCTTCTTGAATCGAATTCTGCCTTCAAAAACGCCAGACCTGGTTCTCGTACTCCCTTTCGACATCCTCCCAATCTGTCTTCAACGAAACTACATGCGTAGTTAGGGAAAACGACATGTTGCTGGCAGTGTTGATAGATAATCATTGTTCGAGATTCCGTCCTTGGATTTTGAGTTGGTGGTTCGGAAGAGAAAGAGCGGGCCAGTAGTCCATTAGCTGAGATGACTCAACGCACCCGAACGCTAATCGATACCTCTCTGGACGCAGACTACTGTTCGTCTCGAACGTCTGCCACAGTTCTCATCGGTGCTGAAAGTAATCAGTACACGCGTGTTCAACTACTTACTATATTTCCGTACATCCTCAACAAATACACATCATCATTATCCATCAACCTCCTTAGATCCCTCCTCTGGCTCAACAAGCCCAAACCACCCTGACATACTCATCCACGCCGCCTTCCTACCCCTCTTAACATCCTCAACAAGCGACATTCCACACCTCCCACACATCAAACTCCTCGCTCTCTCGCCTGCACCATGCCCACCACTCTCATACCTCATCAGCTTATCTATCCCCTGCGCAAGCGTAAACAATGGGTCCGCATCCCTTCCAACAGAAACACCGCCAATACACCGAAATATCAAAATATACTTCTTGGAACCCTTGAACGCATGATTGCGGTTTTCGAGGATCATAAGATGAAGACTGTGTATACACGCATTCGTGGGAAAGTTGCCGGGTCTCTACATTCTCCAGATAAGAAATTGCTGTCCGGCTTCGCGTCCTTGGAGGCTCCGTACAAGAAGCTGGTGGGAAAGGCAGACATATCGAGGATCTTCAGACGAAGAAACCAGGACCGATTGAATGCCAAGTGTGCCGTACATGACTTTACTTGGGCGGTACTATCTTGACAAGTCATACAACGCGGTAGGGAGGATGTCAAGGAGATGAGTTCGATGGTGAGTTCAATGATGAGGATATGATGGGGTGTGTATTGTCTGGGAGAATAATTGTTGGTAAGAACAGAAAGCTTCAGTTTTGATCAACAGGCTAGTCAAGCGTGAGGCGTTCGAGACATTGTTGATGAGATGTGGAACTACTTCGTGGAAAGACGAAGGGCCGCGGCTAGACGATCTGGGGGAGGATCAGAGAGGTGCCTAAAATATTTGTTCGTATCGCTCGTAAATGATACGAATTACCGAAACAAAAAAAACAAAAAAAAACAATAGTGACATACATCCCATCATACAACGTGCTCAAAAAATGATACAAATAATCCGGTGCATCCAGCATCTCCACATACGGACATCCATCAGCCATATCCTGTTCTTCAGGCTGAGGTACTTATTTCGAACGTCCCTTCAAGTTGGAAAAATTCGGAATGGCGCTGCAGTTGACCGCGGCGTAGATGTCAGCGATGAGGACAATGTTGCCATCGTTGAACCATATCGGAGGGTGTTAGAGAGGTTATTAGGTTGATAGGTTTGGGTTCTTGAGTGTTCATTATACAGCGACATATAGTACAGGGCGAGAAAGGAGGGGTTACACTTGGAGTTGAACGCTTTGAAGATGGCTTGGCGCTTAGCGGCTCGGATCGGTTATGGGCGTCTAACCCGTTTCGCACTTGCGCAAGAGGGCTCACAGCGCGCTGATTACCTGTGTACTGTGTGTCTCTTGCCATCTGACTCGTCATGATATCACTACCCCTTGTCGCTTGTGTAGTGATATGCGCAATTCTACTTCGAAAATGTCAAATTTTCAAGGAGAGCGGGGTTCTTTTCTTCGCTCTGGACACCTTCGGATAACTCGTTGTTGGCATCTACCACTACAAGTGATGCAAATGATACCGGAAAAATCAAGAACAGATCCCTGCTCAGCGCTCAGTGAACGCACCAGTTCAAGTTCATGTTGCAATTTGTCCAGTTACTGGGAGAGAAATTGATTTTTCTATTCAATTCCACTCTACCTTACCAGTCACACAACATATAGCTAGCCGCGGTGGTCCAATATCATGATGGCGGAAGCACGAAAATACCGTCTACCCTTTTATTTGATTCTAGATGAGCCGCCATCATGGTTGGGCTTGTAGTATATCCTTTTCATCTATCGATCGTACGGGAATACCTCTGGGACAGGGACAGCCAGGTCATTATCCATCAAAGACTCGAAAGCCAGTTTGACCACCATCAATCTCAACACAAGATCAGAACTTGGTATCACAGTCATCCTTTCTGCGTCGATGCTATCTGCTATGAAGCCTAAGGTCAAAAGTGAAAGAAGAATCAAGATAATCTGCAACACTGGATACACCTACCCAATGGAATCACTTCAATTATCTCCACACCTACAATTCGCAAAACACACCAGTGGGCTGAACAACTCTACCCGTCGCAACTCGGGTTCGCGAACAGGGCCTAAATCTCCCACACCCCCATTCCATGGCTTAAAGTCATGTTCCACATCATGCATCAACTCTCGCCTAGTCGACGAACTCGCAATGCGGATTTACATAAGTGATGTTTTTCAGACTATTTTCATGCTCCCTTTCACTGTACATTTCAGTTGCAGGATGAAAACTAATGAAACCGGCTTTTTAATTTCATCCGATCACTGTCGAGATACGCAACGACAAGGTACTTCGCTTGCCAAGAGAGGTTGGGTCTGCCTAGGTCTGCCTCTGTCTGCCTACGGAGAAGGTTACTCAAGTACCTGGTCAAACGGGTCATGGATCAAGTCACCTCCTTAGATAGATAGACATGTATCTGTCCTCTGCAATAGACTGCTCGGGGCGTGACTTTCCCCAGCTTTTCACCTCAAAATTTGTTACCGAACACCAAGGGCACCGCGGGTTGGGTTTAGAGTGAAACCCGTAACTCATCTTACGCCAAATCTGAGTATACGCATCTTCACCTACGGTTCCGAACAAGGGTCTAAAGCAATTTTTGCAAACGTGGGCAGCGGGAATGGGACGGCTGGCCAAATATAAAGGTCATTTCGGTCTTGCAATATCTATGGTAGACTATCGACCATGGCTGCTTCTCTCTTGAATGCTCTCATTCACGAGGTTGATGTCTTCCTCAAATTTTCCTGGAGAGACTGGTCTGTTACCCTCATTCCAGGCCTTATATTCTCCTTGGGTGCGATGCGGACTCTCCCGTCTTCATCGAGAATTTTCCAAAGCTACCTCTTACTCATCGTGTGGCTCACACCATACGTCTATTGGTTTAATCTCTGGAACCAGATCACAGGTATCGAGGAGGATCGTATCGATAAACCCGATCGTCCGATACCTTCTGGGAAAGTCACAGTCGTTGGGGCAAAAATACGATGGGCAGTTGCACTGACAGTGTTTCTTTCTGTTGCGGCATATGAGCCCACTCTTCGGCCACAAACAATCTGTTGGGTTCTTACTAGTGTAATGCACTGCGCAACACCTCTCGGAAATCACTGGTTTGGTAAAAACTGCATTGCAATGACTACTGGAGCATGGGCCCTCCTTGGTGGGTCTTGGAAGGCTATTGCGCCCTTGACGCCACGCACCGAGCATTTTATCCTCGCTGTATCGTTATGGGCAGGCTTGCTGACTTCGATACAAGACCTGCGAGATATGAAGGGCGATGCAGCAATTGGTCGAAAGACTCTACCCCTTGTTCTTGGCAGCTCAAGATGCAGACGGATCATCACATTTTTCCTTATACCGGCATCTTTGTTGGTACTTTGGGGAAGTGGAATACTGTCTATTGCTCCAGCCTCCCTCATAGTAGTCCACGCATTTCTAGGCTATCGTATCATGAACGACAAAGGGTCATATCATGACCACAAGACGTATATGGTAAGTTTGGTACAATATTCTTTCAGGTACTTGAACTGATCCAAATAGATTTACACTTATACCTTTTGCCTAATTCTGGCTTTCACTGCACTCGAAGGGCTAGATTGGAGTAAAAGTGTCCATACCATAGTCAAGTTAATGCTGCCTGATAGAGCAATAACTCAATTTCTCTGAACTTCGAACCTGGAATCCCACGTATGCTCGGCGTTCGAAATATTGTTGACGGAGATGTGGAACTATGTATTTTGTGGAGAGACGGAGGACTGCGGCGAGGGGATCAAAGTGAGCTGGACAAGGTAAGAAAGTGCCCAAACGTAACGTTTTATGTAGTATGTATGCACGTTCAAACCCTCCTAAATAATGCTAGTTTTACTCAAAAACATCGAATGGCAGTAAGCACGTTATACAAGAAAAAGAGAAGTAGATACTTCTTGGAATGTAATCAAGTCTCATCGCTCCTCAACTTCCAGATCCTTCGCACCTTTCTAGGTCCAACAGGGCGAAGGAAGACGGAAAGTTCATTGGGGCAAACAGGAGAAGCAGAAGCGGAACTTGTGTTGGACGTTGGTAACAGCAGCAAGTTTCAAGTAATACGAAACGTTGGTCTTGAAAAGACGATAATCGGTTCGTCCAATTATAGCTAGCGCGCTGTGCTTCCAATAAACCTTTCGAGTTTGTCGCTGCACAAAAATAAATTCAATTGAGCCTCAGGCCTCAAGCTCCGTGCTTCAAATTCATTGGCCGAGAGCTCTACGTTTCTCCCAATCAATCGTAACAACAGGGTAGAGGCGGACTAGACGGTGGGAACAAAAGAAGATCATGTATGCTGTGCTGATAGAATGAAGAGATACGGGTCCTCGGTCCAGTCTGGCTTCCTGAATCGAACTCTGCTTTCAAGACAGCTGGCCCGTTTCTCGTGCTCTGGAGTATCATTGAAGGGACACCTTCTGTCTTTGGATTCGAGCTAGTGGTCCATAAGAGAAAGGTAATCCCGTTGAAATACTGATGCCACAATTCCTATCGGTGCTGGAAGTAATCAGTACACGCGTGTTTCAACTACTTACTATATTTCCGTACATACATCCTCGACAACTACACACATCATTGTGCATCAACCTCCTTAGATCCCTCCTCCGGCTCAACAAGCCCAAACCACCCCGGCATACTCATCCACGCCGCCTCCCTACCCCTCTTGAGATCCTCAACAAGCGCAACTCTACACTTCCCACACATCAAACTCCTCGCTCTCTCGCCTTCACCATGCCCACCACTCCCATACCTCATCAACTTATCTATCCCCTGCGCAAGCGTAAACAGCGGATCCGCATCTCTTCCAACAGAAACACCGCCAATACACCGAAAGATATCAAAATACACTTCTTGAAACCCTTGAACGCATGGATGCGCTTTTCGAGGATCATAAGATGGAGACTGCGTATACGCACATTCAGGGGAAGGCTGTCTAGTCTCCACATGCTCCACAAGAAAATCGATAAGAAATTGCTGTCCGGCTTCACGTCCTTGGAGGCTCCGTACAAGAAGCTGGTTGGAAAGGCAGACATATCGAGGATCTTCAGACGGAGAAACGAGAACCGATGGAATACCGAGTGTGCCGTACATGATTTTACTTGGACCGTATCTTGACAAGTCGTAGAACGCGCTAGGGAGGATGTCGCGGAGATCAAGTTCGATGGCGAGTTCGATGATGAGGATAGGGTGGGGTGTGTATTGTCTGGGAGAGTAGTAGTCTTTTGAGCCAAGAGCTTCAGTTTCACGCTTGTCCCATCCTTCGAGATCAACAGGCCAATCAAGCGTAAGGCGTTCGAGGCATTGTTGATGGAGATGAGGAACTAGGTATTTTGCGGAAAGACGAAGGACCGCGGCGAGACGAGCAAAGTGAGCTGGGCGAGGATCAGAGTAATGCCTAAAATGTTTGTTCGCATCGCTTGTAAATGAACGAATTCCAGAAAACGAAAAAAAAAACAATAGTGACATACATCCCATCATACAACGCGCTCAAAAAATGATACAAATCATCTGGCGCATCCAGCATCTCCACATACGGACATCCATCGACCAAATCCTGTTCTTCAGGCTGAGGTATGTCGAACATCCCTTGGAAAAACTCGGAATGGCGCTGCAGTTGACCGCGGTGGATTTTGAACGCATAGACATCAGCGATGAGCACGATATTGCCGTCGTTGAACCATAGATCGGAGCGCATGAGAGAGGTTATTAAGTCTACGTGTTTGGGTTCTTGATTGTTCATTATACAGCGAGATATAGTACAGGGCAAGAAAGGAGGGTGGTTACACTTGGAGTTGAACGTTGAACGTTTGAACGGCCGGAAACTCGGCGCTAAGCGCTAAGCGTTTATATGTGATCGGTGATGGGCGTCTAACCATTCCTTGCGCCACACTATCAGCAACCACGCGCCCAAGAGGTCACCCAAGTCTGTGTATCTCTTACCCTCCGCGTCTTCATAAAACCAACGCTTATTTGTCAATGAATGGCATTTCAACGCGAATTCTTCGAGTTTTCACTCTTCGAAGAGAAGAGTCCGCTGCTAGCATCTACTGCTGCAAGTGATACCGTACAACCCAAGAACAGATGGCTGCTCAACGTCAACTCTCAGCGCCAGCTTTCAGCGTGAGTCGACGATAGCGTCTGCCAATTATACGATGACCATGATAGACCAAGGTACGCGTTCCACTCATGAGACTTCCACGCCATACTCAAGAGTGCTTTTTATCATTTGGCCGCTGCTCGTCCGACTTTCGCACATCATGTACAAGTAACGCATCAAGGGCCCCACTAGCATCCCACTACGGTATCAGACATGCTGCGGGATCGTTGGCTCTCACCAGGCTGTACATTGGTGAATTCGTTTTCGCATTTTGGAGCTAGCCCATTCTGAACAACTTAATTCTGGATGTACTACACGCAAAACCTGATTAAATGGAAGAGCAGAGTCAACATCATGGGGGGAGAAGGAGTTTCTTACACGACCTAGTCCAAGTACTGAACGTTGAACGCCGGAACCATTGGGAGACCAGTGGATGGGCTCGCAACTAAGGTTCTGTACATAGATCCACCCGCCTCATCGGCCCTCGATGGAATGAGATCTAGCGAAACCTGAAATTTATCATCCCAGAATGCGGACAGCGCTGATACCGGCAGAGTGATCCTGACGACTGGATGGATAATAGGGGGTGATACAACCTATTCTTATTTCTGATTAGGTTTGTCGTAACGAATCTTTCAATGCTAGTTTGCGACACCGCTTGGGTGGGTCCCCATACTAGGGTATATATGGTATATTGAAGTTTAGATAGTGGTACTAGTCTCTAGAAATAGATACATTCTGTATGGAGCGTATGGATCAAGGTGGGGACGATATGCTACGATGGGTATGTATAGGACCAAGTGTGAGAAGCGGTGTGCCCCCAAAATGCTGGTGTGGGTTTACGTATACCCTTTGTGGGGTAGGGGTGTGTGGTCTTGTAGGTCTACACCCTCGTGAAATTGTTGAGGACCGGTGCCCAGAAATTCTCACTAGTACCTGATGTAGGTATCTCAAGAGGTATCTACTGTTTCATATCAGTAGACGTGATAGTGATACAGTGGTACTGTAACCGAAGTGGTCCCATTTCAATAGGCACTGCTGGGGCCCCAGCCACATGTATCAGTATGTATCACGCTAAACAATGCATGCCTGGGACGAATACTAACGACTTCCCGCAGAAATCTGTTGAACAACAAAGCTCCGAAACCATAAGCAAAATTTAGAGTGTGTTATCTATCAAATTATTCGACTGGGCGTGTTCCCGTAGGTTTCAATCACTTCTATGGAAGTCATCCAGTACCGGTGAGGGAGAGTAAGGTCCTAGACTGGGCCTAACGCCCTCCAATGCCCCCGCAAGTCCTAATCAGCATTCTACACGATCGTGACCGGGTATGATTGTACGCACTTAGCCGATCATGCCTGTATACCGAGTGCATAATCAAAATGTCCTCATTATAGCTCACTGTACATATTTATGCGACCAATTTTCGACCGATTATACCGCCGTTTATATGACTATGCCCATAATTATACCCTGCAGCTACTAGTACAACCGCTGTATGTACTCAACTACTACTTACACAGCGAGACGATAAGTAAGTTTACCGTCAAAGATGCCAGACGACCTAAAATCCCATGACGACCCCTATAGATAGATGAACAAAGCGAATGAAAGCATCGTAAAATGACCCCCAGCAGCAATACCGATGTCAGCTGAGCGTTTGAAGGGGGGAAAATGAGACGCCTGTTTTTTCCAGAGCGGCAGAAGTTCCCAAAAAGGAGATGAAAACACATTTGAACAAAATGAGACGCCTTGTTTTCCGGACAGATCGAACCTCCTGACTATTTTAAACAGTTATCCGATTGTCGTACTAACCATCCTAAGACTCGCTGAAGTGATTAGCATGATCAACATGGTCCAGAGGCCCAGAAGCCAATGTTAATAGCCTGTTATTGAATCTTGATTTGGGATGCTAATTCCCAGATGTTAATTGAAACGCAGGTCACCACCTACCCATAAGTCCGGTTGTGTTATCTGATTGGTATGCCCACAACAACCAATAAGTATCATCATATAGCACGATATAAAGGTCATCTTGGTCTTGCAATATCGATGGCAAATGTCTGTGATTAAAGACTTCCTCAGTGCTCTCATTAACGAGGTTGACGTCTTTCTCCAATTTTCTTGGAGAGACTGGTCCGCTTGCCTCATTCCAGGTCTCATATTCTCCGTCGGTGCGGTGAGGACCCTCCCGTATTCATTGGGAATTTTCCGAAGCTATCTCTTTCTCATCGTGTGGCTCACACCATACCTCTATTGGTTCAATCTCTGGAGCCAGATCACGGGTATTGAGGAGGATCGAATCAATAAACCTGATCGCCCATACCTTCTCAGAAAGTCACAATTATTGGAGCGAAAATACGATGTGTAATTGCGTTTACAGGATTTATTGTTGTCGCAGTATATGAACCCGCTCTTCGACCAGAAACAATCTGTTGGGTTCTTACTACTGTATTGCTTTGTGCGACACCTTTTGGAAAACACTGGTTCGGTAAAAACTGTGTTGCGATGGCCACTGGTACATGGGCCCTCCTTGGTGGATCTTGGAAGGCCATTGCACCCTTGACGCCACGCACTGAACATTTTATCCTCACTATATCATTATGGGCAGGCGTGCTCACTTCGATACAAGATCTGCGAGATATGAAGGGTGATGCAGCAGTTGGTCGACAAACTCTACCCCTTGTTCTTGGCAGCTCAAGATGCAGATGGACCATCACATTTTTCCTTACGCCTGCATCGTTATTGGTACTTTGGGGAGGTGGAATACTGTCTATTGCTCCAGCCCCCTCATAGTAGTCCACGCATTTCTAGGCTATCGTGTTATGAATGACAAAGGATCTTATCATGACCACAAAACGTACATGGTACGTTTGACTATACACCTTTAGTTACTTGAACTGATTCAAATAGATTTACTCTTATACCTTTTGCCTAATTCTGGCTGTCACTGCACTCGAAGGACTGGATTGGGGGGATAATGTCACTACCATATTCAAGTTAGTGCTGCCTGCTTTTAATATGGAGCAAAAACTCAATTTTGCTCACTGACCTTGCACTGACCTCCAACCTGCCAAACCTCGCACATGTACGACGGGTTTGCCCGGCGTTCGAGACATTGGTGACAGAGATGTGGAACTAAGGGGTTTTAGGGACGAAATACTGCGGCGAGGCGAGCAAAGTCAGCTGAACAAGGATAAGAAAACTTCTTAAATGTACTAGTAACGTTTGTAGATAGTGCGGAAAGTTCCAAAAACGATTCCATATAACACAGATACAAATCATCCGGCGCATCCGGCACTCCACATACAGACGCCCATCAGGCATATCCTGTTCTTCAGGCTGAGGTATCTCGGCGATGAGTACGATGTACGATGTTGCTGTCGTTGAACCATAGTTCGGAGCGCGTTAGTAGAGAGTAATTGGTGGATGGGTTTGGGTTCTTACTAGTAAACGTTCATACAGGGAAATCATAGTGCAGGTTACACCAAGATAGAAACTTAACGCTTATCCGCAGGTTCCGCGCCGGGCGTCTAACCCAATTATTGCTTGCCCAGTTCCCTCTCGTATAATGCCACAACCTCAGGCTGTGACAATCTGCGACCCCAACAGTTGACAAATACAGGTTGAAGTTAAGTCTATTATAAGCCAATGACATTGTTGCTACATATGAGTACTTTCAGTGCAATATTCGTATTTTTATCATGTAAGTACTGGTCTACCAGCATGTAGAATCGAATTTAATCACTTAAATCTAGTGGATGATAAATATTTGCACTTGGTAACTATGATGATATGCGGTTGCAGCTCAGTAAGCTCCCGCAAGGCTCACATGCCGCCAAGTTGCACCCGGCGTTCACAAAAATCATCCCCCGGATGGACGAGATGAGCCCATCACTCCGAAAGTGGACAAATTTCTACCGAGCAGAAAAGGACACTGATAGAAGCACGTGATTTTCGATAAGCCATATAAGCTCGTGGGAAATATTAGGTGACTGTCGATATACCTTATATAGAAACACGTGACTTTTCAGTTGACATTTCTGCTCGATTGAAATTTGGCCACTTTTGGAGTGTGCATGGTCTTATCACTGACATGGGAAGTATCCGCAAAGTGTGGGTCTTCTGTCAGCTGAATATTCACTTCAACATCCCACGAGCTCGCAGCTTGGAGGGACTGAAGGGCTGAAGCTCGCAAAAAAGCAAGGCTCTCTAATCTTCACCCCGGCAGTGAGATATTTTCGTAGACAACTGGATAGTAAACAACTTATCGGCCGTTGAGTGTTGAGTCCGAAGGGAGGTAGACGCGATAGTGGCTCAGAATTTCGCACCAGACTTTGCAACAAGTGATCACTTCCCGAACTGCTGTATTTTTACTCTGAGCCCAAAACTAAGGCACTAGTAAACTATGAGGTCAGTCGAACATCTCTCACTTCACCGGTACGATTTTGCGACTCAGCAAGCCTCCCTCTGTACAAACCCACAGTGGTAGTGACTGTTTCGTACTACCTGAAACTTATAATCAACAAAGTGAAGATATAAATAGCGTGGGAGGATTCGCATACACTTCTCATCAAAGATGCCTACCGTGAATGCGACACAACCAATCATCGCGTTTACATTCAAACCATCATAAGACGAGACTGAAAGTATTTAAAAGAAAGATATGGATTCCGGAAAGCATTTGAGGCACGTAGAGATGGAACAAACAGTCAAACGGGAATATGTTTCATCGAACTATCTTCTTCCTGCTGACAGTGTTGAAACAAAAAGGTAATTATTCAATTAGCTATCTGAATCGCGATATGTTTCTCGCTTGCGGCGGTTTACTTACTTACTACTCGCTTTTTAAAAGATTGAATCTCCTGCATCGTATCATTACAAAGGCCTTTGGAGATCAACTTGCGTTAGCTCCAATAACCCTCCGCACAAATGATCGTGTCCTCGAGAGTGGTGCAGGCACCGGTAGGTCACAGATTACCTTTGAACTTCAATTACAGTCATCTTAAACTTCGCATTGTTGAAGGTATATGGGCTCAAGAGTTTTCTGCTTTCCACTCTCAGAACAATGTACTGCTAGATATCGAGTGCATTGACATATCCGACAAGCAGTTTCCTCGAGAATATCCATCAAACATCCACTTTTCTATCCGTTCTGTTACTGATTTGCCCTCGCAATGGCATAACAGCTTCTCCTACATTCACCAGCGCTTTTGATTGTTGCAATGAATGACGCTCGTTGGATTACAGCCATTGACCAGCTTTATGATGTGCTTAAACCAGGAGCATGTATTGAGCTTGTAGAAATTGGGGTAAAAGGCTATGGCTTTGGGGTGGGGCCGAACTCCAAAAGACTTGAGTCTTTGGTCTTGTCACTCTATGCATCAAAAGGAGTTGTCACTGACTTGGAGGTATATCTTCCGAAGCTCTTGGCTAAGAAAGGATTCATAGATATTCATCGTGAGGACCGAAAGGTTTACATACGTGAATCTGTGGACAATGATGGGTTGAATCGTTTAAAGCAGTTTCATGATCTGTGGATGGGGATAAAGACTCCAGTGTTGACTAGTGGAGGGTTTGGAATTGTTGGAAGTGACAACGAGTTTGACCAACTTCTTGAGGGGTGTCTGAAAGAGTGGAAAGAGTCAGATAAGGCTTATAATACTTATTATTCAATTGTAGCAAGAAAGCCAGTCGAGGATTAGCTATATATTTTGGAATTGCCATAACTCCGAACTTCAAGTTGTTTTGATATCACATCTTCAAATGTACAATACATAACTCAGTCTCACCCTTTGCTTTTCTCCCAGAATACAGAATGACCATTGAAACAGCTCCAGCTACTATGATATGGATCAGACTGTAATTGTGTGCACCTATAACACAAGAATAATTAATTATCACTGGCACTATCAGTGCCATCAATTATGCTTAGGCAAGGGCTCTTGTACTTGGTAATTATGATGATATACGGTTGCAGCTCCAGGTACTAAGCTCTCGCACCCGCACAGCTCGCATGCCGCCTTGCACCCGGTGTCCGCAAAAATCGTCGTCCCGGATGGACGGGGTGAGCCCATGGTCTAACACTGACATGGGAAGTACACGCCAGGTGTGGGTCTGCTGTCAGCTGAATACCTCAGCATCCCACGAGCTCGTAGCTTGCAAGAGCAACCGAAGGGAAGCTCGCAACTTGAGTCGCAAAATAGGATTCTCCATACTTCACCCGGTGACACACCGTGTTTTGCAGAAAGATCTGCTGGTCAGAAATGCCGACGGAAATGTCACGTGCTTCCATACAGGGCATATCAGAAGTCACCTGATATTTCCCACGACCTTACATGGCTTATCGGAAATCACGTGAATATATCAGTGTACGAATCTGACCAGCAGATTTTTTTGTAAACACGGTGTGTGAGATCTCTTCGTAGACAGCGGGATGCTTGCCGGCCGTTGAGTGTTGAATGCGAAGGGAGGTAAACACGATAGTAGCTCAGAATTTCGCACCAGACTTTGCAACAGGCGATTACTTCCCGGACTGCGGTATTTTTACTCTGAGCCTGGCAGAACTAAGGCGCTGGTGAACTATTAGGTCAGTCCTATCTCTAAACATCTCTCACTTCGCCAACACGATTTTGCGACTCAGCAAGCCTCCCTCTCTACAAACCCACAGTTAGTAGTGACTGTTTAGTACTCGGATCTGAGTGTGGGAGATCTCGCATAGCGGATATTTCTCACCAAAGATACCAATCATCGCGTTTGCATTCAAACCATAAATGATAAAACTCATGAGACGAAACTGAAAGTATTTAAAAGAAGCCAGTGGTTCCCGGAAAGCACTTGAGGCACATATGGAACAAACAGTCAAACGGGAATATGCTTCTTCGAACTATCTTCTTCCTGCTGACAACGCCGAGACAAAAAGGTAGTTATACAATTAGCTATTTGAGTCGCGATATCCTTCTCGCTTGCGGCGGTTTCCTTATTCACGATTTGCTTTTGAAAAAGGTTGAATCTTCAGCATCGTATCCTTACAAAGGCTTTTGGAGATCAACTTGCGTTAGCTCCATTAACCCTCCGCACAAATGATCGTGTCCTCGAGAGTGGTGCAGGCACCGGTAGGTCACAGATTACCTTTGAACTTCAATTACAGTCATCTTAAACTTCGCATTGTTGAAGGTATATGGGCTCAAGAGTTTTCTGCTTTCCACTCTCAGAACAATGTACTGCTAGATATCGAATGCATTGACATATCCGACAAGCAGTTTCCTCGAGAATATCCATCAAACATCCATTTTTCTATCCGCTCTGTGACTGATTTGCCCTCGCAATGGCACAACAGCTTCTCCTACATTCACCAGCGCCTTTTGATTGCTGCAATGGATGACTCTCGTTGGAATATAGCCATTGACCAGCTGTATAATGTGCTTAAACCGGGAGCATGGATTGAGCTTGTCGAAGTTAGAGTAAAAGGCTATGACCGCGGTTTTGGGGTGGGGCCGAACTCCAAAAGACTTATATCTTTGATCATGTCGCTCTATGCATCAAAAGGAAGGATCACAGACTTGGATGTATATCTTCCGAAGCTCTTGGCAAAAAAAGGATTCATAGATATTCACTGTGAGGACCGAAAGGTTCACATACGTGAATCTGTGGACAATGATGGGCTGAATCGTTCGAAGCAGTTCCATGACCTGTGGATGGGGATAAAGACTCCAGTGTTGGCTGGTGGAGGGTTTGGAATTGTTGGAAGTGACAACGAGTTTGACCAGCTTCTTGAGGGGTGTCTGAAAGAGTGGAATGAGTCAGATAAGGCTTATAATACTTTCTATTCCATTGTAGCAAGAAAGCCAGTCGAGCTATAAGTATATTTTTTGAATTTATGAAATCATGGTCATAACTCACTTGTCGTTCAAGTTATAGCCAACTTTATTCAAATGTACAATACATAGCTCAGTCGCAGCATTTGCTTTCCTCCCAGATTGTCCATTGGAACAGCTCGAGCTACTATACTTATCACTGTAATTGCGTGGGTTGCGAATGGTAATACCTCAGATAGAAGCAGCAAATGGTATTAGCAGTACGTAGCCATATCAAAGCAAAAATCTGATGGTAGATTGAACCCCAGGTTGGAACACTGTTAAGGAAAAACCGCCTACGTGGGAGGTCTTCGGTCTGTGCTCACTGTTTGAGTCTGTGTTCCATACCGTACACACATCCATACAGATCGTCAGTATGTAACGAGTTTGCCTAGCGGAGACTAAGTCTGTGTGTCTCCCTATCATTTCCGTAAAACAGTAACGCCTGCGCAGTTAGTTCACCAGTGAGCCATCGATCTCAGTTGATACACCATGACAACTCTCGCTTGAAAAACAAGCAAATGAATAATGTAGTCTGCATTAATATTGCTAGAGTCAGGATGGACGGACGCGGATAAGGCATAGAGACGCCCCTGATCACTGAGCTAAAGAGCCCCGAACGGTTCCCAAAGGTTCAATGTTCAACTCATGCAACTATAACATCTACAAATTCATCTAGTATACCGAACCAAACCAAATTATCATTGGAAGTGGAACGTTAGCACCACTCCCTAGTCGACCAAGCCGCAACACAGAAATGATAAATCTAAATTGATTCGCGGTATGATATTATGGCCTGGCGTCGAGAAATTATGAGTATTACGAAGTAGATATATTGGTAGGCTCTACTTACACTTCAACTAAGCAGCGACTATCGCATCGGCTGCTCAAACACTTCAATGATGAGCCCCGCATGCTCAAGATATTCCAGCTCTCGGTGCGCCTCCTCCGCGAATAATTGGCCCTTAATATCAAGACGAACGAACTGCAGACATTCAACGCCAACATCGGATATATGATTCGCCTCCGGTATCCAGCGCGACACAAGCATGCTAATAAAAGCTGAATGGTCAAACCGAGCCAACCGGGCACCAAGTTCCAATCGCTTCAATCCAGGGATAAGAGTGTCTGGGGAACGCGATGACCCTAAGTGTCCACATCGGTGTAAGGCTTCAAAAAGCTCTTTAGAGAGAGTGGGTTCGTATGAAGAGGTTTTACCGGCGGCTTTTCGAGAAGAGTTCGCAGTATTGTGATTGGCACTTGGGGGAAATGCGTTCGGAGCATGATTGTGATTGCTAATGGGTGGAAGAGATTCGATGATAGTAAGGTTGTGTAATAACGGTAACAGTTCAAGAAGCGCTATGGCGTCCTTGTCGCTTATCGGAATGGATTCTAGCCGTAGTATAGTAACATTACATCGAGAACGACTGAGAAAGTCGGTAAAGTGAGCTTTGGGCCAAGAACCTTCGAACATTCCTTTCGGCGTTGTGGAATTTTCGGACCTGATAGTTATCGAAGTCAAGGAAGGTGCGGTGAGGGAGGATATGAGCAGCTCAAGCATGCTGTACCCACAGAGTTTTGGATTTCCCCGAAGGCTGATAGACAACGAGGAAAGACTCTGTGAATTCTGTGGTACCACATCCGATGGTTGTCGGTGACCTTCAGTTTCATCGATCCGAGAATGATGGGCATTCGTATACAACAACGATTCAAGATTTGGGCAGAACTCGACCACACGGAAGATGGTCTGACTGCCTGCGTCGAGCTCCAACTCTTTGATCTGTTCCCAAGGAAAACCCGCTGCTGAGCGATGAGCTTTAGCGGGGCAGCAGTTTAGTGAAAGAACTCGAAGACGCGGCGCATTTTTGAACAACGATAAGTTTGGTAGTTCATCTGCACTCGTTCCCATGAGAGTCTGATGGATACGAAGGGATTGTAGACAAGGAAGGGAACCCAGAGACGCTAGACTGGCATAGCATTCCACTGTAAGGATGCCCGTCCGGATGGTGATATGCTGCCACCGGTGAGACTGTTCAGCAATAGTGTACATCAGACGATGTTCTTGCTCGCTGTCGCTGTGTAACCACATCTCGATATCCAGACACAGCGAATGATCTCGTGAGCGTTCTAGCTGAAATTCCACCGGAGGCCCAACGTTCTGACTCTCTTTGTCTGACGGACATAGATTCAACGATAGATTGCTCCACATTCCGGAAGTGCCATGTACGATATCGCGCCAGCGAGAACACACTGCACTCAAAGCAAATGGAGGGGCATCGCACAACCGACGCTTATGCCGGCTCGTAGAAAAGTTGGACGGAACGCTTGAGCAAAGGATCATGAAGATTCTTCCCATTAACTCTGTAGGAAGTGAACGTATTGGTGCAGTAAGAGAGTGTGCATTTTCTCGGAGTTTCAAGAGCTGGTCGCGTTTTGTTCGAAGAGAAAGAATGGACGACTGGAGACGAAGAATTTCTGAACTGATAGTTCGCATATCGAGGTCAATGGATTGGAGAAGATTAGTTATCTCATTCTTGTCCGAGATGCCTTGGCCACGAAGGCGGTCAGAGATATCAGGAAGTGGGGTAGAGATGCTAGATTGGAGTCCATTCCCAAGCTTCGATGAACAGTTCTTGCAAAAATCCATTCGCTACGAAATTAGTTGCACCTGAGCTGGAAGTGACGGATAAACAAGGAAACAAGAAAACATTGGAAACCGTGAGAGAGTCTTTGGCGCTAACGACAAATATTGATATTTATTTCGGTACTACTACTACTACGACTACGACTATCTAATGCTCAGATGAGAGATAAATATGCAAGGCGTGTGACTGGAATAAGTGGAGGGGATGCATAAACAGGGTCGGTAAATGTTAAAGGAGGTTGAGACAGTAAGAATGCAGGAAATGAAAGAGAAAAGTCATGAACTTGGTCAAAGTGGTATCATCGTGACGAGAGGCCTAGTCGTAGGTTCTCGTATAAGTGTATGAAGAGTATAAGTAAGGCCTGCGCTCATCATCAACGAAGGTTGGCATGTACTCCGCTCGCATTCGGGCAAGGTTAAGACCGATCTGGTACGCCAATGTCTCTTCGAAAGGAACATCGTCAAGTTCGTCGTAGGAACTTTCGCGAGGAGAGGCGGAGGTCGACCCGGAAGAGCTCGGTGTAGTTGGTTCGGAGAAAGCGTCAGGGCTGATCGAACGAGACACGGACTGGCTAGGACTGGTGCTAGAGGAAGGCGCACGAAGGGTAGGCCTATTCCCCGTCCGCTTGGGCTTGTACCGGGGAGGAAGCACGCCGATCGCTCTGTCTCCCGTAGAGGCGGAGCTCGATCCAGAGGAGCTCGGCGTAGTTGGTTCGGCAAAGGCGTCAGGACTAATCGAACGGGAAGGGGATCGGCTAGTACTGGTGCCAGAGGAACGCGCGCGAGGCGTAGGGTTGTTCGTGGTCCGCTTAGGCCTGTACTTGGGGTCAGAAGTGAGATGGAAATGAACACCTGTCTCGATATCTTCCATGATCTTCTGCGCGTCGTCGTAACCAACCTCGGCTTTCTATAGGTCGAGCAAAATATCGGTCAGTATTGAGTTAAGTAATGCAAATGGATTGCACACACCAAAGTTTCGTAGGGCATATGCTGACCGTCGTTGAAATAGTGAGCCCTAATTCGCGCACATCGGAATACGTGCTTGTACCACGGCGTAGTATAGTACTGCCGCCGTGGGTCCAGTCGAATACACTGTTTGCAGGCAGCGCACTGGACAAGTCTCGGACCAAATTCGCCCTTCGTTAAGATCCACGGATCATCGAGAAGACGCTGTTTGCGCTCCAACATCTTTTTGATGGCGGCCTCTTTCATGCCTAGCGTGCACTCCACGTTGCAAAAATCGGACGAGACGGCTTTGACTGGTCGGGAACGACTTTTATTAAAGTCATGATGATGGCGGGTAGAAGAGGGTCGTTTTTCGGAACGAGTTGAGACTTTAGATGGTCGGGTCATCCTGATGAATTGTTATCGTAGAAGCTGAAGATAACAAATGAATGAGTAAAGCGAGTGCGAGGCTCCCAAAAGGATGGCGGGCTCACAAGAAGAAATGAACAGTGAGGGTTGGTGAGGGGTGGTTTATTCGTTGTCGGTTTTCTCTTTGCTTTATAAACCCTGGAGTTTGGCTTTGACTGGACATATTTGGAACCAAATTTCGGAAAAAGGTCCCAGCTTCATTGTCCACTGTGGGACGATCTTCGATTTTGATTGGCCGGATAGTCCCGGAGGGTCTTTTTATATTATGCTTTGTCTGGCAATTAGACGCTCACAAGCCTTGAAACTGGATTGACTTCCAAAAAAGGAACCTACCCTGGACAATGAAAGTTAGTGCGAAAACGTCGGTACTAAGTACTGTAATTTCGATACATGAAACTTTCTGACCAAATGCCTCTATTCAGATTAGAGCATCTTGATGTCTCTCTAGTACTAGCAGACTGCAGTCTCAACTTGAAATTTAGAGATCTTGAACGGTGACCGTGGCTTGGGACTTTCTCTCATTGAGGAGAAAACCTCATACACGATTAAACTGAGTCACACAAGATGCCGCTGTGGCGTCTGGAATTATCAAAGTTACACTTAAACATGTCCAGAACAGGAAGGTTTCCATGATTGGTCTCATTGTTCTCAAAATTCCCCTAGATACGGCCCCTCAAAAGAGAAAAGACTCCAAAAAGCTGTACTGAGATGATGCAGTTTGTTTCTTCCATCCAGATTCCAAATTAGGCAAAAAATAAGATCAATTCCCTTTATCCTGCTTGTTGGTCGGCCAGCTCTTTCTAGTTACGCCAAGCATTGTATTGATCCGAATTATCGAACATCATCCAAGTTATTGCTGCTTTCGCAAAGCTGTTCTTAACCAGATTAACTGACTGGCACTACTCCACATACACAATACTCACGAGCTTTTGAATTTAGTTACCCGACTCGGAGCTCGTCAACAGTTTCTCGCGATTAATTCGCGTTTAAACATAGTCCTTTTCTTTAGCCTAATAGTCAAGTGAGTAATTTCTCTTCTCTCCGAATACTTACGTGTTTCTTCGCCCCTCGGGTCGCAAGAACACTCCTCCGTTACACACGAGAGATTTCTCAGAATCAAACTCCCTTTATCAGAGGTCAGAGGATGTTCTTCTGGTAATTTTCTTTTCCCTAAATGGTCCCAACAATTGGGTTGACATGAGAGCTTTTGTTCTCCCGGCTAGGCCTTTGTCCTGGACAATTAGCCAAGCTCGGACCCGTCCTTTGGACCTCTCGCTTGGGCCCTCGGCTTGTATTCATACACTGGCGAAGTGACGATCCGAGTCAGTTTCTTTATTGTCGCTCTGCCAAGTATGCTCTCGTATCACGGGCACTGACTAGACATTCTCACTTACAGTTTCTCTATGCCAGTACTTATCATCGCGCCTCATTTTTTTCTCCATCCCATAGTTTCTTCAAACTACTTCCAGCTTCCTATTTTATTTTTATCTACTCATGTACTCTCGTAGCTAGCGGTCTCTTAGCGCCCTCCTCGAGGAGGCTGGCCACTGCTTTTTCCGTCAATCACGCAGTGATTCACAACGAGCGCAGACAATTAGATTATCATATCCAAAGATTTCAAGGCTCAGTCTGTAGCACGTCGATTTTGGAAGCATACAAGGCATGAGCAAAATTTGTCCTAATTTGATAGTCTGGGGAAAATGCTCGTGTTAGCCCGTGATTGTTCTCTATATGCGGAAAATGGCTGATGACTCTTTATCACTCTACGGTGCTTTGTACTTTGGGAAGACATCAACACAAGCGTATAGTCGGGGGTCCTACCAGCACCAACACCGAAAATCTAATTTGAATTGTCCAATCCTGACGTGGTAGTACGGATTCAGATGTCCATTCAGACGGTTCTACGTCTAGAGATGAGCTTGTCACCTTCTCATTAGGTGCGTACAGATTTTCGAGTAATGTTGTACTATTAAAGCTCAGTATTTTTCCAGAACCACTTGACAGTTTAGATGTTGGGCAGTGCGATATACTTGGGCGTGCCCTCTGTTTCTGATGTTGTTTCAAGTGTCTACAGTAGCTATGACAGCATTCGAGTCCGAGTTTTCATCTAGCTAGGCTTTGCTCTGTGTATGGCTCCTCAATCATCTCATCCCTCACGGATGCAAGTCGGATGAAATGCACTGCCTCTCCTAGGTTAGGAAAGGAAAGGGTTTATTTGCTCGCTTGGTAGTTGGGACCATGCTGATACAGGGCCCAGGCTGATACTCGGAGGCTGATACGCCGGGATCCGAGAAACTGATGTGAATCAGAGTAGGATTCCGTACCCGACGCCCGTCATGATCATGCAGGGTCGCAGGAAAGTATAAAAGGTGGCTGAAACCTCCATAATTCCCAAGAGCTGGTCTTTTCAAAACATCACACACAACCAATTTTGTGCTGGTCACTTTACAAGTTTTTTTTTTCTCTGCTGTTTTTTTTTTGATATCATGGTGTACTCACGATCTGTACTCGCTGCTTTAATCACCGTTGGAGTTGCATCTTCTGCGCTTGCCGCGCCAATTTCTAGTGTCGTCGATGCTCCTGCTCCTGCAGCTGGCGCCATTCCTACCCCTGCGGTTACCTCCAGTATGTCTCAATCTGTTATCTCGAGTATGTCCGAGTGCGAGTCCGCTACAGCTGTCACTTCGTCTAAAGTTAACCCTACAGCTGGTGGCCCCACTGCTGGTACCGTTGCTCCTCCTACTGCGACCTCGAATGTCGCTGGTACAAAAACGGAGCAGAATTCTGACGGGAAGCAGTCGGAACAGATAGTCAGTTTTCATCAATCAATCATATTAAACTTGATCTTGATGATTTGAGTAAGATCACGGTTGTGCAAGGATCAGACGAACCTGGGCCTGCACTGCTTCCCTTCCCTGTCCTTCAAAGTCTGGGAGCGCTTCTCGTGCGTTTCCAATTTACAGCCTCTAAATCAATGCTGAAAAGTGGAATTTTATAGTCGCCTGAACCCGCGCCTCCACCCCCTCCCATTCCCGCGTCGGGCCTCCAAATTCTGAGAGATTTCTTTGTGCGTTTCGGATTTACAGTTTTGTACCAATGCTAAAAAATCCCAATTCTATAGTCGGGTGGACCCAAGCTTCCACCACCTCCACCGTTCCCCATCCCTGCGTTTGTGCGTTTCCGATTGTGCAGTTTTCAAACCAATGCTAAATATCCGAATGTTACAGAACCCTGCTGGGGCACTTGAATTCAGCGAGGAATTCGTCAAGCAAATCGATCACGATTATGTGGAAGTGGCAGAAGAATCCCAAGTCTGTGAAGTAGAGCCTGAGCAACAACCCGAAATCTTTACCGGTGTATTTTCCAATTTACCTCAAGAAGCACCTCCTAGCATCCTACAAATAGGAGAGCCTAACTTTGCGGTATGTTTTTTTAGCAGTTACCCCTGCATATTTGCTGACGCTATGTCTTTGAAGTCTGGCTCGTTCCATAATCCACCTCCTGACGAATTGGCTCAACTTTCCGAGGGATTGGTTCAAGTAATGGAACTTTCCGAGGCACTCAATAACCCTGGAGGCTTTCCCTCTGGAATGGCTGGGTTTGGCCCGCATGGTGTATGTATGTTTTTTTGCACATTGTCTCCTCAGATACGTACGCTTACTCTCTTCCGTTGAAGTTTGACTTGCCCCAAATGACACCAGGAGATGCGTCGTTCACTGTTACTGTTGACGAAGTATTGCCCGAAGTCCAGCCATCTAATATCTTACCTCGCGGCCGTAAACTTCGATGACCAGAGGGGCTGCAAAGACGCCTATTTAACCTACATGCAGAAAAAGATTGATCCTGCACTTGATCATCTGTAAAACTTGTTTTCTTAACGCGCGCGCTGAATTCAGTGTGATGGGACCATACATGCCTTGTCAGATGGCTATCCAGCGGGACGTGAGCCAGTTAAGGCCAGTTATTCCAAAACACCATCGATGCGTATCAGTGCGTATCATCGAGAACAGACTGAATCAAAAA
This sequence comes from Rhodocollybia butyracea, assembly GCA_015501585.1. Lineage (NCBI taxonomy): Eukaryota > Fungi > Basidiomycota > Agaricomycetes > Agaricales > Omphalotaceae > Rhodocollybia > Rhodocollybia butyracea. Next base: position 340,656 of record JADNRY010000020.1, read on the forward strand.
ATGCGGTTTGTGTTGGAGTAGGGATCGTGGTTCCGGCGGAGTTCGCGTCAGTATATAGCCTTTCATGCATGTACGTAGCTACTCAGTTGTATTCACTCATGTTCTCTACGATTACTTCTCACTGAGTTGGGTCTCCACCTCAGTGTCCTTTTGTGTCCTGAGCATCGTATATGTATGCGGCTGTACACTGGCAATCCATGAGCAGGTTCGATGCTGTTCGATGCAACAAAACAAAAACTTTTCCGTGCAGGGAAACGTATGTAAGTTTGACTTTAAGTTTTTAGCCGAGAGGGTCGGTTGAAGATTATTGGCACGTTTTAAAAGCGATGTTGCAGCAATAAGTAATAAGTAGATGAGAGCAGCGAACGATTGTGCTTGTCCCGCGTCCGGCACACACACTGGAAAGAAATTCGAACGAAACCTGTTCTGTTAGTGTTAACTGTTCTGCAATTGCCAGCCACTGGCCCTTTGGGGACCTGGAGGATGCTAAGGCCAGGGTGCTATCCCCATGTGCACAAGTCGCCCAAACCCACGCAATCGGTGGCGAGACCGGCGCACCAGCACCCTAGGTTTTTTTGTGAATGCAAGAAGTAAAAATCCAACACTTCCAAAGCGGCTAGTGGCGTACTCTAGCGTACTCTGGACTCTGGACGCAACCCAAACTCCAGCAATCTCATCATCCGGTGATATGTTGGCCAGTTAGTGATAACCAGTTCATGAAAGCGTGAAAGCGATCAGACTTGAACAGCATTGTGGATGAATTTTGCGGTCGTAATCCTATGGTTACCGTACGTGGTCACCGTATCTTATTATAATTTAAGCGCCCACGCTTTTCCTCCAACATGTTGGATTAAGCTCTATGGAATCCCATGTGAATTCGACTACGCGACGACCTAGTTTGCTTTCTACCAAAAAGCCGTCTTCTGCAAGTCAAGACTCTGATGATGCTGAAGATGATGGGACCAATTTTCGAATGAGTCTACAGATAGACATGAAGGGACTTGTAGGAGATGCTGTCGGCAATGTACGTGAAAAAACTTGTCTTTTGGCTTGTGCAGGTCTAATTTTTATGTATTAGATGAGTATCAGTCCCTTCTCGCGGGATGTTGTTTTGGCTGCCAGACGAGGACTGTTCATTATCGACCTCGAGTCTCCGTTCGATGTTCCTCGCTTTCTTCCACAAGGAGGGACGTGGGATGTTGCCGATGTTCAATGGAATCCTCATCCCAGCCGTGCAGAGTACATTGTATCAACTTCCAGTGAGAAATTGTGCGTCCTTATAATCAAAGTAATTACTCGACTTACAAAACACACTAGGTTGATATGGAATCTGTATATGACCGGAAAGACGTCGATTGAGCACATTCTGCACTCTCATTACCGCGCCATTACCGACATAAATTGGCATACGACAGAACGAGATACTGTTGTCAGCACAGGCATAGATTCATGGGTCTGGGCTTGGGACATGCGCGAGACGCGTAAACCTATCTTTGGGCTATGTGCTTTCAGCTCTCCTGGTACACAGGTTAAATGGAACCGACAAAACCCTGATATCCTCGCCTCTTCCCATTCTGACAAAGTCCTTATCTGGGACCGCCGCAAAGGCAGTCTTCCGCTAACGACTATTCACGCACACACTTCAAGAATCTATGGTATTGATTGGTCGCAGAATCAGCCGACGGAGCTTGTGACATGTTCTTTGGATAAGACGATAAAGGTCTGGGACTCGAAAACGAATACGCTCAGTACGACAATCAAGACTGCCTACCCTGTTTGGCGGGCACGAAGTCTTCCTTTTGGTCGTGGTGTGCTTAGTCTCGCCCAGAGAGGCGAAACAGCGCTGGAAATGTTTGCGCTGGAATCTAGTCCTGAAGATCCAAGTACAATCGAATACCCAGTGGATAGCTTCCAGGGTCATTCCGATGTTGTTAAAGAGTTCGTGTGGAGGAAGGGTGCCAATAACACTGCTTTCCAGCTTATTACCTGGTCTAAAGATCGTACTCTGCGTTTCTGGCCTATGGATTCCGATATGATGCAGGTAAGTTTCGAATAAGTTGTATTACGCCAACTGATATTGTTACAGAAAGTAGGCTCTTATCCGCACAAGAACAGAAAGAGTAATACGCAACAAGAATCACAACCGATACCTGCTGATACACCAATAATGTCTTTTCGTGACCCCTTGACGTTCCCTGATACCGACCCTAATCCTGAATCAACCATGAATCCAAATCAGAACCCGATATCTGCACCTATAGGCCACCGCTCTATCCTGGCGGAAGTGCGGGCAGGTGGACCGTTGGCCCCTTCTCATCAAATCAGGAATAGACAACGAACTAACAGCTACAATGTCATGATCAGTACTGTGCCGTCTCCTCCACAATATGATACGTTTGGAAGCGCCAGTACAAACGCGACCGCAACCTTGGCTCCAGCAACTTTCGTTTCTGCTCCTGGACCTGGGATAGGAAACCCGGACTCCCTAGGTTTACCGGGGAGCGCGGTCCCTATAGCAGGAGGAACGATGTCTCGCGGTGCTGCGGGAGGGCTAAAGTCTCGTGCTCGTGTCGACGCACTTTCTTGGCTATCATCTGTTAAAGATGCCTCATCAGCGGGTGTTAGTGCCTCCGCTGGATCCAATACTGCTGCCACAAGCGGTCTCGGGGATGACGGATCAGGAAGTAATGTTGAGACCAGAAGCGTTAGTGAAGAAGGCTCAAATGACCGAGAGAAAGGAGAAAATCTGAAGGATTCTCAAGTACAGACGATCGCTCCCGGTCCGTCACTGCAGGACGAGTTAGTTCTGATTCCATCTTTTTTAAGCCGTGTTCATTGCTAATAAATTTTCCTACAGGATCACCTCCGTCCTTTCCAGCCTTCCGTCTTCAAAAGTCCGGCTCGAAAAGCACGATCTCGCCCTCACCAGTAGTAAAAAGCAACACCGAACGCTTACTCTCGGTCTTCAGGTTCCTTGGGCGCGTTCAGAGTCGGGTTCGAGACATGCTTCAACCGGGTTTGGGACTGGGTCAGGTGCTACCTACTCCTACTCGACACAGTCGGTATTTCTCCGCGTCACCTTTACTTTTCCGCGTGAATACCCGTATGGTCCCAATGGCTCAAATTCAAGTCTGACTCGCCATGACTCCCCTGGCCTCTTCCCTTTGAGCCATCCCCCCTCGCTGCCAACGGTAAATATCGAGTATACCCCTTTGATCACTATGAAAGATCGGGCGTTTATACTGAGGCGGCTGAGGAGGATCATAACGCGGTTGAGAGAGAGGCAGAGGCCGTGTTTAGAAGCATGTCTGAGGTTTCTGGTTTTTAAAGATGAAACTTTTGCAGACGTGAATGGTGGCACGGATGGCTTGCGTGGATTGGAATCCCAGCCTGTCCAAGAAGATGACGAGGATTCGGATTCTGAGGAAGAAAGCTTTCCTGACGAAGGTATACTAACGGGAGAACGCGGTCAGAAAAAGGATAAAGAGGCTACGATGGCTTTGCTCAGTACTCACAAGAACCTAGCGGAGCCGAGGACTTGTCAAGGGAGCTTTGGGCCGAATGGTAAACGATTCGATCTAGTTTGAGCTCGTCGGTAAAATACTCACCACCATTGAATTGACAGGCGAACTGGTGTGTTTTTTCAGAGCACCTCCTCGCATCGTACGCAATGCTGTTACTACCATTGTATCTCAGTCGAAATCTCCCGCCCGGTCTATAGAACAGGCCAACAATGCCGAACGCGAACAGGTTAACATCAATAATAACGAGAATAATGGTACTCTCGATGAACCATCTTCTCCTCAAGCCTTTCATCAATCTCCAGCTCTCGTAGCTGATGCGGTACGCCGGCTGAACCTCGCAGCGGCCGACCGCGACCCCCGACCTCGCTCTGCTTCCTCTACATCTGCTCTAGCCATAGAATCAGCTGCTATCAGTACACAAGATATTCCTGGTCTATTCGAACCGTCGTATTCTCATCCTCAAAGCCACCTTTCTTCATCTCAGCCAACAAGTCACATACAGCTTGCTCCAGTCCAAGCTCAAGCACAAATAACGCGTATTATGACAAACCTCTTGACATTCCCTCGGCATCGCGGGCGACGACATTCAAATTCCTTTCGGAGTTCTGCAGGGTTAAATTCCATCTGGGAAATAGGAACCCCCGGGGAAGAGAGCACAGGGCGGGAAGATGGGTTCTCTAGGTTGAGCTATCGGGCGTTGGTTGCTGGATCTTCTAGAAGGAGTGAAGTAGTCATTACCAATACAACCGGGCTAGTGGGAGGAGATAAGAGTGTTGCCGCGGACTATGTGTTCTCTTTACCTGCATCTAGCGGAAATGGGGGTGGCGTTGACGACAGCGCCGGTGGATCAGCAATAAACAACGACTTAATGATGGTGTGCGATTGGAATGCAGCGGTCGCAAAGTTGCATGGAAGATATGACCATGAACGTATTTTCCGATCCATCGGGGCAGTACTAGGGACCGCTGTGACCGCCGCTATGCTTGGGGTTCCAAGCGAGAAGGGATTCAGTAGCGGGTCTGGTTCGCGTTCTTTTAGTATTGTGAAGCAGTTGTTGGATCGTCTGTAAGCCTTCTTTACGATTGATTTACCTGTCTTGACTCCTTTCCCCCATAGGATAGCTGATCTTCGAGCTGAGAAGGATGTGCAGATGCTTGCTATGGTAGCAGTTGTCACGCTTCAGATGTTTTCTGTTCCGAATTCACAGTATCCACCAGCTGTAACCAGCTCCAATTCAACCTCGTTCAGCACAAGGCCGGGATCTGCTCTAGATTATTTCAGTGCTATACACGGCCATAGGTCAAGAACTCCGACACATTCGTCGTTCTCGCATTCACCTGGTCACCCAAGTAAAACTCCAAATTCTTCTGCCCCGGATTCGGCACGTCTACCATCTCCGGCCACCCCACAAATTACCGGTGCCCTTCTTTCATCTCGTGCTTCTTGGTCGAGGCTTTTCCATACCGGAAGAGATTTCATGACTGCCGTACCACCATTATTCCAAGAAACTAGTGATATACCTGCGTCGCCCATCCGATCCTCTCCTGTACCTGCGTCACCTACATGGATTGCTGTCCCGACAACTAAAACTCCCAACTCCAGTCGATCCGGTGGAGGTAAAGGTTTGCGAGCCAAGTGGCCTCCTGATTCACCGATAGTTGGTCGGTCGAATCGCTCTCCTTTAATGACACCTCCAAGTGCAGTGTCTAGATCATGGAATGAGACATTGCCGCCGTCCTCGAAGGAGACTACTGCCTCCTTCTCGTCAGCAGGACACACACAGAAGCCTACATTCTCACAGGTCACCAGTGCTAGTTATGCAAATGGCAGAAAACGGGTGGTTGTTTTCGAACCTGCCCCAGTACCCCAAGAGTAGGTGATTTAGCTATATATATACGCTTAACGTCTAATTATTAGTATCCTCAGTTTGCAGCCTACTTTCTCCACGGAGGAGTTGACTCCCCTTCTGCGACATGTATATTTTTATTCAGAGTTATTGGCCCGTTGGGAATTATACGATAAACGCGCGGAGCTTCTCAAAATTGTCAGTGTAGCCGGCGAGGAAAGTACTTCGGCTGAACACAAATTCGGTCAGTGGTTTAAATCTTTCCCAAATCAATCCAACCTATATCCTCTATAGGTCTGGTACGGACATGCACCAATTGCGCAATGCCTCTCCCTGCTGAAAAGTGGAATTCATCATGCCAATTCTGTGAAAACTCTCGCACTACGCCGCAGTGCACTGTCTGTAGACTTTCTGTTAAAGGTATGTTCCAACCTCCATCAGAGGCTTTCGTTTAAAATTACTGACTTGTACACGTAGGGCTGTCCATAAATTGTATGAGGTGTTTTCACGTCACCCACGTTACATGCTGGAAGAAGCTTAGTCTACCCATTTGCCCTTCCGGTTGTGGTTGCAGCTGTGGAAATCTGAGCTCTTGAACGATACTCAAGTCCCTGTAAGCTAGCAGTAATATCGATGTCTATCATTGGGGTACTGCAAAAAAAAAGCTTGGTTTGAGCCGCTGCTGGTCGCAGGATTCTTTTGGAGTATGACTTAAAATTAGAAGAATGCTCGTTCATCAAGAGTAGTATTTGCCAAACGTTTGAGCATTGATATTGAGCGCTTCGACAATCCATTGCCCCTAGTTGGGATTCTGGTTGTATTCTATCTACTTTGTAGCGTTTGTGACATCTAGCTGACACTGTAAAAGGAAACATACGGTGTTCCACATCGCTCTCTAAATCTAGCTATCAGTGTCGTTGACTGTCGGGACAATCATTACGGGATCTACTGGGGCTTCTTGCAGGTTACGCGACCGACATCCGAATGGCGCCTCGGAAGTTTTGTCATCTCTCCGTACTCCCACGGCCTCTATCTCAACAGCGTGGTGTGCAGCGTTTTAATGAGACCTTGGTTGACTAAACCAATGTAGGTATTTCTCATTGGTTTTTGGAGGGAGATGGAGGGTATCTCTCGTACACGGAGCTGGTACACCTCTCCACGTCTTTCGAACAAGAGTCGCCAAACAACATTATCCCGCAAGTCAGAATGATCCAAGTGTGCTATTCCTGCACGAGATCGGTCTTCGCGCATCTTCAGTAACCGTTCTCGTATGGCCCCGATCCAAGAGTGAGCTCGTTGAAAACCAAGGTTCTTGTCCCATTCTTTCGTGTCCCATTCTTTCGAATGAAGATGTTTCATTCCCTTAATGATGAGAGGTATGCGGTCGATGTGAACGAGTTCAGTTCTTCGTAGGTAATTGTGTTCGTCCCAGTAGCCCATCAGGACCTGTGAAGTGCCCATTATGCGTGATTCGTTGTAATAACGCATCCAGGCGGTTTGCGATGGCTCGTTGTAACCACCTCTGACGTCTATATAACAGTCTGGTTGCCCAGTATATGGACCTAAGACGAGTTTATCTCGATGCTGAATAGTAAAAGGAAGCGGACATACGACTAACACAAGGAACTTCTCCTGCAACAAGAATATTTAGCGATCCCAATCTGCGGGATATGACAGTAAGCCAGTACCGTTGTCGGTCGTATTGTGGTAGATATGGATTTATTTCTTTACTTTCTTGTTCACGATAAGGTCTGGTACATGCGTCGATAAAGGCGGACTCTCTTAGGAAACCATGAACACAGCGTCACAAACAGCGAAAAACGAGATGTACCTCAAGATTTGCAAACGATATTCAGGATCTTGGGTACTTCTGAATGCCTTCGCCGTCTGGGGTGTAAATGGAAGGTCGGGGTATTCTTGCAGATAAAGTCTGTTCTTGATGAGTGAGGCGTGTAAGGCCCCGTGTCCACGCATGAGACTGGAAAAAGAGATCTTAGTGAGTATGATTACTTATAAATTTTTGGCAATACCAACGCACGCGTCCATAGCACTTCGGGTCGCTATCACATCCGCATTGAACAATGCTTCCCGACCGTTTTGGTTTGTCAAACATGCACGAACCGCAGAGTCTACTTGGAGAGTACCCTGGCGCGTTCTCCATACAAAATTCTTCCATTGTTTTGAGAGTAGGATGGGAAGGGGGGTATCGGGCGTATACTCCCGAAGGAGCCTGTCGTCGTTATGATATTTCGGTCCCCCAGCCACAGAGCATGACGCAACTTGTGAAGCTGGTCCTAGGTTTACTGAGGACGAAGGGGAAGGCAGCAATGTTTCCGTGTCTGAAATTTGTCGGAACAACGACTGTGTTGGAATCTTTGGCTCTACCCACTCGAGGTTACCATCGACCCAGACGTGGTCTTGTCTTCGGAGTACATGGACTGGTGTAGCAAGTAGTTTCAGGCGACGATGATAGAGCATTCCAAAAGCGGAGGGTTTATACAGGCGATGTTGATATAATTATTACGATATCGACATCCCAAGTTGTTGTTGAGCACTAGTTGCTGTCGATGAAGAGAAATTCCATGCAACTTAGACGCCGTGCTTTTCCGAGCGTCTGTGGCGGGCCGATTGTTGGCAATTGAACGCATGAATTCATACACCTCCATTCATAGTCAATTTCAGCTTCCCAATGAGTCTGACTCGGAGGACGCCGAGTGCCAGCAACCCACGATTTTGTGTTTCGCTCCAACACTGTACGACTCTACACAAACAGATACAGTGAAGCGTAGAAATGGTTGATATACTCAATAGATACATTGAGGTTGAGCAATACGCTGGCAATATGCCAACAAAAAAGAGATTAGCGAAACACTGAGCCCGAGAAACATGGCTGTCGAGTCAGCAGGGATCCATACAGACAAAGCCTACAATAAGTTTGTAGATGCCGGTATCTTAGATAGAATCAAGAGCGAAAGTCAACAAAACAGAAGAGGTTCAAAAATTTCAGCCCCAGTCTCAAAAATTGGAGGAAAGGACCAGGACACACTGCAAGTAAGCGCACAGCCCGTTATACTGTTCGCGGATGAAGTTCCACAGCCTCAGTCAACTCGTGAAACCTTGACAGAGAAAGCACATACTAAGCACAAGCAGGAGTCACCTTCCTGATCTTTTCCCCCAGAGAACGCGCGCCACTCGGCTATTACTTCCTCTCCATCAGGAAATCTACTTCATTTTGGTTTTGGGATTTAGTAAAATGCAATTTTTAGCTACCGTACATCGTGGAGTCGAGATCCTCTTTTTCTTATCTTTTCTTTTTTGATTTATTTATTTTTCAAGCAAGTTTTCAAGACGTGAGGACAGTACATCGCTGGCTAGGTCTTAGAAAAGATACGTAATCGAGTACGCTGTCAGTCCAGTCATGGAAAAGAACATGAGGAAATACTACAAAAACCGATTCAGGGATCTATGTGCGGCCAAAGAATTCATCAAGCTATGAACGTACCTGTGGCAGTAAGAACGGAGACATAAACTCGGCTGTGCCTGTCCCACTATATACCTGGGTGAGGTATACCTTTAAAAATCGGAACATTAAGAACGTAGGTGACAGCACGCAGCACGATGTAAGCACATACCTGGGTAGTTGCTGTCGGAAGACATGAGAAGAACCTAAGGATTAAAACCACAATGAAGCATCAACCAGCCACCAAGTTATAAAATACCCACATGCAGACAAACTGCAGCACTTTGTCTTCTTTTGAAATCATCCCAACACGCGTCAGTCCTATTGTCATCAGAACCCCAATTACTGGGGTGACAACAGTTTTCAGAACAGCCAAGGTGAATATGGCTCCTATAGGTAAGTTCGACCACTCGCGCCGGGGAAAGTTCAACCGCGCCAATGCAGAACCCAAGCAAATCAAACCCAAGGGCACAGAAGCTGCACCCATAAAACTCGCGAAATCTAGTATGAACGCAAGTGGGGGTTGTCCATCTGGAGCATTTGGGATGTGCGAATTTGAGGTTTCTGTAAATAGTCCTTTGAGTGAAGGGACGAGAGCGATGGGGATTGAGATGATCATTGCAAGTGAACAAGGTGTCAAAGTGGATTTAATGATGACTTTTAGTTGAGCCTTTATGCGTTGTCGTCGACGTTGGCTTTTGTTTAGCGGTGGAGATTTTTCGTTCTCTTGAGATTCGTACTCTAAATCATGCGCCGTAACGGTTCCCGCAGGAGAAGCAAAGCGGCTTTGTGCGGGCGTATCTATTCCCTCCGTGGGTACAGCGGTGGTTGCGTCCAATTCGTATTCTGGCGAAACGTCCTGGACTTTGTCTACAAGGTCATTTTGAAATGAAACATGTTTATTCCGAGCCGGGCGACCAATTTCCGACGGCACTGGTTTTTCGTACTCAACCGAAGGCTGAACTTCGAGATCGGATTTTTCGGACAGCCTATCTCGTCGACGACGAAGGAGGGCTTTTGGCCATCCATAGAAAATTAACTTGCGCCTCTCACGAACTTGTTCTCGAACCTCGTCGTGTTCGACGTCGGGTCCAACGAAGTCCTTTGCGACTAAGTAGTGAGCCCCCATGGGAAATAGGGTGATCTAAATAAAACCGTTGTATCGGCTGCTGATAGATAATTGTAGCTTGACTTACCATATAGACCAAAATAAATGCCGATATATAGGCTACGGATAACGTCTGGGCTGAGCCAGAAAAAGGAGCAGCTCCTGTAATACTCATCACAACCGAAGTAGCTAATTAAAGATTCAACTTTGAAAACGGGAAGAAAAATCAGAACAGCTCACGAATATCACCAACGTTTCCCCAGCCTCCTGCGACTAGAATGCCATACCGGAACCGATGTGGAACCCAGAAAAACGTTTTCGTTATCCATGCCATAACAATACCTAATCCTTCATAAATCAGAGCCACGAGGACGAGAGGACCTGGAGGCAGCAATTCAAATTGGACATGAGTTACTTATCGCGACTCATCGAAGAAACGTACCTAAAGCGCCTATGTTGTCAGGAGTAAAGGCCGGCACCATCTTGGAGAACATGAGGCTGGGGAGAGTAATATTCTGGCAAAGCGTATCAATCAGTTTAATAATAATCTCTTGCTTTTACTAACTAGGATGATTTGTCCCAAGGTTCGAGCTGCAATTACTGGAAACAAATCAGCTTTCGTGGCTGCAAAGCCACACGAAACGCAGAGGACTCTAGGATGCGATGATCAGGATAACGTATTATGGAACGGTGGCAGTAAACCCACAATCGTATGAGAGGTCGAATAGAAATCCATATCAGTGCTCCTGTGGCAACCATACTTTATATTTCGTTACAAAAATTTCGTTACAAGAAGGTGGAGGAAGTTGAAAACGAGGGGGATGGTCGTGAAAGTATAATTCAACGCTCGACTTTCTTAAGTACATGACCTCTCTCATGATCCTTGCGGAAATACGTTTACGCGGTCCCGGACCGACCCGAAACGGCAGCTTGACCTAACGTCCCACGCCACCGGTAGCCGCGGAAACATGTTCAAATTCGACTTTGAAGTAGATGACATCGACACCGAAATCGACTCTTTTTTGAAGCAGACCGACGAATCTTGCTCTGAAAAAAATGTCCAGAGACCCAGCGTATCCGATGGAGGAGAAAGCGACTCAATCAAAGAGCCAGTGGGCGCACTTGTAGAACTAACAATGGAACATCTTGTACGTTTTTACCTTCCTTTATCTATTTATCATCGCTTCAAAAAATGCTTGCACTTACATCGGTTTTTTTTAAAAATAAGCACAGCTAAATACCCTTCCTCTACAAATATCTTACTCTCCCCTGGAAATTCCACTATCTTCGTCATCTGGGCCGTATCATCTTGCAAGACGGGATTTATTCGATGCCAGATTTCAAGTCATCTCAGAAGATCAAGATTCTTCCAGCGGCTTTGCCGATGTTGCCAGTAACAAAGAAAGGCTTCGGTTCCTTGATACACCATCGGATTTGGTACCTGGCGTGTATGAAGGTGGCCTGAAGACGTGGGAGTGTAGTTTGGACTTGGTGGACTATTTAGACAGTAACTTGGAAGAAAAAGACCTGAGAGGCAAGAGGGTGTTAGAGGTAGGCTGTGTGCATGTCTGTCGGTTATATATCTCACCAGCGATTCAGTTAGGTTGCGGTACAGGCGTACCATCATTGTACCTTTTACAAAAAATGTTTTCGTCTCCTTCGACATCGTCAAAGACGGAGATGTGTCTTCAAGACTATAACCCATCTACACTGGAGTTAGTGACTTTCCCAAATGTGCTATTAGCGTGGTGTCTGTTTTGTTGTTTCTTTCGACTATCAATGCGCTAAAACTATGTTCTGCAGACATGTCACCAGCATCTATATCCTTCCGAAACTCTCAAAGCTCATCCGACCCTGAAGCAGAAGATGCTGTGGAGTACCCTTTGCTAGATCCAACGACCACTGGGGACCTGCCCATCACATCGGTGCTCAAAGATGCCTTTGTACGCTCACTGAAAGAGTACGGCCTTGAGCTCAGGTTCTTTGGAGGGAGTTGGAAAAGTTTCAAGCACGATTCCACTCGGTTCGACATCGTCTTGACATCAGAAACAATCTATCGAACTGAAAGTGTACCAGAACTGATCGATGTTATGTGGAACGCTACCCATCGTCGTTCGTCCTCCATCTCAGAACATCTCTCCAAAGTCACTATATCCGAACCAGCGGCGCCGCTTATACTTGTAGCAGCGAAAGTGTTCTATTTTGGCGTTGGTGGGGGTGTGGATGAGTTTGTGGGGGCTGTGCGGAAGTGGGTCGAAAACCACCAAGGATCGCGATATGAACATGACGTTAAAACGGTATGGGAGAAGAATGACGGTGTTGGGAGGCGAATTGTTCGTGTAGTTTGGTGATGATAGTGTCTGGTCTGACTATACTACCCTTGGCTCTATACTTGAGAAATCAACATCGGAATCGCACTTGAAAGTTGATAAGACACAAAGAAAATTTGAACAAGTGAATTCGTAATGGAGACTCAAGCACCCTCAAAGTTACATGAAGCGCTGACGTCTTCCAAGACAATCAATTGCCTTATAAGGCTTGATAAGATCAGCTTTGGCCGAAATTCACGGTCAGATTAAAATTGAATATGGTATCTTATTATAAGTTAAGGAAGCTCTTAGGCAAGTCTGCTATCACATTGTTACTGAGGTGTAACCAAAGCTAGTACCCTCTAATCCTCTTGCCACCAATGTGAATTGCTGGGCAGCTTCTCGTGTCCTTTTCAATGACCTGGATCTGAACGTACGTGAGTGGCAGGCATTCCACAGCACTTATAACACGCACCCAATGATAGTCTTCATAAACTGTTCTTTGTCTTCCAACTTGGCTTTGGACGGAGTAAAGTTGGGCTGAGAGAGCACTTAGTCCCCGAAGATAAACATTGGAAACTAGAAACCTACGTCAAACAAAACCTCTTTCAACCACACTCTACTTTCTTCTAGGCATCGAGTTAGCATAGTTGAAAGCATTTCGATGAGATTCTGGGTGACGCTACGAGGAGCTTGGCCAGCCAAACCGCTCAAAATTGCTCGCATGATTGAACCCCCGTAGGTCGCAATGAACCGTTCACGGTATGGTGTAAGAGATGCATGGACGTATGAGCGATGTATGAACGTACTCTAAGAAGGTGTATTAGTAGGATCGGATGTCGTGGTAGACGGAAAACCGACCAGGAACGTGCACGCCGCAACTAGCGAATACCGCTCTTGCAAGGTGAGGGCTCGTATCGTACATTGCATCAGAGTGTCCAATGCACCAGGCGGAAGCGTATAGAAGTTGCCAGTGAAGTTTTGTGCAACCTACGTTAAGTTCAGCTGATACTATCATTGACCCCTGCCCAACGACATACCCTGTCTAAGCAAAGGAAGAATTCTTGAACAATATCAGGATTCTGTCCACGGTCACTGTCAGGAAAGCACGAAAAAAGAAACTGTCGTACTCACATTCTCCATTCCGCCTGGTGCTCCAAGGACCGTCAAAGAAGTGTTAAGCAACACTGGCAGGGCACCAGACACCACTACTTTCGCTTCCTCTTCCATTTTCGCTAGGGTTTGCGCTTTCTGTTCTTCTTTCTCTGCGTCTTTTCCTCGGAAGGGCATAGGGGGAGGAGGACTAAGTTGATTGATTAGAATACCTGCGAGTGTCAACCAGGAGGCTGTCGGTTGCCGCTGTAAAGCAAAACACACAATCTCTAATAACGGAGGAGCAGATAGTGTAACGAGGGTAGCATCGGATGGTAGCGATGTTATTGATTTCACCAAGTCGTTCAATTCCTATCAAGACGTCGGTTATAGATCGAGGATTATCTTGAGATGGCCCACCTGTGCTATCTCTGCATCATGGAATGCTTCGACGCATCCGCGAATAGCATTCAGTATGTTTTCTCGTAACCGCAGCATTCTGGGGTCCTGGCGAGCAGCTTCGATTGCTTGTACTTCCTTCTCGTCATCCGACCCTTCGTCCGACAAGCCGTCGCTGAACGCTGATATCCTGGTGAGGCCCTTAGCGATACCGGTAAGGGCTTCTAGCTGAAGAATGCAGATCGAACGAGCCTCTATCGGAGACTATGGAGGGTGTCAATGATCGCACAGTATAAGGGACACGTAACGATACAAACCAGGAGTTGCGACTGTAAAACCTCGAACAGCCGAGAAATAATTGGACCGACCACGACCTGCGGTACCACAGTTCATCTCAGCCTATGGAGAGAAAGACGGGTATTTACCTCGACAGTTGGGATCGCTTCGGCCGGGGGAAGAGCCTGGATCACACTAGATAATGATTCCATGACTTTGCTTTTTTCCGAATCCTGAAAATATGTTTCGTAAAATGAACAAGAGGGAAGATGCAACACCGACATACCGGTACCTGGGCTAATCCTGCATGCAGTTCAGCAAAAGCTCCGATCTGAGGAGCCAATGCTTTCCGATTGGCATCGCAAAGGTTTCGCAACGCCGAGGCCGCTTGAAGAGAGAGCATTTGGTCAGGCAGAGATTGTACGACGTATGAGATGGTGGCCATTAGAAGTTCAGATTTCGGGGGTACTGTAACACTGGGAACAGCAAACCACGACGCATAGGTCCCTGCAGAATAAGATTCAGTGACAGGAATAAAAGGTGTAAAAGAATTACCAATTAGGCCCAGAGTAGTCCGTCGAAGTCGGACGTTCTCTGTTGTAGGAAGACGTTCAAGGGTTTGCGGTGAGAACAGTTGTTCTAATCGGGGAGTCTTTTCATAGTCTAGTGCTTCTTGGATAGAAGAGATGCAGTGTAGAGTAGCCTCGATGTCCTGAAACATACGTCAGAAACTACAAATCGTTAAAGGTAAAGACAGTAACAACCTCCCACCCTTGTAGTTGCTCTGGTGAGCGCGAAGTTAACCGTTCCGTGATATCGTTCACAAAATAAATGATCATATCGTCCCGAATAACATAAAAGCTGGATGGAGATCAATCCACGGAGAATATGCCCGAAGTAACTGAACTGACGCGTTAATAAGGATGTCACCGACATCACGCCGATATCTAGAATGAAGCCTTTGGTTTCAGTCGAACTGCATTGTACAACAAAACACCGACACGACGAATTTTTCCATTTGATCTGAAATGGAGGATTAGCGGATAGCATGTATGAGTAGCGGTACAAACCTTTTGACCAGTTGTGGTCGGGGGAAGGCCATGTTATCTTCCGCCTCAACACTTGCACAAGTTGCACATACAACTGCTTGGCAACTCCACTTTGGTCTCCCATCTCGGTCTGCTCTGAACCAGAATCAGGCTCTTCCCCATCAGGAAAGTAAAAGTCATTATTCCAGAGTGCTTCCTGCAGCATATACCAGAAACCAAGTGTCATTTCGCTAGCATCCTCGTCTGCGCCATAGAAGCCAGGAAAGCCGGTGTAGGCAAGTAACAGCCGAAGGAAAGTCTGCGACAGCTGGCCTTTTGTTTTGTTCAGTTCTGCGGGTGGTACGCTGACCGGTATTGAAGAGGGAAGAAGAGTAGCGATAGCAGATGAGGCAATATTTGCAGCAATATAGCTGGCAGAGTGATCACCGAGCGCTGTTAATAATTTGCACAGCGAGTACGATACTTCATCTGTGAATCCAGACTGAACCGCCGATTCAACTATAGCAGCACCGGCGATATGTAACCATAAGAGCAGCGGTTCGGTTAAAATTCTAGTTCCAGACCCATCAGATAAAGCGGACTTGGACATGATCTCTTGAAGGGTATCGGAAGCGGCTACGAAAACCGTATCGACCTCAGGATTAAGGAGGGTGATGAACACGGGAATGAGGGAAGAGAATTCACTACGACCATGATTGAGCGAAAAGGTACAACGTATGTTAATGCACTTGCCTAGTAGCCAAATTCGTAAGCCATGCTTGGAAGCATTTTAGTGCAGCCAAAACTTCACGCGAAGATGTAGGGTTTATCGGTCGCTCAACTGCAGCTTGAACTGCTTGGACAACCATCTGGGTAGCGTCCTTCATAGTCTGTTGCATGCGCGATCTGTAAATGAGTAGGCATTGAATATCTCATAAGACAGCTTTATGTGGGAACACTTACTTACTAGGTCCTACTAGATCTGCTGTTCCAATTTCCTCGGCTACGATAGAGAGAAAATCTAAAACATATTCCGCCGGTGCTCCATTACCAGACAAAGAAGTAACACAGTGCAGAATCCAATCGGGCCAGCGAGTCGGATGCTGCGGTACAAGTTTTAACGCTAAGGATGAAAGCTTGGGGGCGCTTTCAGCAGCAGAGATACGATGGAATAAGGGCATAACATACAGAAACGAAAAGTTTCCGAAGAATAAACTTCGATTTTCCGACGCTGACTGAATGAGATGTAAGTTGGATAAGCATATCCCTCAGGGATTCGGCATGTTGTTGAGGAAAAGTCGCCCTAGTTTGTCTTGAGTACAGTAACAAGAAGAGGGCCAGGAAACTCACCAATCTCGCGCTATCTTAACCTGCGCACTTTGAGCCAGCTTTAGCTTTCACTCCAACAATGTTCTCCTTTTCGAAAACGTACGTGTGTGCCCCGAAAAACTGTACATTTTCGTCCTGATGGTTTAACAGAGGAATAACGAGACCCCATGCTTCCGGGAGTTTTTGAATATCAAAAAGTTCTTGCTGAAGGCGGCGGAGTTCATCGATGGGCGTAACTGTCTTTTGTGTACCATAGGCTTGCAGAATCAACTAGTAGATGGCCGTAGTAAGATAAAAGGGCTCTCCGCGAGATTGAACGCTAGTACTGACATGGGAAGCGTGTTCAATATCATTCGGTGGCAAAGATGGAAGAAAGCCGACATCAATCATCCTTAAGAATTAATACACAATTGTAAACCAAAGAGTAACGGAACGTGGAACAGGAAGAAAGAGACTAAAGAAAGAGACGCGCCAATTTGGCTTTGCGCGCCTAATTTATTTAAGCTAAAAATTTATCAAGCAGATGGTTCAAATCCTTCCTCGAGGACCCGTCCTTCATATTCCATGCCTGCCCAATTTCATCTGCCATGGCTTCAAAGTTCTCTCTGACTATAAACCCTTCATTTCCTCTTAGTCTATCAACTAAGTCCTCGATTTCTGCCTTGCAAGATGCATCTGTAAATGCAGGGAGCTCCTTGCATTTGTATGGAATTCGTGTACCGTCGACTCCAGTTCGCACCTCTACAAGCTCGAAGCCTGCTTTGATATGGGTCATACGTAGGGCATTGTAAGGCTGATCAGCCTGGAACGGCCAGAAAATCCTACAATTTACAGCAGTTAGAAAAATAATTCAAAAATAATGGTAATAAACGCACTGAGGGACGCGATACAGGAACGCCTCCTGCATGCTGTTCCATCCTCCATGGGTACAAAACCATCCCGTTACCGGATGTGAGAGGATCCTCTCCTGAGGGACCCATGGTAGCTCCATGGCGATTCCACAGTCTGCGATCTGCTTTTTCCTCTCCTCCGGGAATTGTTGAAATGCTGAAGAATGGGAGAACAAGAATGGTTGTCTTTTCTCTATCAAACCTTCGATCACGGCCCAAATTCTGTCCGACATTTCAGGCCAAAAAACGGTGCCAAAGGAAATCTAATGGTCCTGCGATTAGAAGTGATCTGAAGGTTTACAAAGAAGACGTACGTATAAAAGTGACTTAGAACCAAACTCTTTATGGATTCGGTTCAGAAAAGCCTCTACCACGGGATCTGATTCACTCGCACTCGTTTGGGGTGGTTTGGCTTCCATGGACAACGGTCCGATAGTGTACCACACCTTGTTCATTGAGGTATACCATTCTTCGGCCTTAGCAATGGCTTCTGGTTCGTATGCATTGGCAGAAACACAGATTATCCCATCAGCTTCCCGGATATATATGGAACCCATTTTTTCAACCAAAGCAGACAACTGTGTTAGCGCCGTCTACAAAGGATGGCATGAGTTGGTAATTATAAATGCCAGTATTCAGTTTAACCAACCTTTTGAGGAAACCATTCATAGTCGTACGAAGTGTCGATCCCTGGTATATTTACAATATTACCGACAAGCTCATGCCACTATCAATAGCGAGGTAAACCCATGAAAAACTGTATGCAATCATGAACGACATGCCTGAATGTTTTCACCAGCAAAAATCCTCTTCTTTGTCTCTGCCCGTCCTTCAGGAGTCTCTAGCTCTGGGACCACTACACCACCTAGATGGGGCGGCCCGAATACTCGAAGGAGTGAACCTGCATTGGCAGTCCACCACGCAAGGATAGGAACACTTTCCCCTGACACTGCCCGGATAGCCTCATAGGCATACGCCGTAAACGGCTGGGGAAATTTGAGCAAAGAACGACATAAGCAATATTGATGAAAAACCCACATCGATTATTGCCAAAGTGGGACAAGAAAGTCCACTGATGGTCTTCCCTGAAGTGTTGCACGTAACAGACGCGGATGTGTAGAGAGCGGTAAAAGTGGGGGCAAATAAATCTAGTGGTTTCATCATGTCATTGTCAGATGTCGGTTCACTTATATCAATGACACTGAAGGGAATGAGTTCAGGAAAATTGAAATGACGGCCACAAACGAGCGTACTTGAGGCGTGATTCAAGGGCTTCATACTGATCAGAGGGCAACCGCTTGAGCTCCGCGATAATTTTCGAGTAAAGATGAGAGCCAGTGAGATAAGTCACAACTGTTTCTGGTTGAGCTTCAAGAATGCGAGTGACGAAGGCACAGAGAGGTTTGTTGTGGCCTAATTGATCGCGTCAAAAGCCAGCACCGATATGAATATGAAATCAGAAGCGCACCCCATGCAAAAGCGAAAGCGTGAACTACTACATGCTTCTGGTTGTTCGAAATAGAGCCCATAGTCAACGAAGTAGTATTATTTGGGTTTTTCAAGTTAAAGGTTGGTCTGTGAGTAGGGAACTGGGATACCCTCCAGTTGCATATTCACGAATTTATAGCTGAAAATATAATTGGGGGTGTCAGCGCTCAGCGATAGCATCACCTTTCAACAGTTGTGAAAGATTCCATAGCCCCACCTGAGCGTCTGCTTCGGGCATAGCATTAAGGTCCAAGGTCCAACAAACCGAGAAAGCCCAAGTATATAGAATCATGTGTTTCATATTTTGTTTCAATTTGAGATAAACAATTTTGTTTCAGTTTTGAATTACCAAGGTAGGCAGATATAAACGGAAAAACCGGCCTCGTTGACTTATCGTTGACTCGGTTTGCCGCTGTGACCGACGCTGATCCGACGGAGCGATTCTTGGTGGGTTATAAGTTATAACCAGACGACTCGTTCCCTCGCACGAGAACCCACTCAACTACTTGCTCATGATTCGGGATCAAGGAATCAAGATGGCGTTCAGTGATATCACATGGCCTTCGTGATATATCTAGCTTTGATCAACTGCATATGGCAAGGATCAAGGATCAACACTATCGCTTGCAATTGCACTTGCAGTGCTGTTAAGTTCAAGGAAACGGATAAAAAAAATAAAGAAGTTTCACTAGCTGACTGAGCTACACAAGAGCTACATCAAGTAGCCAGCTAGATATGAGCAGAATACTCCTGGTGCCTGATTGTGGCAAACAATTACGAGTCCTGAATGTAATGAAGGCTCGTCCTTATGGCCGGTTTTGCGTGGGAATTTTGTCCCAATTGGGGCTGATCTTGCCCAAATTTGGAGAATCGTTTCACCATATTTAGAAATGTCAAAGCGCCCGTCATGTGACTCCGTGGATTTATCGGCGTTCCCATTTTCGCTTACGCCGCTTACCGTCACACTGCTTCCTTTGTGTGCTGCTGCAAATTTCAAAAGTACACTTGAACCCTACCCTAAGCTTTTTGATACTTAATTGCCAAGTGCAAACCTCTTGCCATGCGGGGTCGACTGCAGTTATCAGTGCCTGCCAGAGGTTAAACAAGCAATTTCTGCTTAAAGTCCTGATTTTCTGACAATCCTTGCACTGAGTCAGTGTTTGTTATTGACTTTTCAGAATCTCAGGCTGATTCCGCAGCATGGACCTTTTACTGGATGCGCTGGGATTATTGTTACCTTTTCCATACTTATGAAATCTCAAACTAGTGTCTTGCAGGACTCGTACCTGCCACACGCTTGGCGTGGTGGCCCACACTCGCAAGTCAACATTGGAAGAGGCCATCCAAATTCCCTTCACATGGTTATGGAGCAATTATGGAGGGAACTGGGCTTTCACGCGATATGTTATACCGATGCACGGTGTGCTTGAATGGTCTTCCTTGGTGGCTTTGTTTAACCTTATATAGTCGTGTTCGAGATGGTTTCTGTACCTGCGTAGCTCCTAAGCATAATAACATCCACTACCTTTGGTCACCACACCAGGCCATCTAGGCTTTCTTAGGTTGCTCACCACATGGGGTCTCCGAAGGGTAAGGTAACTGGATGCCCTGATTGAAAGTAGCATAGCAAGCTGACTGGAAACAAGGGAAACGAAATGAGATACCTAACGGTATAGTGTATCATTGCGTGTCCCACAACATTCTGTTTTTCAGATAAGACCAGAAAGTGAGCGCGCAGACTGACTCCAGCGGGCTCACCCAGATAGACAGTCTCTGTTTTTAAACTGATTTCTGGCTCTAATCTTCCATACTTAGTCATACATCACATCCTATGAAACAAGTTGAACTTGAGTTGAACGGATGTCAGTGCTTTACGGTGAAAAAGGTTTGCATTACCAGCCCCCATATCTACCAAGTATTATCCATCCGTGTAGGCTAAGATCAACCTATCTTTCCCCTAGCAGCAATAAGTATATTCATCCTGACAGCCCAATCTCGGTGTTCCCAAGACATTGGTTCACGTGACAAGATAGTGGTCAAAGCTAGTTATATCGACAATCATTTCAAATTCGAACTTTCGAAGACTTCATGACTCAAAAAAAGTGCAGTATCAATGTAAAGGGTATTTTCGCTTAGAAAAAACTCGGCTACCGGCAGGAAACAGTAGGAACCAGGTCAAGCCCTCCCCTGAGCCTAGCCTGAGCCCGACTTTACAGATGTATTTATAGACATCAGTCAACCTCGGATTTTGCTCGGAATGTAAAGATACCGCGAATTTTTGAAATCAAAGTTTTTTTGCACATGCTCCAGACACAGGACTCCCAGTTCTCCCTTGGACAGGCCACTCTAATTTGTCCCCTTGTGGCGCTTGAGGTACTATCCGAGATATAATCAGTGGTTCTTGAGTAGTAAAATATATATGTAGTACACTACTGATTGTGATCATCAAGAAGACTTGGATATCAGTTCATCTTTAGTTTGTACCCACTACTGCGTGGTAGAAAAATAGTTATGATTTGCTTCTTTGCCTTCCAACATGAAAGATATGCTCCTGACGACCTCAAGTAAACCTCATCTGCCGCTTAGTGGCCACTTCTATGCATTTTAATTAGAAAGTAATTTAGAATCAAAGCCGGAAATTGAAGGTGTGGGAAGTGTATGTGGTTTACTCAAGGCAGGTTTCATTTACTCTGTTTCAACTTCCCCAGAAGGTCGAAATATATTATCACCTCAGAAAGCCCTACGAACTTGCCTAGGAAAAACACAATACATTTAATATATTTCTTTCATGATTGTGGCTCCCGCATTGTATAACGCTGTACAACGATCAGTACCGCCGAGAGTATGTGGGTACCTATCTAGGATACCATCAAAATCCACATGCATTCTTTCAAACACTAGATGTTCTAACAGTAAACTGGACGAAGCAAGTTATCGTTGAGTCCTTGCATACTTTGCCTTCCTCCTGGCCTTCTCCTCCACTGACAGCTGTTTTTCTACGCTGTGTTGCACTGACATTACTCTCGTCCTTGTCTTCTCGTTCAGAAGTTGCAAGATACTGTTCAATACAGTTCTCCATTTTTTTGCTGGATCATGGCAGACCAATTAGAATCGATGCCATCGTTTGTTGTACCAGATAGATCTTTCAAGGATAGCTGCCACTGGAAATCGAAACCCCAGCCATGAGTGATCAGAGCGGAGTCGTCAGACTCGTTGGTGAGTGAAGGATGAGAGATTTGGGACTGAAGATGAAGAGCAGATGAAGCAGCCAAGAGGCCACCTTCCTCTCTCCACCACCTGACGAAATAAGTTGCCGCCCGGGAAATATCGAGCTCTGCTCCGCGTTTGACCATCCCCATGCGTTGGGCAAGCTTGGTTAATAGCTCCTCCAAATCAATTGTAGGCTGTGTGCCTTCTGGCAACAGGGTGAGGTAGGCTGGTGCTAGTATGGAACAGGGTAAGTATATTCATGGTTAAAAGAGGGGATAAATGCATACAGATCGGGTTCAATACATTGAGCCGGTAAAGCAGGTAGGAGGCAAGGGTCTCCATATCATACAATCCTTCTTTAATACCGGCTGTGAAAAAGTAAGAAACACGAACGGTTCCGACCATCTGCGGTACACCTTACGTACCTATTAAAGCCAATTTTACCCCCCTTTCGGCGCCTGCATCTCCTTGGCCGAGGAAGGGAAGCATAACGCCTGGTGTATCAAAGGCATACACCAAGGGGTCTACAGAAAGCTTCAGCCTCGTAGATAGAGCTTGAGTTAAACCGGGCTGAGCGGACGTCCTGAACGCTTTCGGTGTTTCTAATTCCGCGTACGACGCGTAATTGTATAATGGGATATGAAAAAAGTGTGGTGCGGTGTCATAAAAATCATTTTCCTACAGTAAAGTGCAACGTCACTTACTTCCTTTGATACCCATGTTTCTCAGGGCATTGAGAAGTGTCGATTTTCCAACGTTAGGCATCCCAATAACTAGGACATTAAGCTCCGGGGTATGAGGATACCTGCGAGCTATATCTAAAGTAGTGCGAGGCAGAATTCTGATATAGCGAATTTCCATTGGAAGTTAAATGATCGGGGCTACCCACCTACTAGTGTCTTATTGAGATCGCGAATATCTCGTGGTTTTTGCCAGGAGGTGAAGGTCACATGTTGGTCAGGACATTTTTTAGCCATTGCGAGGCGAAAAGGCTGCAGTAAAAATGTTCAAGCGAGAAAAAGGAAATCGGAAAGCTTCCTTACTTCCATCCCCCAATCTGGAACAAGGTCCCTTTTGTTAAGCACGACTAAGCGTTCGCAGGGTACGGCATTAATAACTCTACGGGCAAGGTCATTCGCGTCCCAGCCACGTTCGAGTCTCCATTTTCTAAGGGCACCTGTTACCAAACCAAGTTAGTATAAAGAAGGATAAATGAAATGAAACTGGGGGAAAGAGAACGGATGAGGTGCCACTGCAGATCTTGCAACGAAGAGTTGCCACTTCAATTGCGTCATGTGCAGCCAATGACCCTCTGTAAGCCAAAAATCATGTTACCGAGTGCAGACATCCGTATTCTACCAACCTTCTAGGGAACGGTTTATGCTAGTTAAAGGAAGTCGCGAGTCCCTGATTTCGATAACTACGTCTGTGCGAGTCAATAAAGTCGGTAGCATTCGAGTAAACTTCATCATGTGTCCGGGAAACCATGATAGTGGAGCAGGAAGCAGAGGCAAAGGTATGTAAGTTAGAGGCGCCATCCATTCCGCTATCTAAAGTTAGCACAAAAACGCGTCAGATTTCAGGATTGGAGTGAATAGTGTGCGGTATAGGAGGACACGAAAGAGTTTTTTCAAAAAGCCTGCTCTTCATCGGTTTCTTGTCAAGTAGAGCCATAAAGAGGGTGTGCATACGCTCTCAAAGCACATTACAACAACCGCCCTCCATAGCCGTGTATACCAAAGCAAAAAAACTCACAAAACCGATTTTGCTCTTGAATGGGAATGTCAAAGTGACACTGTTCTTAAGCGCGCAATTGATTAATAAGCGCCTGACATTGAAAGCTACAGCCTTTAGAGTGACCAACGGAGTAGATTACAAGATTCGTGATACACACGTCGTACATAGTCATATCGTCGAAGTAGTTTACTCAGCTCTGCATCAGAGACGACGGCGACGGCAACAAGTGGTGGCAATAAGTATTATAACAATGAACATGTATGGCGTTTGGATAGCTAATCCTGCAATTCCCAACTGATTAGTCCAAAGGAAAGAGATACCAAAATAGAAGCCGAGAACCCCAACGACAAGATATAAAGAAAGGTGATGGATACAAGAGTGAATGCAGCGCATTGGACAGGTATTTGGGACAGGAAACAGTAGAGATGTATATAACCTACAGAGTGAAGATGAAAGCAGAGCGATTAACGATAGCACGGGTGAACGGATCGTGAGTGAAGCATACGCTACGAGAACGAAGGTACGAGAACTTTTGAATTTTGGGCGGGAAGCAAGTATGGCCCGATATCTACTGAAATCAAGGATAGGAGAATTAATGAACGGTTACAGGTGAAGTAAAAAGACTCACAGTTCATACCCAACCCTCTTTACCAACTCCAATGGCATCGAAATTCTTGCCACTGCGAGTACGCCGCTCTTGGAGAATAGGAACGGCATCTAAATTTATCAGCTTCTCCGACGGTGGAGGAGAGCCTTCTACCCAGCCCTTCCAGCCTTTCCTGGCCGCTGGCCGCTTCTTCTTGTTTGCCACGAGGTTCCTGGGACAAATCCATGATATCCTCATCATCGTCTGGTGTATGAGGCCTCTTGGAAGAAGTACGAGAGGTACTAGATGAGTTAGACGGCCCGGGAGTAGAGTAAGGCGACGAAGCAAGCGGAGGCGGTGACGGAGGCGTAACCGACTCTGATCGTTCCCTTGAACACGTCGCAAACTGAATAGTAGGTCGAGATGCCCATGTTTGTGTAGGAGGAGCCGTAGATGCCTGATGAAGCTGAATGTTAGCTGCGCTCGAACCCGGTATCGCGTTATTCCCCGCCACTTCACTCTCCACATTGATCTCTGCTAGCTTTCGTCTCTTTCTTTCTCTTTCTCGTTCTCGCTTCTCTCGTCTCTCCAGCTTCCTTATTCTCCTGGCTTCCTCGTCCTTTTCACCTGGATAATAAGGCGGGACACCGTTTAGCAGCGAAGTCAACACGTCGCGAGCTGGTCGAATATCAAAAGCCCCAGCCATGACAGCTGTGGCGTTACGGCGCATACGCTTTGCAGGATTGATAACAGGCCTCTGGAAGGGGATAGTCAATGCCATCGCGCAAGAAAGCGAAAATAAAGATGTGGGTAGAAAAAGAAGGAACGAAAATGGTGGAGTAAGGCTTGTTATACGCTTACGGCAATCAACCTGTATCAACAAAAGTGGGCACGTGCCTGCCCTATTTCGAGATCGCTGTAAGCGACCATCTATCTCCATTTGCACTTACCGCGCCGGCGTATATGCTCACTGTGAGTACATTAGTCATTTCAACTCTCCGACTCCGTCTGGACCATGGGATGAAGAGTCCCCTCCACACCTTTGCCATGTTTTTTATTTGTCGTTTTACCCTCGTCTCACCTCACTTCGGCCTTGTGCGTATGGGCTGTAGCTTCTTCTCACCCTTGATTTAATCTTCATCTTGATCAGCCAATCACCTCTCTCTGCAGCAGTGACTCGCTGCGACTTATCTGATCCTCACCGGCCGCCCGGATCTTCCCTACTGAAAAGACAAAGCCTTTGATACATCTGTGGGAGTCAGCGTGACTTCAATCAATTGCCCCCTCACTCAAAACACTAGTTCTTCCATTCCATTTTAATGATGGATGATCAAGATATGAGATGCAAGAAAGGTGCCAACTGTCATCCCATTGTTCTTTTTTACAAGCTTCAGTTAAAGAACAAGACAAGGTGAGTATATCACTTACATACCTACAATGACTCCACAGGAACCATTGATAACACTAGCAACGAGAAGGTGTTTCAATGGTGGAAGATCAGGGGAACCTCTTTTGGTACAACCTCTACTACCAAGCTGTGAAAGCGCTCGCGTTTGCTGGTATATTCAAGGCGCTCACAGAAGGGATCCGTAGCCCATTGCACTCGTGACTGTCCACACAAACACCGCCTCCTTATCCGATTTGTGGCGATAAACGTTATAAGCCCCGCATGTTATCCTGCCTTATATGTCTCTCACTAGGAGGCTAAGGTTGATCTTCTTTTTATTTTGCTTCATGTGACTGCCAATGAACTCAAAATCATATATTGCTGTGGGCGGCCATTATTCATTGTTCATTATTGATTATCGATTTTCAGTTCTCTCATACAGGAAAAAATATGTTAAGAACGCGCATATATGCTGTTGTTAGCAGATAAAAATGTATACCTTTGAGCGTGTAACGTGTCCCGTATCCTCGGGTTGATCAGTATACAGGACCTCTTCCTATTCATACTTGGCACAATCCGTGGGACCCGTGAAACCCCCAAGGTTCGGATTCTATTCGATACCATTAATACGCCCGGAGATCCCACTTTGCATGCTTCTCCGGGACTAAGTATTGTCACATAGGACTTGGATTTGTTTATTAATCCTATCCGTATCAGCTGCGCAAACTCCATTTTATAAAAATAGCTGTTTTGGAACTAGCCCTACTTGGTGTAAACGACATGCAGTAATTGAATCATCAAGCGACATATTTTTCCAGGTCACGAAACCAGTGAACAATATAACCTTTCCGCGGCGCCTCTCAAATTTCCCCACAAGCCTTGCTCAAGCGCCAGTCCGGCGTTGGTTCTGGCCAGTTCTGACGGGAGTATACTGATATCAAGCCGCCAAGCGCCTTTAAACTTGGCGTTTCTGTATTCATGACCCAAAGTTCGCTGTCGAATAGAGTTTTGACACCCTCTATAGAGCAGATAAGGCTAGGGAGGCGTAGGATGCGTTAGATCATTGTAAGGAATAATAAGTATCCTGGATATTTGTGGAGTCGCCAGTGAGATTTTTGCTACTTGGCGGTTAAAATTGGTAACTTTTCCCCATCGGGAGCATCTGTCTGCTTGTCTGCCAAAGTTGTCAATACTCAAGATACGGCACCCTTCAAGAAATGGTCGACAATCTCATCCATAGATGCAGCAATCCATAACTATAGAACCTTATTCTCTACTTCTCAGTAGTCATCTGATGACCTTGTTTGCAGAGACGACCCAGTTCTTGATTAATCTCCGCACCCGGATGTGATCGTATACGAGGGGAACCAATCAACCGTCACCTTCTATAGCAACTCGATATAACGCTTTCAACGATGGTTCAGCAGCTGATAGAAATGCTCCTAGCGGCCCCGATAGAAATTTCTCGCTCTGTGGGAGCATTTGATGTAGGTACGCGGAGGTACACGTTGGATGCATGGGTTGTTCAAGGATCATTCCACCAACTACATCAGGATGGGTATATTTTTAAAAATAATACGGGCAAAGTGGGATCAAAGACAGTGTTTGAAGGCCTTCGGCATTGGCGTAGATTAGTTATAGGCAAGGCAGCTGGAAGGACACTGTCGAGCGGTGTTTTCCGTTGAGGCCCGCGAAATATCGGCCTACAAGGAGCTTAGGTGAATAAATATCTCCGGCTATAGTGACTCTATACGAGTCCGCACCCGAAACTCTCCATGTATTTTTCGGACAGTGGGCAGGCCAGCTTTGGAGCCCTTCAATTCGGAGCTTCAGAAATATGATAGAATTCTATATCTTGGGCGACTGACTTCCTCTGACACAGTGTAGTCTATAGACCCATCTTTTGTAAATTTGAGTTTTGTTGACGCATCCCCACCTCATCCAGCAGCACAGGTGCGAGAAAACATCGGGAAAGTCCAAATGGGGATTGCCGACCAATATAATTGACACGTCCCGTAATATTCGGCACAGCCACAGTAGAACGAGCATCCAGAACACGATAGAGGCGAGCCTAGGAAGGCTGGAACAGAGAGTAACAGAGAGTGAATTTGAGACTCGCAAATCTGAAAAAAGGTATATATTTAATTAACTAGTATTTGGCCAGTAGACCCGGCCGTGTGTGCAGATATATTACAGGTGTTTGAGTGTAATCCGTGAAGGTTTAGTACATGTGGTTGAATTTAATATAGTTGATCTAACGCGTGTGTCGCTGGAGCCGGAGGTTACTGTACAAATCGAGACAAAAATACAAAACGAATCTCTTGACCAAAAGTCAGAAAAAAAATCTCAAATCGCCACTCCCAGTCGCGGCGGTTCCATCACCGGTGTACTAGTCATAGCAGGGCTAAAGTTCGAGTACGGATTCTCTCCACGACCATATCCTAAACCATCGTCATACACTTCCTTCAGCTTCCTCCAAACTGCCCTGAAAGTTGACGTAGAACCCTTCTCTTGAACAACGATCATCGCGGAAGCATACCCGTGCGCAGAAGCAGCCATCAGGTTCGGACTAAGAAGAGGACTCTGTGGAGGGCTCTTGGGACCACAGCCGAGGGTGCTACTCCTCACACGAGCGCCAGGAGCGGGGACGAGACGATGTCCGCTTGACGGTGGCGTCGCAGGAGACTCGAAAAGTATACAGGATCCGGCTTCTTCTCCAAGGGCGGTGAGCTCAATCCTAAATTTGAGTGGTTTCAAACCTAAGTGTGTCGACACATCTGTAGTCGATTCTTCGACTCTACAACGGAGCGGGGAACTGTCGGGATCACCCCCGGCTCGGAAGGATGAGCATCGACGACAACACCAAAAGAAGCAAGTAGGTTGAGAAGATCTCGGCGAGTCTTGGAAACGTCACTGGTAGAGTATAGGATGCTGTGAGCGGAGTTCTTGCTAGACCAACCGAAGAGACTGGTGAGCCAACCCTTGAATTCGCCTACGACCGGAGAAGCAAGTCCCGCCTTGGTAGAAATGCTGTTCATCGGCGGAGAAAAAGCGATGGGGGATCCGAGAGCAGATATTGTAGAGCCTTTACGATTGAGAGGCGGAGATGTTTCCAAAGGAGGAGCTGAAACGAGGAAGAAGATTTGTCCAGTCAGAATATTGACGATAGACCAAATTATTAATGAGTTCTCACGACGAGGTCTTTTATCCTTCTTTACCTTTCCACCATTTCGGTCCTCAGTGACACCAACAGCATGCTTCAAGTTACCTGTATCTGCGAAGAGATTCTTCCCGACGGTGGTTTCGTCCGCGATTACATAGCTCCAAGATTCATCTCCTGTTCCAGTTCCAGCATTCTCCTTATTTTCCTTATCTGCGTTTTTGGAAGCACGTTCAACAGTTGACACCGTCCTACGTCGGTTACTCTTGGGAGACTGGAAACGCTGTTGCTGATAAGATGCCTGACGCACTTGAGATCGCGGTGGTTGCTGGGGACGGATCTCCGGAGTTTGTGGATCTTGGCCAATATCAGAAGCTTCAACAACAGGCTTCTGCGTAGAAAGCCAGTTAACATGTTCCGCGAGACCGTTGAGTTCCGATTGGAGCACGGGGTCATGGGTCTTGGGGGCGGTAAGAAGAGGCAACGGCTGCAGAGGCAGAGCAAGTGGAGGAAGGAGCGGTGGCGGTGATGACTTGTGGACGTCACTGGCTTCTATATTGCCAGATACAGCTCGGAGGGGGATCGGAGCATGGACAGTGATGGTGCTACCTGCCGTACTCGATCCACTAGAGCTGTCCTTGCTAGAACTTACAGAAGAAGTATCGTTCTTCAATGTTTCGTTTCTGTGAAGCTGAGTAGTCTGTGAATGAGGTCGGCCCGGCATCGGGGGTCGTGCACCAACGCGTTTGTCCTCCTCCTCCATACTCACACCAGCTGTAGTTGTCGATCGGGCCCTAGCGGGACGCGGGTAAGGTCGGTGTGATGGCGTGTCTTGAATCGGATGCATTACGGGAGGAGATTGAACCGTAGATAGGTTTGATGCAGGAGAAGAACGAGCAGATGTTGAGGGAACATAAGAAACAGAATATTTGTCGGGACGGGGCTGAGAATACGTGTTCCCTCGTTTTGGAGGCTGCGGACGTGGGCCTCCAAGACTACCATTGACGACACCACTAGCTCTACCGCCTGCAGTACCCATTGCGAAGGAAGACTTGGGTTGGGATGAATTCCTAGAGGACCTGGTGGATGCCGTGTATGGGGTAGTATAAGACGACTGGCTGAAATTACGCTCGTAAGTCGGTCGTGGAACATTTCGCAATCTAGGATCTCCAGGAGTGCTAGTCCTACCTCTGGTGGTAGACTGAGAAGAGGTCGTGGAAGAAACAGTAAAGTTACGGGCCATTAGCGGCGGCAAAAGTCCGTACGCCGGTTGATGATCAGAACCGTCCTGAACGCCATCAAGAGCGTGTCGCGGAAGAGATACTGGAGACCTGAGGTGCGACGAATTACCGTAGTTAACTACTTCACCACCTCGACCAGCCTCGGAGTGCTTCACGATCGTACTGCCCAAACCCGAGGTATCAAGTTCCCAGCCTAGATTGAACGTAACACTGCCTTGCATACAATTGGCAGAAGAGGCTTCGTCCATGGTACCGTCCGACGATGCAAGTTGCTCGGCTTCCTCGTGATGTCGACGCAATAACCAATAAAAAGCTTTGGTGTGTACACCGTTCCCTGCGGGAGAACCAAGGTCCCTTAAAATGGCCTCCTTATTTGCATAACGACCCCAGATAACGTTGAGGGAGAAAAGAATTTCGGGATCGACGGAAGAAGGATCGGTAATGGGCGGGACAATGTGCTAGGCGAAGGAGGTAACACGGGGTCCGAGGAACTAGACGCGACACTGTGGTGACGAAGAGCGGCGGGCGAGGTATTGAGCCATGGGTGAGCGAGAATTTCTGGGATCTGAAAGAGTGTCGTTGATGTGTCGTAAAAGTGCATATAGGAGAGTGACTTACCGTAATGCGCTCGTTGACGTCAACGACGAGCATCTTGGACAGCAAATCCTGAGCACTTTGATCGATATCCTTCGGCATAGCGAACTTTCCAATCTTGACCTTTCCTAGTAGAACCTTGACATCCTTGTCATCGAAAGGAAGAGTACCCGTGAGCATCACGTATAAAACAACCCCACAACTCCAGATATCGGTAGCGTTCCCAGTGTACCTATGGCCATTGACGATTTCTGGGCTGGCGTAATGAGGAGAGCCACAACTAGTTTCGAGCTGAAGTGACGGAGGAGCGAACGCTGCCATACCCCAATCAATTATCTTGATTCGCGGCGGCGAAAAAGAGGAGACTAGAATGTTTTCTGGTTTGAGATCACGGTGAATGATGGAAAACGTGTGAGCATAGTTAAGTCCGTAGATGAGCTGCTTGAAAAAACATATAGCGTCTGGTTCGGGTAGTCGTCCACAGTTAACGAGATAATCAAAGAGTTCGCCACCTTCGACATATTCTAGAACAAGAAAGAGCTCCTTAGTGCCTTCGTAAACGTCGTAAATACGGAGAATGTTGGGATGATTCATGAGTTTCATCATCGTGATTTCGCGCTCGATACCTAGACTGTGTTTCTTTATTTTGGCTGCTTGAGTGGCGATAGAGTGGCGCGACGAATCCAGAGGCGCACGAGGAAGAATTTTGATCGCGGCGAGTTGGTTAGTATAGCGATGTTTGGCGATTCTGACACGACCTGAAGCGCCTTTACCTACGCATTCACCAATGATCCATGGCCCAAGTACTTTTGGGTCAGAAGGTAGGTCAAAAGCCTGAGAACCGCCAGCCGCATCTCTTTCCCTGTGCCATCGAGTACCGTGAGGAGTTGAATAGTGTGGTGTTGGAGCCTTTGGCGGACAACGTGAGTGTAGGACATCGCAGAGAATAGTTTGAGATAATAGGAGACTTTTTGACTTGGGCGAGCAGCAGCGACCAGCGAGCAGCAAGAGGTAGGAGGTAGAAAGTAGGGAAGACGGATCGCCACACGTTCCGTTACAACACACGCGTGACCTGTCACACCTCGCCCGAAAAGCCCGTCCAAATCCTCAGTAAGCCAAACTCTTAAAGATTAGCACCAATTGCTCTCTATGCATATGACCTGAGTAGAAAAACTTTAGCAAGACTCTCAATCGGTCCTTAAATTAGTCACGTCAAAGTTTGAACGAGTGTATCATTCAAAAATACTGCAAACCGTAATAGTTCAGGCGTTCGATCTTTGTCCGTGTACTTATCACCAACTCCAATCAACTTTCTGGGCATGAGAACATATGTTTTGTCATGGTAGATACATATGAAGTGAAAGTAATGATGCAAAGAACAAGGATCTCATGCTACCAGTGTTACAACACCACCGGCTTCCTTGATTTTTCGCCTGCGAGAGAAAGATCAGCTTTGTTGATTGAGCGAGTTGGATTACTCACTCTGCGATTGCCGATACAAAGCGTGCTTTTACGATGAATGGCAGTTTTGGTAGCCTAACAGCGCGAAAAAAAGTCAACATTGAGCGAATGTCCTATAAACAAGAAAACTCACTCTCCGTTACCCAAAACCTTTCCGTACCCGTGCCTCAAAGTGTCAATGACTGGTACAACGTCAGATTTCTCGGTCAAATCCTTCTTCTCTGCCTCAGGAACAAGGCTCCATAGTTTGTCAACGTTGATAATCGGGCGCCAGTACTGGTTTCGTGTAAGATGGAAATGGCGCATACCGACTTTACCAAAGTAACCAGGATGGTATTTATCGAAGTTGGTACTGAACAAAAGACATATAATTAGCTGCAGAATTTCCTTAATTACTGGCTTTTGCTTACCGGTGATGGTGCTGACCACCAGCAAGACCACGACCTCCAGGATGTTTGCGGTGCTTTCCTACTCGTCCGTGACCAGCAGAGACATGACCACGGTGCTTGCGGGTGTTCGAGAATCGGGTCGGCATTTTCTAATCTGTGAGCGCTGGTAAGAAGATAGTCCAACGACAATACTTGAGGCAAAGGCAGGAAAAGTCTCCAAAGTCATCCGATCTCAATCCACAAATCCAACTCTTTTCCAGCCAATTTCTCCACAAAACTTGCTTCTGACGACTGTCCAGATATCCTCCGCGTAGAGACGACCCAAAAAGAGATTCAAAACTTCACGCACCTTGCGTAGAGACGAAAGAACGGCTTTTGGGACGACCTGGAGAAAATTGATCTGAGTGTGAGAAGAAATCCTAAGCGTGGGCGCCAAAGACCTAGCACGTCTTGCTCTTGTTCAACTTGGTTCGCTGTGAGTATAGATACCTTTTTCTCTCTTTCGTGATGTTGGCTTTTGCCATTATTTATTGTCGGTGACTTCCAGCATAAACTGCTGAAATTTATGATCGCATAACGTGTTCTGACTTGTCCTGTTTCCGCTCTCGAACCTTTACTGACGAAATTCTTTTTTTTTAGTTGGTGAGTAGACGTCCTTCTCGCGACAGGATTAAACCAATCATAATCTGTCAATCCCCTGAGTGCGAAGCACAATGGTGATCAACTGGTTTTCATGCATGGCTTTATGATCACTTTTTCTGTCTCTTGTTTTCATACTCTCGTCCTGACTTTTTTGTTATGTTAGGCGTAACACCTCCCTAAACCGCTGTATTTTCTGTGAGTCCTATTTCTTCGTCTCTCGAATGATTAAAACGATTCCTTCTTATGCGTCCGAGTTTCTCGTTGACGATTAGCGAATTTATACATGCATGGCTTTATGATTCTTCTTTCATTCCACTTCATCTCATGACAACGTACTGAAATAAAATCCTCAGTCTAATTCCATCATGAATGCTCCCAATCGTTATGAGCTCTATGTCATAGAAGAAGGCGAGACGCCGTGCGTCCACCGTTCACCCATAGGCTACCCAAGCGCTAATACCGCTCTTGCAGAGTGGAAGTAATCGAAGACACCAAGATTCCGAATGCCGCTACTATTAAGATCCTCAAACAGGACCACACGCTAGGGAACATGCTTCGAGCGTGAGTTGTCAATACCCCATTCGCCCGTCACTATCGTATCTTAACTGGTCCCTCTCAGCCAACTCCTAACAATGCCCCAAGTCCTCTTTGCAGGGTACAAAGTCCCACATCCTCTCCACCCCTACTTCATCCTCAAAATCCAGACCGACGGCACAATCACGCCCGACCTGGTCCTCTCCGAAGCATGTAACCAGCTCATCGGTACACTGTCAACCCTAGAATCAAAATTCAAGCGCGAGTTCTCGTTCAAAGAAGCAGATGGTGGTCCGGGAGCTGCTAGTGCTGCTGGGGGTGCGTTTGCCACAAGTGATGACCCATATGGGACGGGCGCTGGTACTGGAGGAGGTGCCGGCTGGGGTAATAGGGATGATTACTTGGATTTCTAGTTGTTATTTGTTTCATATGGTTACGGGTATGTGTTTTGTAGATGTATTTTTATGCTGATGTATTCAATTCCCCTCGAACTTCCTACTCGCCGTCGAATAATAATACCTTCGCCTGTTGCGTTGTACCTACCTTCCAAAGCCGAGCTGAAACTCAATGTAGTATCGAACAGCGCGAGATCATTCTTGCCCACAAGTGTAATGACGGCGCTAGTATTTGGAGATACATAATCGAGATCATCGCGCCATTGATCTATGCAAGGAACCTCAAAGACAGCAGCTACCTAGTGTCGCGTACCAGAATTCTCGAGAGTGAAGAAAGTCTGCCAGTTACCCATTAAATATCTCATAAAAAGGCGTATACAGACAACAGCGCTAATCGTCGACATCCTCTCTTAAAACATTCTCTCTATCCACCACAAAACTCTCCATTAGCTTTACTAGATTTTTGTTCCCTCCTAGCCTCTCAATCTCTGCCAAAGTCTGCTTATGCAGCTTCTCCAAAACATCCAACGTATAATGAAATGATTTCGTATGGTTTTTCATGTATGAAATGGTATAGCTCTTGATTGTTGGCGTCGTTGGTCTTTTTTGCAAAACGTTGAGAACCTGGCGGTTCGAAGTGTCTGCGTGGATACTATGAACCACCGGGAACGAGAATTTGCCTTCGGTCAAGTCTTCGGCGAAGCCTTTGTTGGTCGTATACTGAAGGTGTGATTAGATTAGAATTGTTCGTGGCAAGTGAATGACAAACCTCTGCACTTTGAAGATTCATGAGATCGTCGCGGATTTGAAAGTACACCCCTATGAGATTGACGAGCGGAACATAGTTTCTAAAAGAAAAATATGAGAGAGCAGTGCGATGGTCGTACGAGTGGCACCCACGTAGAGGAGTTGTCCGTCGAACAAGCCATCATGAGCTTGATACCTATGCGAAGGAGTCCGCCAGTTTCTGGAAGTTATGAGCACCAATTACACCCAGGCTGTATAAAGCAAGGGCAAACGCACTGTTGTTTACCATGTCAATGTATTCCTCTTCAGAAGGACACGTTAGAGAATCACGCCATAGGATTTCCAGTCCTTGGCCTCGATGAAGTGATAGTAATTCGGCTAAAGATAGGATAAATTTTGGAAAAAAAGCGACAAAACATGGGAGGATACCATTCACTATCGCATGAAGATCGTGAACCTTCGATCCAAGCAGCGATTCGTTCAGGGTGAAGAGTTCTTGGAAAGCAAGAAAGTAGACATAATTGGCTGTGTTAATCGTTTGCGGGATTCCATACACTTTGTGAGCGACTGAATGCAGAGTAAGATCCGTAATACAAAGGAAATAAAGAGAGCACTGACCAGGTCTTCCTCTTCTCAGCTGAGAATCATCTTCAATGTCATCCACCCTGAAAGATGCAGCTAAATACAGGAGGAACCGAAATAATGTCGAGGCCCATACATCAAGCTCGCAGCATGTAACATATTCACAATACGCGCAATAACCGCAGTTTTATCTTGAGGAACGTTAAGCCACACATTGAACGCTTCAATAAGCCGTCCGCGCATGTCCTTTCCTGGATTCGAAGTTACGAACGTGAATGGCTCCAAGACATCCTATTCTCAAAGTTCAGCCAGTAGATAGAGCATAAAGCGGTTATACAGACGTTTTCATTCTTTTCCGACCAGTGAGATTCTACGGAAAGACGACCGAGGATGTTATCGTAGATGAGCGACATTGGAAATACTCAGGAAGGAAGGAAGGAAGGTCAGGCGGCCGGCTCTTTGTGGGTCAATCCAATTAACGCATGTTCTGTTCAACGATGGGTCAGGTTCTGTCTTTTTATACTAGGAACTCGAACACTCCACCGTTTTCTTCCATAGACAGACTTACTGACGACCGAGTATACGAGCTAATCTCAAGAAGGCAGCGTGGACAATTAGTTGGCTATGACAAGAATCTCGACGTTATGGGCGCGGCACAGGTGTATCGTATCACTCCTGACTGTAGCCAAGCTGGTGCAATACCCAGAGCAGCACGAGGCATTCACAATGCAATCTGTGGTGGATCGTACCAGCATTCCAATCCCTCGTGTACGGAAAGTCTTGCTGGATCACGAAGATCCTTCGAGCCACTGGATAGTCATGGATTTTATTCCTGGACAGACCCTGAAGGCCTGATACACTGTTGGCCGACGTTGAAACTTGAGCATTTGGCGCAAGCTGTGTATCATGTGTGCTCTCTGGTGGTATATTCACCAGGTAAAGAACGTTCCACTACCAAACCCCGACATGCCTGGACCGTTTGATGGTACCGGGCTACCCCTTCTCTGTAGGGGTACACAGTTTCCAAACAATGGTGCTGGTCCATTGAAAATTTATCATGAGCTCATCATTTGGTTTGACTATCAACTCTACTCCCACCAGGTACGACTGTACCGTGCATGGGGGCTCTTGTGGAAGTCCCCCAAATTTCCACAGCCAGTAGGGTCTGGAAATCCTCTAGTTTTTTGTCACAATGAGCTCAACATGCGTAACATCATGCTTGATGACAACAATCGCGTTTGGTTGCTTGACTGGGAATACTCGGGTGCGTACCCTCCCTGGTTTGATTACGCAGTCCTACAAGGTCGGGCAAATGCTGTTAACCACGATAGACGGCTGCCTAGGCTGTTTCGACTGTTCATTCCGATAATCGCTGGGAACCATAGTCTAATCTATCATCATTACTGGAAAAGGTTCTCTGACCTACTCCACGATGTCAGTCGAGATGTACTCGCTCGCAGAGAAACCAGGATACTTTGAAGAATTGGGAATAGACACGTCTGTGTAAAAGAGCTGGATGTTTCGTTCTTCAGGATAGAATGATGACTTTGACGTGGGTATTTCTTTTGTCGCAAGTATAGTCGACGCGGTCCTTGAGGAGCACATTGGCCTTTCCCAAAGCATTTCTGTGATCATTCGCCGAACTATAACCACTTTTCTGCTTCCCAAATCCACCAAGTCCAAAGATCAGAGTGAGCATATCCAAGAGTTTACTTTACTCATATCGAAGAACCAAAATACTAAAATGCTTCACACACACACGTTCGAGCTCGAGTCGTTGAACAGTACCTCCACTATATTTCAATGAGGGGGTGCTTTGACTATATGCCCATTGTGATAGGACTATAACTGCCTTGTGAGTTGTACTTAGCCTTAGTCTTGAAGTGCTGGGGTAACTACTTGTTTCCCGACGCCAACACCTGGCTGCATCTGGCTTCCAAAGACTGACAATGTATCACCGCTGACCAACCAATTGATCAGCGCCTACATACTTATGTCCAGTTCATCATTCTCTTAGGCTGATAGAAAGATACTCCTTGTTAATGGCGACTTGGCCGGAACCGCTGGATACGCTACCAGTACGGGAATGTACAGCCACATGCCTTTTGGAGTGTTGCCTGACTTAGTGCTCCTGTTGGGAGTCGCCGGTGGTCGAGGTCGAATGCTGGCTTTAGCCTTTTTCCAAGCTTTTTCACTTCCAACATTGCCCATCTCTACCATTCCTTCGCTATCCTTCAAAGATGTGAGGGATGAGTTTGTAGTAAACAGCCTATAAACAAATTTAATTCTAACTCTCCTTCAGGGAGTCGGGGATTGCCGGAACGGCGCTAAGGATAAGTTAAATAGGAGTGGAACCGACTTCAACAATAGTGCTGGTTCACGGGCGCTAATTGAACCCGCTCAAACCTTCATTGATTTTTAGGTTAGGTTAGGTTTATTACTGGCTTGGGACCAAGTGCTGATACACCGGGATCCGAGAAACTACCCAATGTGCCTATGTACATTGTCATCTCGGGACCAACTCCCTGGTGTCCGGACGAACTCACTACGCTTTGGTAGCGGTAGATCCGTGACTCCCAAAAGAGAGGCCAAGACTCTACAGGAATTAAATAAGTCGTTCTATTCCAGTAATAAGTTAATATGTGTCTACATTGGAACATTACTAACTTCTTCCAGTGCCACGTTCGCCTCTCCGGATTTGACACAGCTCACCCTCTGACCAGCTGACCATCCAGGTGAATTTCCTTCCGTCTTGCTATGCTCACTCTCAGCGGACGAAACGCTAGGAACTAACTGATTAGTGTGTAAACTGATTGATATCAAACCTTCTTTAAATTTCGCTGATATCTTTGTACTGAAAGATTCGTTGACACCTGCAGTTACCAGAACCCCTTTGCCTTGGACTGGCCGATATGGGACAACGCGTGTAATGGTGCGGCAGCCCCGGCACATAGATCCAGAGAAGCTGAGCAGCTAGCCCCTGTGTTCTGGAATCTGGCGCAATAAAAGTTACGTCAAACCGAATGTTTGAACGTTTAGAACTTAGAAGAACTGGGCGACTGTCGGGTGTCATCAAGAATGATTGCATCTTCCCAAGATGTAGAAGCTTGTATAAGGTCCATATGCTGCAGCCTGACTCTTGGCAACATATCGTCTCTCTTTTTTTCACTGTCACGACCACTGCACGTTTGCAAAAATGGGCCCTCGAGCTTCAGTTGATACACTCAGATTCATTGTTGTGGGAGGGGGTATTGCGGGCTTGACATGTGCATATCTGCTCAAGAAAGCAGGCCATAGAGTGGTGGTATTGGAAAAATCTCTTCGCGTCGAACAAATGACAGTGAGTTTCATTCTTTCTCCTACCTATTGCGTTATATGTAAATGCACGTGCAGATCCAGCATGGGGGACTCCGAGTACCACCCAACATGACGCGGCTACTGCAAGAGCTTCCAGGCGCGCGCGCATTGCTGAGGACAAAGGCAACGAAGATTACAGGGTATGTATGGCCAGAGGATTCGATGCCTGAACCCTGAATATCTGATGCTCTTTGAACAATATATAGAGTATTATTCCATCAATGTGAGCTCAAGAGCAGAACACAGGAGAGTCTGACTAATACGACTTACTACAGGCGACAGCAACAATACAGCACCAGAGCTTCTTGGCAAGATGGTCCATGCAGAGGATATGATGAATGATCTTGGCGC
Organism: Rhodocollybia butyracea; assembly: GCA_015501585.1. NCBI lineage: Eukaryota > Fungi > Basidiomycota > Agaricomycetes > Agaricales > Omphalotaceae > Rhodocollybia > Rhodocollybia butyracea. Next base: position 379,778 of record JADNRY010000020.1, read on the forward strand.
CGATTTCTATTCCATAACGGCAAGTCTATGTACTTACATGGTTGTCGACTTCTGGCCCTGATATCCCCTACAGCACAAAGACTTTCATGATTACTTGCTCAGTCTATGCAACAGTGCCGCTGTTGAACTTCATTACGATTTCGAAGTTGAGGATATTATAACAGGCATGCCTGGACCAACAGTTATAGGAAAGTCAGGGGAAATAGTCACTGGAAATATTGTGCATTTGATTGCTTTCTATAAATCATACACACCTGATTATTTGCCTTTCTAATAGGTAATAGGAGCAGACGGGAAAAATAGTGTGACACGCAAAGTGCTGCTTGATGAGGAACACAAAACGGAAGACGAAGCAGAAGACGAAACAGAAAACGAAGCGGAAGAAGTTGGTTCTCTAGGTACAAATGGCTCATCCGGTTTGGAGAAACCCGCCTTTCCTCCGTTGGACGCGCTTATTGGGCAAGTTTTCCAGTCGTCTTCCACTTTGCGTCTTAATTGCTTAGTATGTTGTATAGCGCGACGATGTCTATTCCTATTTCTTTGATCAAGTCCGATCCAGAGTTGGCATCCTTCCTACAGGTCACGGAGCAGGAAATTTATGTATAGCTGTTGAACTTCCATCGTACATATTGGTATCTGACTTTGACTGCATCTTAAGGGGAAGATGTTCATGGGCAACGGAACAAATATCTTTATCGCCCAGGTGAGCTTCTCAAGATCTCATTGCTGTCATCATGTTTGACATAGAGTGTTTTCATTTTATTTTATAGTATGGACCTGACCAGTACGAACTTGGCTTGACGTACAGCACACCGCCAGCATTCGATGTCAAGGATGAAGACTGGCTCTCTGGTGGGACATCAACGAAGGACATACTTGAGAAGGTAGAGGAATATGATTCCAGGTAAATTTCCACTTCGGGGTTTGTCTGGAATAGTTCCATCTCAGTCGAATTTCTTACCAGGATAAAGAAGCTCATTCAACTTGTCCCAACGTGCCACTGGAATGTTCAAAATGTCCACAGTCTATCGCGATACGTCTCAAAGCTAGATCAGGTTGTCGTCATCGGAGACGCAGCGCATGCAACCTACGTAAGTGGTTCTGTTTTGTCCTATTTCTGAAGTCAACTAGTTTTTTGCGTAGATTAATGGAACGCATAATACGTGAGCTCTCTCGTCCTCCTCCTGTCGTCTTCTTCTGTAACTTAAACGCTTATGTTTCTTTCTGTAGAGGCGCTGCAGTACGTGGCTTACCCTATAATGATCACTTGCCTAGTATTTACTCAGGTTCACATTAGTTTGAAGACGCGTTTACGCTCGGCCAACTATTTTCTCGATTACCTCCCTCGGATTCAAAATCAAACGCATCTCTTCTCTTGAACGGCTACCAGCAAATTCGACAAAAACGAACGCATGCACTCGAGGAGAGTTCCATGGATACCATGATACTGATGGGATTGGTCCCTGGCCCTGAACGCGACGGGCGAAACAATGGGCTTAGGTTGACGCTCTCTCTTGAGGGCCTGATGACGCAACGTTAGAACGGGTCTGGACGGAATACAATGATCAATTCGACTATGAATCCAGAGATGATGTTGCCGAATGGTGGATGAATTGGGCGAGACCAATTAAAAATCAAGCTACGTTGTTGGTTCGGCCCCGTAGCTGCAGCTACTGATACTGTATATAATCCGATACTATATTTGGCAAGTAAACTACTTTTTATGGATTATGATGTCATTCCTCTTTAGCCATTTGTGCTACATAGTATATTACACAATGGCTAAATAGTATATTACACCTATATTTCATCATAATTATCATCTTTTCCACAGGCCCCACCAATAATTATCATATTTCCACAGGCCCCACTAATCCGACATATAAAGGCAGAATTCGAAAAGGTGATATCATAAACGCATTACCACGTACTTACTATAACACTCACACCTTTAACTACTATGTCTTACAACGGCAAGAGCTCCCCAAAGTACATTGTTTCTCAACTTGGTTATTTTAGAACTAATTTTCATTTCTCGACCTTGTAGAAAGGCCATAGGTCAATTCCACAAAGGCAATGCCGTTGGAGGCGTCGGTGACCATACTCGCGCACAATCGTGGCAGTCCAGCAAGGAAGAGCACGCCGCAGGGGAGTCTAAATACAATGCCGCTCGTGCAAAAGGATATTTTGACGGCGCGATCGACCGTGCAGGAGGCGTAGAGACGTGCACCATATTATTTAAATATTGAACGCTTTCAGCTTGGAACTACAGGCAACCTGCGACATGATCAGGGCCAAGCGCAACAGGATCACAACCGAAAAGCAGACGGACCTTTAGCCAGTATCAATAATATTACAACTTAATACCTCTTAATTAATACTTGTACATATACTTAGATTGTATCAGCCTTCGAGATAAATTGAAACACGCTACCGTGGCCCTCCTCCGGAATAGGAGACTTGAGACCAAAAGTTTCCAAAAGAGGTAGACATGGGCACGAAACTTGTGATTTTATAAACAACTTACAAGGTTCGTATCCACGAAGGTTACGTACTCCTTCAAACCTCATCCGCGCCGATTCCAAAAAAATTTCGGAGCCCTGAACCAAACGATTATTGCTTCTCTTCCAGTCGTCACCGTAGTTTGACATATAAATCAACCATTCGGCAAAATCCTAGAAAAAAATGATCCAATGTCAGAAATTTACAATGATTATCTGAACACTTACCTCCCTCTCCAGTGGGACCCAGATGACGCGCTGGCCCAAATCCCAATGATCCGAGAATAGACTCAAAATCACTAGGCCTCAACTTGAGATTCAGGATGTTGCTTTTTAGCGACTAGAATTAACATCAACATAGAGGAAAAGTTATATCAACGGGATACATACCTCATTCAATCTTCTGACCTTTTTGTACGTGTCCCATTCTTGCGGCTCTAGTATAAACACGCCTCCTGGCTTAAGAACAGAATGGATACGTTGAAAGAACGCGCGGAGGCCTTCATCTCCGCCATTAACATGTATCCATTTCGATATGGAAAACCTATCCATACGCGTTGAGAGAAGAATAATATTGCGGAAGGGACTCGGAAACATGGAGGCTTACGCGATGACAACATCATATCCGTCTGTATCCTCTACGATCGACTCTTTGGTCCAATCGGCTGTTCTGAAAGATACGTTATGAGGAAAAACGTGCTTTCCGCGTATTTGCGAAGGAGGAATAGGGAGAGGACCGAAGGAGTGTTGCAACGAGACGGGAAAATAGTCGGCTTGATCCTGTATTGTTGTCGTTGTCGTGGTGTCCGAGTCATGATCGACCTTTATCATATTTCCGCCTTCGTCTCCTTCAAACGCGCCCGTCGAGTGCTTCTGAGGCTTTTGAAGTGACCAAACCAACTGTCGCTTTTTCCAGGCCGCCCGAATGAGCGTATCATCAATATCTACTCCGATGACTTTGTGTGCACCCCATGATTGTCCTAGAATAGCGATTTCCAGGTTCGTATTGCAGTGTAGCTGAGAAATTCGTGGAAAGTACTTACCAATCTCACAAGTGACCCATCCTTCGTTACATCCGATATCCAGCACGGTTTTACTCTTGAAAGTATCGTCAGGCAACAATCCGAGACGAGGGTCGTTTACTGAAGGTCTTTTCAAGTAATAGCTGAAAGAAGCTGGAGGAATGAGGATATACAGACAGATTAAATATAAGAAGAAAAGATCACCCATGATAGTTTCCGTGAATCGGTACTGACATGAAAGTGGTTTGCAAGTTGTAAAGGCGAATGCAGTCCCCACAAACAAATGCAGTCCCACAAACTTTACATAAGCGTTACATAACAATCCGTGGCTATGATCCTGGCGCTTAATTGCACGCTCAGGCTGTTAATCTAAACTGAGAGGCCTCCGGCCTGGTATATATTCTCAACCCTAACGCTAAAGCGGGGGCGCTGCCCCCGGACCCCCGCCTAACCCTAAACCTAGCCCCGAACCCTAACCAACCAACCCCGAACCCTGACTGACCCAACCCCGAACCCTAAACAACCCGCGCTGCGCGCGGGCGTAAAAACCCTAACGCCTAACCCGACCTAACCTAACCTAACGCTAGCGGCTAGCTAGCAAAGTTGTATAACGGAGAAAAAAAATTGCCAAAAGCGAAAATTGAACAGCAAGCCTCAAGCTTATTACAACAAGCGTGACGCGATAACCACTACACTAAAGCAGTACGTTTCATTGAAGATGTAGCCCAAATATATCGGCTAATTGCTGTGAGAGCGTTATGCAATGCTTATGTAAAGTTTGTGGGGACTGCATTTGCGTTGTAAAGCGCCGGAAATTGAAACGTCGTGACTGATCATGCCCGGATTGTGACAGCGACGAGCGTCCTCTTGTTTCGCCACTTCAAACACTAACTATATTCTTTGGGAGGTAATCACATCTCTCTAACCACAATGTCGCGTTAATCTGGGCATTAATTTGCAGAAATTACGCGGGTCCTCAAAGGTCCTCAAGCTCACTAAGTTTTAATATCACTTCGACGTCTTCATTGTACCAGCATCTTCATGTCTGACGAAAACCACCATGAATCTTTCGAGTCTCGTACCAAAATTGATAATACTGCTCCAAACGAAAAACTTCGGACGTGGTATCCAGCAACTGTTAGAGAGCTTTCCGAAGTCATGGGGACGCTGAAACTGGTACAGGAATATCGCAGACTGCGCACTGAATTGGAACATCTTTGCTCATTTTATAATGCAGACCTGGATCGTCTTCGCTCAGCTTATCGGATGAAGAGCTCTAGGCGTGAGGCCTTGAGGGGCTAATCCATTACACAGTAAAACTCTCCGGACTTTTATCACCTATTCGTCGTCTTGCGGGCGAAATCTTGTCTCAAGTGGTTGTTCAACAAACGATCGCAACGGAAAACGAGGGGCAGCTCTCATACTAAGCTCTGTATGCACGCGATTCCGTGAACTACTCTGCTCCCTGGTTTCGTCTGACTATTCTTCGATTGCTCTTCGATGGAGCCAATGACCAGAAGGAGGACTGTTTGACGCGTTTGAATGTTATATGAGAGTTGAAACGTTGAGATGTGAGTTGATGTGTCCGATTCGAACATGACGGAAGAGGTCCCGCGAAGCCATTGGGCCCCAGCTCCCAAACATGGGTACAAAAGACAAAGCTGTTTGTGGTGTAAACGACAATGATTCTGAAAGTAAGCACGTGTGCGACTCCGGCGCTTGCAATAAATTTTATTTCTTTAACCTTCAATCATCTCGATGACACTTTGCTTTGCTTGCGGAGCAAACGTCTTCAGCCCTAGCGTAATCGTGGATTTTTCCGTAATACGCGACAAGTTGCGCACTGAATCCGGCCCTGCATCCGTCCAGCCAGATGAAGTTGTGAATGTTCTCCAAAATATCGAACGCGATCTGCAGGATTATGACATGGAAATTCAACGTCTAGAGTCTCGGAGGATTCTTTTGGCAGCGCAAAGGGAGAATCTGAAGCAGTACGCGTCTGAAGTCCAGTCACTGCTCTCACCAGTTCGCAGAGTTCCCGACGAGACCTTGCGATGCATCTTCGATGATTGCTGTGACACGAACAACTTTGAAGCTGATGATCCCGGAGACACAGTGCCCATTCATGCATATGCTTCGCAGGCTCTCAGAAATAAACCTGTTATGGCTATCAGCTCTGTTTGCACGCGCTGGCGCAGGAATGCGCTCTCTATTCCTGCGCTGTGGTCTAGGATAACGTTGCGGTGGAACACACACGAGGATAATAGTTACCGCAAAATGACCATTCAAAACTGTTCGCCCTCTTGTCTAAGGTCCTCGAGCGGTCCCAACAATGGCCGATTACGATCAGCCTTTCGATAGGATCATATCCTTTTGTGGAGCGAGGAGTGCTTCACCCAGTTTTGGAGCAAATTTTTGGGCATATCGCACTGGCAATGCCTGTCCTTCCAATGTTCTCATACATTTAGCACCTTGCTGGCTGGGACTCCCTCAGTTTCCTTCCCTGTTCTGAAGACGTTATGCATTCCAAGGGATCCTTGGGCAGAGGATCTTGCCCCATTTATTGGAACATCTCCCAACCTCAAGGAGTTGCAATTCCCAACGGGGCTCTTCCAGGATTTTGACTATCTGCCGCTGTCTCACATCGACTTCCATCCTTGCGAACATGACATACAGGAATTATTTGAGCATACTTCCAATCTTCTTTCTTTAAGAGTCACAGAAACATGGATTGGAATTGATTTTGTTCAGTCTGTTTCGATATCTTCCTCTGTCCGATTGGAAACCTTGACTGTACGCCATGGATACTGGGACTATGATCCTTACGATGATGAGCCCTGTGACTCTGTATGGCCTTTCCTTCGACTTCCTTCGCTGAAAACGCTCCATTTGCAAAAGTATCCAGAGGATAGCTTGGTTGAAGATAAACGTAGAAGACCCTGGCCCTACTTCTGGCCCTACTTCGAGCCTTTCATGGCATTTGTACAGCGGTCATCTCTACAGTTAACGTCACTTTCTGTTCAGAGTCTAGCTCTCTCCTGTTCCAACCTTGTTCATCTCCTCATCCATCTCCCTACTCTCAAAGATCTCACCCTTGATGACTCGCTCGTTCCCCCAGAGTACAGCCCTATATCATCAGAATTCATAGAAAACCTCCACTGTGGTTCTTTTTCTAGCTCTCTTCCTTCGCAGATCTCACCAATTGTCCCGAGATTGTATTCCCTAAGGTTGCTTAACATTGGTGCGACCGATTTTCGAGATACTTCAGTTGTGGATATGGTCCAGTCGCGATGGATGCCTGAGAAGCTCTTGGCAAATAACGTTGAAGAAGCATCAACCCTTCAGGTTGATTGCTTAAGAGAGTTCACTCTGGAGTTCCGAAATCGGTCAGAAAAGGAGACGGATGGCATCTATAATTCTTTGGATCAGATCGAGAAGGACGGCATGAGAATTGTTGTATCTTGGGATACAATACAGTGACGTGTTCATGGTATGGAACAGGGAGGGAGGTACACATTTGGTAACGTGTTTCTAATGAGGAAGTCATCGTCAACGGAAGAGATATGCGTACATGTGAAGAAGACAAGATGCCAAGTAAAATGAACGAGTTCTTGCTTGACATATTCGGTCCTTCGGAGGAATGTTATAAATCACGAGTTATCTAAACAAGTATACATGTCGGACTTGGAGTCGTTTCAGAAATGTAAGAAATGGAAGCACAAGCCATTTTATTTCGACTCAGGAGTGCTAACAGATGTTTCTATGGATTTACAAGGACTCGGAGGCGTATAATACTCACCATATCAACCCGATATCAACCTCAACAGCATTGGGCATTGGGCATAGAGAATGGAACAATGATAACCGCAGCACCCGAGTCCCTTTACCTCGAGTTTCTGGGCTTCGTCCTTCGGCCTCAATTCCAACTCCATCAACTAAACCCAGCTGCTCGAAATATTTTATTGAAGTTATGTTTCCATTATGGCTATGATGCACTCGGACAGGCCAAGCTAGGCACCGAAATTGGAACGGCTCTGCATTCGGCTTCGGCACCTCCAAGGTACTAGTGGAGAATGAGTGGAGAATGAGTGACGGTGGGCCAACAGGTCAAAACACGGCTGTTTCGCCGTTTGCAACCGCATCCCCTCTTCCATTAAATCTTCGTGTCTTGAAATCGCAATAGAAGTATTCGGCCGCTTGATGCATTTCTGCCCAATTGTGCATACAATACTCGAGATTCATGCTGCTGCGACTGCCCTATGGCGAAAGAAAAACATTTTGTGATGCTGCCCCAAATATGTGAACCTTGGCCTGATATAACCTTGACCGACACCGTGGGTTTAGGAGAGGGCATCGAAGCATTTATCAACTTCCTGAATCGAACTCATTACTTCGCATGGGCAAGTCTATACAGAAACTACCAGAACAGAGCAACCGGCCGACTCCTCAGGAGCATTTGGGACTGTGGTAGGCGACGGAGGATACAATTCGTTCGACATCGCAAATATGCCCGGAGTTGACATGGGGGATCATCGACTGTGATGATGAACCCGAGCCGGGCCCACCGCAGCCTTATTCGCCTGGCTTAGTCACTTCGGTGCATGGGTGCGCTGGACTCATCGTTCAGTTGCTTAAAATTTAGCTTTCTCGTGAAAAGGGAATAACAAGCACGCTACCCTAGAATCGGGCAAGAGCCGTGGGTCACGGAGCAGGTACACTTGAAGGCAGGCCTAGTTCCACCCTGGTGCACTTCCTACGCCGGAATGGCATGTTTCACACATTCTATGCCTATTTTGCTTTGCGTTCATGTTTCTCATTGAACAGGAGATCTTGGAATCCTTGAGTACCTTGAAAGCCTATTCCGAGAGAAAGTTCTATAAATACATATAGGATTCGGGGAAACACAAGGCACCGTACTATTAGCTCTCTCGCTGGAACTTTTCCACGATACCAAGTTCTCGTTGGTCCCCGCCCCCTAGTCTTTGGACCATACATCTAGTTACATACGGTATAAAAAACCCCTACTTTATCGCGATCGCTATCCGACTTGATTTAACGTTAACCAGCGCTAGGTGTGCTCCAAGTTCCCCGAACTATCTCTCATCACTACCCCCACTACGCAGGACTAGAATTACAACTACGAAGGCCGAACTTCTGGCCTCGCTTTTTACCTACGTCAGCGCCAATGGTGCGATCGTTTGCGTACTTACTACATATTGGAGAGCTCCACTCCCCTGAAGGCTATCCTGATTTGCATGTACACTTGTCAGCACTGCCATTGCGGTACCTTGGTCCTTTCTCGTATCCGAGGTTTATTTTCGCGTCTTGGAACAGTCACAAAACTTATCTGGTTTTTTTTCTTAGCAAATATACCGGGTTGGGGTGCATTGTGGAAGGCGGAGTGAGCACTGAGGAGGATACTGAGGAAATTTGGGCGGAAGTTGTATCACGGAGACATGTTTGTAGAGCATTACAAGTTGATTTCAAGGGTTGAGAAGACTTGAAAGTTTGACTAGCCTTACGGAAAAATCATCTTATGGCAGACAGGAGTAACGGGGCAATCTTAATAAGCCCTGAAGTTGAAAAAACTCACCTCAAACACTGGCCCGCCTGAATGGACCAACCGACGAACCGTACATACACACCACATAAATTTCCACTTCAGCCTGACTAAAGTAGGCTGCGAAATACAGCCTTTCATCAGCCTGCTGAAGGATGTTCTTTCAACACCAGATCATCCAATCAGAACCGCGAGATTCTGAATGAAAGGAAATATTTCGAGCCATCTTCGAAACCAATAATTTCGCACTCAACTTCAGTCAGGCTGAAGTAGAACAATGAGCGTGGTGATAACACTAAGTAATCAAAAATCAAGAAATACCGACAGCGATCCAGGCTCTGTGCATTTGGGTCAACATTGGATCTTCTAAGGTGAGATAGATATCATGATGTAGACAACAATTTCGTGAAGTTCTTTCTCCATCCAATCCTAGCCAGGCATGACGGTATGCATTGAGTTCAGGAATCGGCCGTTGATAAGGATTTTCGCTTTACATAAATAGGACTATCAGTTCATCATCCGATTCATTCCTGGAAGGAAGGAAGAATTTATTACACGGCGCGAACTTCCTGGAATCATCGGGGATGGCCGCTGCCGCGGTACTACAATTATAATTTAGGTTCAGCTAATACTCAAATTACCAAATATGTGTACTGTGTTCCTCATCTATAGCTCCGGGGTTCTCAATACTTTCCAGCGCTCAGATGCCGCGTAATAAAATCTTCCTTCCTTCCCAATTCCTTCCTTTCTTTCCACAACATCGATGCCGTTGCATCCCACTCATGAACACCGCAAACTTAACCAATTTCCAAATACAAAGCTGCATGAATGCATCACTAATGGGCGCGTGGGTCAAGTAAGTATCTTTTCTTTACGGTCAAGAACGAGGCTTCTAAAGTTGCTTTGTTCAAATTCAGGGTATAATCTGTGAGCATCTTCTACGGTTTTCTGATGGCCAGTACTTCAACTTGATTTTTTCATGTAGATGCCAATGCAACGCTGCTGGTGAGTTTGCCCACTGATCGAAGACTCTTCAGCATCTGACTCAATAAGTACTTAGTTGTATGACTATTGCTTGACTGTTTGGGATGAGGTGTGTACCAGAATGCCTCAAATACCGAGGCTACCTCGTAGTGATGTTTTCTGTTTAAACTAGGTGAGATATATCTGGAGGCGACCCATGTCCGTAAGCTCTAGTGCTTTTTTAATTGCTCGATATGGCGCCATGGCTGAAATCATCCTCACCATTGTACCTGTGAGTATGCCTTTAACCCTTTCTCTACCCGCTGCTCTGCTCAGATTCTTGGACATATAGAACTTGTGTTGGCCTGTGGAGAATAGCCTGCAGAATAGCCTGCAGACTGGAGCTGGCAGTAAGTTCCTATGTTTAAAATTCTAAAGTCAACTTGGGACCCGTGTTGACTTCCATAGTCCTACGCTTGCTTTCGGTCGTTGCATCTGAATGTATGAATTTGGCCTTATTGTTAGATCTTCCAATCAAGCTGATTTCGAGCACTTAGTTATCGTAGCTGTCAGAACCTGGGCTATATGGAACAGAAGCCGTAGGATTTTAATAGCCTTGACTATCTTTTCTCTGGTGTGTTTATGCTTATACCTGAAGACCCTTCCATTGAGGTGAATCCCATTACGAGTCCTGAATGTAATGAAGGCTCGTCCTTATGGCGGGTTTCGGCGTGAGAATTTGTCCCAATTGAGCCTGATCTTGTCCAAATCGGGTTGACCTAATAAGGAGATTTAGTTTCGATATATTTAGGATGTCAAAGCGTTTGACATGTGACCTCGTGGTTGCTCATCCCGTCCTTCTGTTTTCTCGTTTGTTTCACGCAACTAGGTTACTCAACCATCTTTCCGGCTAATCATGACAGCACTAACAATATGCGTGTTCCTAATAGATGTTCAGATCGACAACTCCATTTACAGCGTGCTCGCAGAGCGCTCATTTCTTAAGATCTTCTCTTCTGTCCTTCATCGTTCAAGTGCGGGATTCTCCAACCTCAGCCAACACAGGACCCAATCAAATCCAGAGATCAACCATGGGCAGGCTCCAGTGCTTTTCCAGCACACGGCATTATTTAAGCATCCAATTGTATGTCACAACTGGATTTTACCCCTACGCCCTTCTTGGCCTTTCTTGGTACTTGAAAGTGCAGGAGCACACCTCAATATCCTCTTACTGCCTTCCCAAACTGTACCAGCTTATGTCAATTTGGCATCATTTATGGAGTCTGGACACACTTGAAGCTCAACCATCTCTTGACTTTCATTGCCTTCCTTTCCCTCTATGTTTCTTCTCTGCCCTTTCCTTCCAACAATCAAGCCACTGGTCAGGACCTTGACTGCCATGTTCTTTTCCAATGTAGTACCTGCATAGGAACATAATTTTCTTTTTTAGCCTGAAGCATATTAAACTTCCGAGAACAGTGCTTATCCAGCACATTCTCCAATGTAAGCTCATTACTTTATCTTTTTTATAATCTCTTTTGAGTCAGGACTCGTACCTGCCACGCGCTTTGCGCGATGGCCCACACTCGCAAGTACTTGAAGGCTACAATGATCCCTACTGCAGTAATAGCTGGCGAACGCATAGCCTTAACTCGCAGTGGTAGGGTTTTTTCACTTCGTACCGTTTGTCTGAGTATGGACGGATTGGTTATTTCACAGTTGTGCCTTTGGCGATTCCGGAGTTTGAGCAGATCTGCAGTCTAACCGTCGGCGACATCACTGCAAGGTTTATCGTACCTTATATCATGGTAATCTTCTACGAATGTGGTATGTTTCACTTTGTAGCTTCAAGTTCTCCGGGCGATGATGTTCGTTTCTCATCTTCAGTAAACTTGACCCTCACCTTGATACAAATAGTCAAATGGCGCAGAACCATTCCAGAAAATGTACGTGCGCCTATCATCGATACCCTCTGGAGAGATGGTAAGATAGTATTCCGCAGGTTCATAAGGGTAGAATACTTACTTTCTTCTTATCAGGTATCATGCACTTTCTACTCATGTTGGGTTCGTATTTTCACAGTGACAAGCTCCTTGTAGCTCATACCACAGGGTTTATTGTAGTTTTAGGACTAATGAATACTGGAATAGTGCTACAGCAAGTAAAGCTATTTAAAGTTTGATCTCACACCAGAAAATGACTGACCTGCATGTTTATCAGGTTCCTCAAGTACGTTCTGGAGGTTCTCAGTATGTCGCTTTCGGAGCAAGAAGAATATTCTCTCAAGTTGCGCGTATAGGCTGCAAGCAGTATTCCAAAGTATCCTCGCTACTCGAATCGTTCTGGTAAGCCCCGATAACTCAATCTTCTAAAATCCTAACCTCTTTGCTGTGTTACGCCTTCACAGCATCTTGCCGGATCGAGAGACTCCAGAGATATCACTGCGCCTGGATGTTCGGTATACCAGTCTAGCGGCGGGATCCAGTTTACGAGCGTATATGGCGACTGTAGCGTGAGTGAATCCGGAATCCGGACCACGTCAGTAACTGTGTCTGGAATGGAATTGGCCATTTTAACATGATTTCAGATGATACTCCCGTGCTGAATGCCCGATCGTGAACCTCCAATCATAGCAAAGGATGGATTTAAGAGGAAGGTGGACGCAGAGGAGCACTTCCAGGAGCTTTGCGCGAGCATTTCGTGCTCAGTATAGATACTTACTACCAAGCCTCGCAAGACACAGTACTATACATAGACATCATTATTATTTCATATTTTTCACTGTTTTTCGTTATCGTACGTGCGTTGCCAACGTCCAGTCTCTATCGCAAGTTCAAGTTAAAGTGATTTGGCTCTATCATCGGGGTTTCATCATCACGTGTGACGTGATCCGAGTCGGCAGTTCCGACGGAGCCTCGACCTACCCACGTCATGCATTGGCTGCGGCTCAGTCGTGGCTGACTATTTCTTTTCACAATCTTTTCAAGTTCAGGAACGAAGGGTTTTCCACGTACTACGATGCCCTCACTATCTGAAGCACGCACTTTCAACTCGTCCTACAACCCGACCTACATTCCAGTCGCAGTATTCCTAGGGGGAACTGGTGGAATCGCAGCATCTACTGCAGAACATTTGTCTAGGTACACAAACGGCAAACTCCATGTCATTATAGCTGGCAGAAACCGCGTAGACGGAGCTCGAGTCCTTGAATCGCTTGTGAAGCCTCTAGAGCATCAAACACCCACCTCGGAACTCTTGCGAGAGTTTGTATTTTGTGACGCGTCGAGTTTAGCAAGTGTTCACACTGCAGGCGAAACAATCTCCGAGCTGCTCGCCGAGCGCTTGCCACATTCAAAGCCGAGAATCAACTTTCTAGTTTTGTCTGCCCCACATTTCAACCTCATTAGCAGTTATGAAACTGTAGATGGTCTTGATCGTCAGCTCATGATGCGATATTATCATCGGTTCAAAATGGCATATGAGCTGATGCCTCTTCTGCGCGTCGCTCGCGATGAAGGGCAGGATGCAAAGGTCTTGTCAATCCTAGCCTCTGGGTTCAGCTTTCCCTTTGATCCCAACAACTTCGGGTTCAAGAACCTTGGAGTCATTGGACAGTATACTAAGGCTTTTCGGACTGTTTTTGCTAGTGCGACCTATATGGACATCATAATCGAGGTAAATATGATTTAGCTCCATATATCCGTCCTTTAACAACTATGTCATATCTTAGGAATTTGCCTCTCGCGAGCAAGGAATTTCCTTCACCAATTTGTATCCAGGTGTAGTACGAACTGCTCAGTTAGATTGGGCATTCCAAAAGCACTGGCTGTTCACGCCTTTCAGACCTTTTTTTGACTTCTTTATGAAGCTGACTAGTATGTCAGTTGAAGACAGCGGAGAATGGGTGCTTTTTTCCCTTTTAGATGCTAAAGCAGAAGGAAAAGGCTTTTATCGTAGGGGTGAGCACGGGGAAGAGTATAATCCTGGAGAGTTTGACAGCCACGCGCGCAAAGTAGTTCGCGAGCAGCTGTTTGATCACTCTATCTTGGAGACTCGGGCTGAGGAACTAGTAGATAGTTCTTCCTAGTCCCTGAGGGTGGTTGGGTTGTACAGTAAATATTTAACTTCATTCGGCGTTGTCATTACCGATCCACCTAGGATCCCGTAGCAGTACTTCTTGTTTAAGTAACATCGATACCAGCTTTATATAAGTGAAACAGCTCTGGAACTGGAACAGGTATGACTGTAGTAGTATTGTAACAACGTGAATGTACGAGACGAGTGCACCGAGATACATAACCACCTTTCCAAATTCAATCTACAGTTGGATTTGGAGTAAATTCTATGAAATGGCCAAAGGGCGTCGTTAGAATTTTCATATCCAGACGCTGTAGATGGCCCATTGAAGCCATTTGGGAGCGGCTAAGGGTTAAACAATAAAAAATCGAGTGAAGGTTCACGAGAACTTTTGCTTTTGGAAAAGCTTTACAAATCTCACCCAGACAAAATCAAAGCTATCGGTGTCTCCAACTTTTCCGTCGAGTACTTACCTCAACCGTCTCCTCGCCAACAGCTCCGTTGTCCCTGCTACGAATCAAATCGAGCTCCATCCGTCCTGCCCTCAACAGGCTGTCGTAGACTTATGCGTTAGCAAAGGTATCGCCTTGACTGCGTACTCGCCGTTGGGATCTGAAGGTGCGCCCTTGTTGAAGAACGAAGTCGTTCTAAAGCTGGCGGAAAAATACGGGGTTATGCCAGTGACTATCTCGATTTCATTGCAAGCAAATCGAAAGAATGTCAATAGTACGTGTCCAGCTTAATGTTTTCGATTGTTTTTAAATACTATTCACTACCCATCACTATGCTCTGCTTCGATCAATCGAAGTACTTTCCTCCATTTACAGATATCTGTACCAGTTCAAGTTGAGCTCACTTCTGTAAAAATATATACTATCCACATACAGTTTGTCCTGCGAAAGACAATACTTATGAGCACGACTTGGCCGCCTTACTGGAGTTTAAACTCACCAGTGATATAACGGGACTCCTTGGAAGCTAGATATGAGACAATACTCGCAATGTCTTCGGGTTGTCCAGGCTTTTCCAGAGAGGAAGATAGCTTCTCCAGTATCTAAGGTAAATAAAGACGAGTGAGAATAAAAACTACTGAACAAATAGTAGTTGACGCACATCTGGATTTTCGTCTGAAAGTGCTTGGAACATTGGAGTATCTACCGCACCTGCAAGAGATAGTAAGTGCCGAAAGTCATTCTATGTGGAAATTTTTAGGTCTTAATACCAGGTGCGTATGCATTGACGGTGATCCCGTGTTCACCAAGCTCAAGAGCTCGAAAATAAATCAACATAGGAAGACTAAAAATGAAGGAATACAGCGAACCAGCACTCTGAGTCAGGCCACGGACCGCGAATTTGGAGGCACAGTATGCGGCAGTAAATGCTGAACCTAGGTACAATGCTGAAATCAGCACCATATTGCAGCTCGGAAATTTGTAGAAGTTATAGAAAAACCTTGTTTTCCTAGTATAAGATTGTCAATATACTATATTTGAGTTCGTTATTTGAAGGAAACTATTTTACCAGAGATCGACGAGGCTCCAATAATTCTTCCTCCTTGCTTTCGAAAGATCATTTCTTTAGCAGCATGTTTATAGCAGAGGAAAACACCGCGGGTGTTAATGCGAAGTATCTTATCCCAGTCATCAACGTCTTTCGTCGAGTTGAGGAGTCAACTTCAGGTACCAGTAGCTACATGAGCTTACTTACCGAGGTCGGTAATTGATTTCATCGGAATAAAGATTCCTGCATTTGCGACCATCTGCCACGCGCGCGCCCGGACACGTTGAATCACTGTTGACTCTAAAAGTGGAACATTTTACTCACAACGTCTAGTCCGCCCAGTGTTTTTGAAGCCGACTGTACCATTTCATGGACCTCTCTTTCCTGAGAGACGTCCGCAGGTATCACAAACGAAGCTTGTCCTTGTTTCTCTATATCGTGAGCCACAGCCTCAAGCTGTTCTTTCTTATTCTTCAAATCATTTAGTGCAACCTTGAATCCGTCAGAGGCGAGTCGCATGGCAATGGCTTTGCCTATTCCTTGAGATGCTCCAGTAACGAGTGCTACGCCAAGTGATTTTGCGATGGTCATGCTGGGTTACAAGAGGTGTAGCATTTTGAATCTTTGGTTTAAATGCTCTCACTAGCTGTCGATTCCTGGAGCCATCGTGACCTTTATTAGCCCAGGGCCACTACAAACTCATACATATATCACGGTGGAGCCGGCCAAGGCTGGATCTGATAATGACCAAGGGCAAATCGCTGGCCTTGAATCATTATACTGGACCTGACTAGAACTGTGATACAGGGGTCTTCAAATATCATCCAACTTCCAAGAATAAAAGCATCGACAGCCCCTTACACCGGTCCATGCGCCTCATACACTTCCCAATTTAAGTTGCTGATGTAGCCCTCCTAGGCCTGAGATATCATGTTTGCAGCAACTGAAAGCAAAACTTCTCGTAAACCTTCACTCGATTCTTCATCGTTTGACTTCAGGTCATCAACAGCGTCTGGATATGAAAATTCGCCCTTTGACCATGTCGTAGAATTTACTGCCGTTCTCTTCTTCGGTTTATGTAGTATTCTACAGTTGAACTTCAAAAAGTGATCATGTATCCCGGTGCACTCGTCTCGTACATTCACGTTGTTACAATACTAGTACAATTATAATACATCGATTCCGACACGTTTCATGCCGTTTTTCAACACTCTTCCCATCGGATCCCTGGGGCCCGCCACTGGAGCCCCCCCCCAAAAAAAGAATACACCACAAAAGAACAGCCCATGTAGGCTTTAGGCGACGAATTTCGAAGTTGATAAATAGACCAATTAGCGGCATGCCGTCGCAATTGGGTAAGGTATGAAAGGATCTAGAAGAAAACGATAGTAAGTTTCGGGGAACCACCTTTCACTCAACCGCGCTACTCACAATATAACGAGCTGCTCGAAAATATTCAGTAGTTCAAGCAATCACGCAGGAGCTATTAGCCCCGCTAGTGCTGGTTTCACTGTCGACAGGTAATGAAGTGACTGCGACGTTCTCGACGGCGGGCGAGGTAGCAAAGTCTGATGCGAGGGTAGCGAAAGCGTCCATTTCTCAAGAAGAGTAAAAGTTGTTGGGAGGTTTGTTCGAGTGAGAAGGAGGGCTTGGAGTCGCAGGTACTGAGGTAAGTACTGAGGTAATTGTAAAATCTGAGGGATCCTTATATATCACTTGCATTCGGCTTTCTAATTGTGTTTTTAACATCCCAAGTAGTCGTTCGAACGTCCAGATGGGAAAGGACGAGATTCCTGCTGTCCAGCAATTGACAATAACGTGTATACGTACGGATTCAACAGATACATGGATCTTCATCCGTCTTGGAATACTTTGTGGTTTTGACAATAAGGCGTGTCAACGGTACAGGTACCGGCAGGTACATAACTTCCTACCTAGGGATATGACCCGGGAAGTTACCGGGATAGAACAATTGAGCTTGCGGCACGGTAAAATAACAAAAGAAAAGACGAGTGCAAGCTGATACTTAGTTTAGCACTAATTAGCTGAGGAATCATGCGGGTTTGAACGTTAACGAACTTCAACACTCTAGATATAATGATAAGATTACTCCGGGTCCTCTTGTTCTTGGAAGATTCCAGATGAGTGGTGGGAGAACTGGATATCGAGGCTTGCCACCCAGCGGCTCGGAAGTCCCGAGCAATATCTTTCCACATAACAAAAAACCAAAAGCTATTTTGGGCCTTCACCAATGGAGGGACAGGACAGAGCAAGGACAGACAATAGTTTGATGTGAGCGCTTACCAATTTCTCTCACTATCTTTATAACTACGAGCACCCATACATGAATATTTGGCCGAATATCTCGCTTCTTCTGAGTTACATCGCTGAATTTACATCGCTGAATTGAAGACAACAATTTGCTACTAGAGTTGCAGTTTTTCGGATCTTACAGGACTGGTCGACATATCCACGTTTTCAGTACGCAACTGTTAGTTGGTTCTTCCGGTTAACGTTCCTCCGAGGAAGGAAGGAAGGAATAACCGGCGGTATGAATGGAAAGTTTCGAGTCATTTGAGTCGGAACAACGTGCATGTTACGAGTGCTGTAACAGCTGTAACTAGTCGTTTTTTTATCTTTCTTTCTCTCTTCTATCCGTTGCTCCATGACCGTCACAGTTACTTTTGTAAGTACTCGTTTCCATCATCGTTCGGCCATTTACTGATTCCTTCTAGGTAAGGCATGGCGAATCCCAAGATAACCCGGCAGGTACACCTATCTTTCAGATATAGCCTTACTAAGCTTTTGCTTCAAGAAAGGAATCTGGGCTGGATGGAAAGATGCGCCGCTATCTGATTTAGGTACCTAGTCGGCCATTAAGCCATTTGATTGGACTAACGATCTTTCAGGAAGAAAGGTCCGTTCCAACAATACTAGCCGATTGAGTACCACTGCAACATGGAAACACAGCAAGCAGCCGCTGCGGGCAAATACTTTTCAACCACGAAATTCGACACCATCTACGCCTCACCTCTCCTTCGCGCAAACGCAACCGCACAAGCCATCCATGGGAATCAACCCGAACCTTTCCCCTCGTTCATAGTCAACCCGAACCTACGCGAACAGCATTTCGGTAGGGGCGAAGGACACTCATTCAATGTTATTTTCCCAAAGGATGTGACCCTCGAAGAACTTTTTGCGAAAAAACGTCTATCCTGTGCTTTTTGGCCGAGACGAGAAATTTCCCGAGGGTGAAAGTCTTAATGATCTAGCTGCTAGGGCTGAGCAAGCGGTCAAGGAATGCGTCTTACCTCCTTTGCATAAGGAGGAAGACGTACATATTGCGATGGTCAGTCATGGGCTTTGCATAAGTGAACTTGTGGCGGCCCTGCTTCGTTTAGACCCGGATTCCCCCCAGGATGTAGATTACAAGGGGCTCGTAAACACAGGCTGGACACGAGTCACAGTATCTACCAAAGTACGTCTAGCTTCGTCTTGATTTCTCCTCGCCCTTTATTGAGATGTCTCTGTCCGCAGAATAATACTGCATTTTCGGAAGAAGTACCTCTCAGTGTCCAAGTGACGCACGTCAACATCTCCGACCATTTGAAGGACATTGTACTCTTCTATTTCTTCCTTATACCTAACCCTCGCTGAATCTCCCGTTCCAAGGCTGTCACTTCCGATGGAGGCGAAGAATCTGAAGCACGCAAATTCTTTGGTGGTGGTGGCCACCTAGCGGAAGTTGCACAGTCTGATTCCAAGCAGAAGTTATAGATGTGGTTTTTGAACGTAGATAGAACTAGATTCAAGGTAAGCTCCAAATCAGAGTACACTGTTTCTCCACCCTTCCTTCTTCTCCTCCGATCTTCTCCTTCTGTACAATCACCGTTGTTTCGGGTATTCCGGGGGCTCGCACGAAACCTAGTTTTTCCCAAACACGGAGCGAGCGTACATTAGAAGTATAAGTTCCTGCGCGTACTTCTGTGCAACCGATTATAGGTATACCCCATTGATTGAAGAGCACATCCATTGCAGTAGAACCGATCCCACGGCCGTGATACTGCGGTTTGAGAGCAGCTGAGGAGATATCAATGACCCTCGGATTGAAGTTGGAGCGTTTAAGCTTACCGCCAATAGAAAAAACACGCTCCTTGTCTCTCCACTCTTCCCAATGGTCTTGGACGGGTGTTAAGCGTTCCGACCACCAGGTTCCATGACGCAAATCCACATCTCCAACGTAGACATCCCTCTTGTTGGCGCCTTCAGAGTCGATAGTTTCTCGAATGACTTTAAGCGGACTTCCTTTCGCAGGTCTCCAGTGGTCTTCTGCGAACGCGGCGAATATCTCTCGTGTTAGATCGAGCTCTTGCTGTACCCATTTTTGTGCGATTTCCTCAGGAAACGGGAATGGATGGTTGTCCATGAAATACACAATTTTTGGATCGTTCTGCGCGTTCGGATGTAAGATCGGAGGAAGTAGAAAACCCTGCGCCTATGGATTAACTTTGCACATCAGCTCACCATCATCTCTGTAACTTCAACCGTGTCGCTCTCCCGATTTGGAGTCAGTCTGAAATTCTCGAATGGAGCGGGCAGGGAAGATATGGCTCGTGAGTTACTTCATCGAAGAGCAGAGGAGTATGCGAGGATATCGAGGCGCGGAAAGATGGATCCGGGATGGTGAATACACCTCCGATGATGATAGAAGGTTGAGAGGAGTTCATTTTTTGATGCATCATTTTTCCGCGCCTTTTTATATTAGGATGTAATAATGAACCTTGCGCCACTATGGACCCACTTTCACTATGGACCCACCTTCACTAGAGGAACTTACTCGCAGACAGGATGAAGATGTGCGAGCATTCGAGGGTCGCCAGGAGAAGTTGGATATATTGATGGCTTCACGCGATCTGAAAGCACTTCAAAATGTGGCGTCTCGGGTCATGCAAAAGACCGCCACAAAAGTGTTTCTCATAGGACAAGGTATGCCTGCTCTCATCGACACAGAGCGATAGCTTAATTATTCTCCTGCAGGTGGTTTTAACATGGTAAATTCATCATTCACATCCATGGTAACTTACGTTCACGCATTCCTTGTCAGGTATTTGCGATACAGTTCGAAGATGGATCGGATATTGTTGCGCGTGCACATGGCAGCCATGCTCTTCAAGATGTGAATACTCCAAAAGAAGAAATTCTTTTTCGTATCGAGAGCGAAGTATGTCACGGCTGAGAAAGATTTCTGCCTTGGCTGTCAAACACCTAACGACGTTTCCTCCCTGTAGTTTGCAACTATCCGATATTTAAAAGAGAAAACAACGATACCCGTTCCAGAAGTACTACATCTCGATATCAAATTTGATAACAGCGTTGGAGCGCCTTATACTTTGCAAGAAAGGGTAAGGGTGGGTCGTTTTCTGCGTGGATAGTGGGCTCACCGCTTGTTTAGATAATTGGCAGAAAGTTAGCGGACATGCTACCCTGGAAAGGTGAAGGTATGAGCTCAGACCAACTCGTGAAGGTGGTCCAACAGGTTGCACAATGCGAAGCCCAGCTGTTGCAGTTAAGCTTTGATGCTATCGGCAGCATTATGTATGACTCTGTGACCGCCGAGTATCGAGTGGACAGAGCGATTTCATGGTCATCCTTCGGGCCAGACCACCGCGGTCCGTGGAACTCAACTTCAGACTATCTCCACTCCCTTGTCTCCTTACAACGGGGTACTCTCCGCAAGAGTGACTGGATAGAAAATAGAAAGAAGTGGTTATCAGACTTCAACGACATGATCGAATCGCCACTCGAGGATATCGAAGCTGAAGCGCGTGCAGATCATGCACACTACACATCCTGGTTTGCCATGCTCGAAGAAGCTCTCGTACAGGTTGACTTCAGCGCCTTCGATCCTCCCAACTACCCATTCGTCCTCGTGCATGACGATCTTAGCGTTGGAAATGTTCTCATCGACTATGCTGATCCTTCATGTATGCACAATATCATCGATTGGGAAGGGTCTTCTGTTGTACCATTCTGGCTTGCACTCTCAACCAAGTTGATTGCCTACAACGATCTCTATGACCAACCTCTAGTCGCACAGTTATTAGCTGCGAGGTTAGACGTCTTGAAGGCGTCGGTAAAGTCATTCCCAGACAAAGACACCTTGTCTGCGATGCAAAAATTGATTGGCCTGCACACTATCTTGGCGAAGGTGAAGCTGCACAATCTTCCCGCTGCCATAGCCACTAAAGCTGTGGATAACTTCGTGAAGAGTCGTTCTTCCAACGAGGTTGATCATTTCAAGCCAATGATGGAGCTAGGTCGCGGTGAGATATCATGTTAAAAGCTATGGACTGTAGCACTGACCAACTGTGTAGCTTATGTCAACCCCCAGTCGAGGGAAATAGGGCGTCTATTAGGCTGGAAAACATAATCCTTAATTTTAGTTTGCATTATATGCATACAAGTGTTACAAGCTTCTACAGTACTTCTACCAAGTAGTACTAGGATTCAGATATTCAGATTATATGGACTGTCCAGTCGCCAACTCGCGCACTTTACTTGCACCGCTCCACTATCAACTCAACGTTGTGACTACCGACGATTAGGACCGAAAGGAAATGTGACTTCTGTTGCAGTGAATTGGGGTAGAATTTTCTAAAAATTTTCGTTCAGTGCCAATTTGCGTTCGATTCACTTGACCATTCCTGAGTCTCGGTGAGGCCTGGTTAGGCTTGTGGCCAGAGCTAAGGGCATACTTGAGGCCAAGATAAGGATGGTTGCAGGGTGCAAGTATGTAATAAATCCCACACTAGAAGAAATCAACGCCGCCAGGCTTAACTCACGCAGATTTGTTTGGAGTCTGGACTCCGGACTCCGACTACACTAAATCAACACTAAATCATTACACGTGTAGTAATAGTACTGTAACAGTGTTCGAGTGTTACTTGCCTTCTTAACCTTTCATCTATGAGCCCGCCTTCACTAGAGGAGCTCGCTCGTACCCAGGCTGAAGATGTGCGAGCACGCGAGGGCCGTCAGGAGAACTTCGATATAGTTATGGCTTCACGCGATCTGAAAGCGCTACAAAATGTGGCGTCTCGGGTCCTTCAAAAGACGGCGACGAAAGTGTATCTCATCGGGCAAGGTATGCTTGTGCCCGCTCCAGAGTCGATGCAGCAGCCATTAGGCATTGTATTAAAATCAATATGCTTTAGGTGGTTTTAACATGGTAAACTTGCCGGCCATTCGTATCCTTCTTTCTTCCATAGCAAGTTCATACATGCTTGTCAGGTGTTTGCGATACAGTTCGAAGACGGATCAGATATCGTTGCGCGTGTACACGGCAGTCATGCTCTTCAAGATGTGAATACTCCAAAAGAAGAGATTATGTTTCGTATCGAGAGCGAGGTATGTCACGGTTGAGAGAGTGTTTTACCTTGGTTGTGAAATACATATGACGTTTCCTCCCTGTAGTTTGCAACTATCCGATATTTAAAAGAGAAAACAACGATCCCTGTCCCAGAAGTACGACATTTAGATATTAATTTTGACAACGGCCTTGGCGCGCCTTATACTTTGCAAGAAAGGGTAAGGATAGTTTTCTGCGTTAGATAGCTGGCTTATCGCTTTTCAGATAATCGGCAGAAAGGTAGCGGAAATGTTACCCTGGAAAGGTAAAGGTATGAGCTCAGACCAACTCGTGGACATGGTCAAAGACGTTGCACGATGCGAAGCTCAGCTACTGCAGTTAAGCTTTGAAGCTATCGGCAGTATCATGTATGACTCTGTGACCACCAAATATCGAGTGGACAGAGCCACACTACGGTTCTTTGGGTCGGACAACCGCGGTCCATGGAACTCAACTGTGGACTATCTCTGCTCTCTTGTCTCCTTACAACGGAGCGATCTCTGCAAGGGTGACTGGATAGAAAAGAGAAAGGATTGGTTATCAGACTTCAACGAAATGATCGAATCTCCGCTCGAGGACATAGAAGCTGAAGCGCGTGCAGATCATGCACATTACACATCCTGGTTTGCCATGCTCGAAGAAGCTCTCGTACAAGTTGACTTGAGCGCCTTCGATCCACCCAATTACCCATTTGTCCTCAGACATGGCGATCTCAGCATTGGAAATGTTCTCATCGACTATGTTGATCCTTCATGTGTGCTCAATATTATTGACTGGGAAGACTCGCTTGTCGTACCATTTTGGCTTGCAATCTCAAACCAATTCATTTCCTACTACGATCTCTATGATGAATCTTTAGTCGCACAGTTATCTGCAACGAGACTCGATGTCTTGAGATCGTCACTAGCGTTCTTCCCAGATGCAGATACTTTGTTTGCGATGCGGAAGTTGGTTGATTTGCACACTATCTTAGGAGACGTAAAACTGTGCAATCTTCCAGTTGCTATAGCTAATGATGCAGTGGAAAAATTCGTGAAGAGTCGTTCTCCCCATGAAGTTGAACATTTCAAGCCAATGATCGAACTTGGTCTCGGTGAGGTATCCCATTGAAAGTTGTGTACTGTACCGTTAATCATTTGTGTAGCCTATGTCAATCCCCAGTCAAAGGAAATGGGGCGTCTGGTAGGCTGGAAACCGTAATCCTTAGTGTTATGGTAATCCAGAGATGCAGATAGAACTCGGCTAGTGCCAAGTATCAGGATCCAGATGTCCAGTCGCCACGGTCATGAGCAACTCACGTACTTTACTTCCGCCGGCGCGCGCTTTATTATTAACATCGGCTCAACGCTGTGATCACCGACGATTAGGATTGAAAGAAAGTATACGGTCTCCGTTGCGGTGAATAATTGAATTATTTGAGTGGATTTCGTTCACGTGACCGTTCCTGTCATAGCTCACCCGAATTCCCAGGCCCGTGATTCAGCGTTCAGCGCGCGTCAAACTCTCCTTTGCTAACTATGTCTACAGTCTAACCATAGCGAAAAAATTCAAAACTTTTATCTTCAGAGGCCCATTGAGCGTACCAGAGGAGACCAGAGGCCAAGGACAAGAAAAAAGGAGTGTTTGCTGGTGTGCTCCCTGCCTCTTTTCATGTCAGTCCATCAGTGTAAGGAATCGCAACGACTGGTCAGCAATTTTGTTTGAGTGACGGCTTCAAGACTACTTTTTCCATTCCTAATCTGCTGCTGTCGAATATTCTTAGAGAAATCTGACCAAGAACATTAACTCAATCTGGGTCATGGCCCATGGGCAGCCTCTCGGGTGTGATGTAAGTAACCTCGTGTATTTCTAGGATTCTTGAACAGATCCACTAGCGCCAGCACAGGACATTTTCAAAGCCACGTTTCCCCTATCTATACAAGGCGAACTCTTGCGTTTGTTCTTTCGTCTTGATCTAGTCACATATGATGTTTGTGCCACTCAGGTGTGCTGCCTTAAAAGCCCTTAATTCGGGCTCGCTGGTCGGATGTGAAAATGTAGGAGATAAAGCATGCGCAAAGGTATGTATGAGGGTTTTTGTTTGATATTTTCTGGTAATAACTTTGTACAGTGTCATTTGGTCCAAGTCAGTACCTTTATCAGTGCATGTTGCCATCTTACAATACGTCGATCTAGTATTGCTCGAAAGAATGTCAAGTGTCTCACTGGTCTCTGCACAAAAAGGATTGCCGACACGAGTACATGAAGAGCGACTGGCAGCCCGATTGGGTGCGCAAAAACCGTTCGCCGGCCATCTCAGATACTTCTCACCCAACAAGGCTTATCCTTAGCGGCTCACGCAAACCCGAATACATCTGGGGAAACACTCCTGCAGTGGACTGCCTCCAGCTCTCGCACAACGAGGGAGTGCTGGAAAGCCTCACTCGGGACTTCAACGTGTGCTTTGCAGGTACGTCTGGCAGTAACTTAGTCTTGCAAAACAAAACCTATACCCAACTCAAACAGCATCGGGAGATATACGCAATATGGTCATGACAGTCAACAACCTCCCGGAAAACTATCAAGGTCGATGTAATATCCTTCTCAATGATCATAGTCCTATCATCACTACTCGGAATATTTTGATTCTGTATGCTCTCCTACACCGTGGGCCCACGATTGAATCAGCCGCTGAACTCGCGTTACATCTCATGTATTCTGCCAGACTTCGGGCTGCAGACTCCTCTGAGCTGCGCGCGCGCGCTCAAGTAGTATACGGGGATATGTTCCCTTGTCAGGATGACAGTCACGACAATAGCGAAGGCCCTATGATACTTAAAACTCTGAAGATTCGGGGAAAAGGGAAGCTTTATGCCACGCAAGTCACCGCACATCTGTACAAAGAGCCACTACGTATGCTCAAGGCTACTCACTCCTTAAAAGACACGCAGAACGCCTTACATTCTGCTATGCTGAATCCTAAGCGGATTGACTATCTCGAGCGGTATTTCTGTGGTCTGAAGCCCGCACATCGTCTTTCGGATTTCCGATTCAGAGAGAAAGGCGTTCTCTTCCCTTTTTCGGTAGATGTGACAGAATTTCAAGAGCCAAATCCGTGGGTGTTCTCTGATTTCTGGATACAATTAATAAAGTCTGACTGTGTTTTCCACAGACTCATGTTTTCTCCCGATGGGGAGTGGCTCACCAGGGACGATGCCAATCCGCTGTTCAGTTGGAACATCAACGATGTATTGCATTTCGGAAAAGAACACGGCCTGGACCCGGCCGATACTTTTGGCTGCCTCTTCTTTTATGTCAAAGGACAATTCATGGAATTTGCACGTCGGGTTGAACGATTTAATATTAACATCCATGTCTCTCAGCTTGAGGCCAGTGTTGCTGCCCATGCTTTATCCCGTGGAATGCTGAATCCTATTGGAAAGGAGTCAAAATTCGACAGGGTGGAGACATCCAATGTTGTAGATTATATTAAAATTCCGCGTTTGTTGAATGACTGGTCTCCGCTGCTCAACAGAACCAACGTGCACGCTACTCTGCTCATGTACTCGATGAATTGGTTTTTGTACCAACCAGGTGCTGCAGCGAGTTCTTGCGTTCCCCCGACTTACACTGTTACTGCGACTGCGCAGCGTAGACTTTGCTCAATGCTCGTGAGCTTTTTATCTTCTTCCGCTGTTTGGTAGTAACTCGTCTGATATATCAACTTATGCTTCACAGGGAACAGATCTGAAAAGCGTCTTTGCCCAAGGTACACAGAGCCGCATGGCAACCGTCGTAGGACACTGCGAAGAGCCTTTCATTGAGAATAGCGAACAGCTTCTGAGCCACCTTTCTTCTCCAGAAATTAAGAGTGCGTTTGAGACTAATAAGATGCATATGAGAATCAAAAATCGGATCCATCCAAGGGTAGGCTTAGTCGCCCCATAGTACATGATCACTTATAAAGCTGACTCGGGAACCTTCATCAGCGCTATGGGATATCCCTTTCTGATCATCCAAGTGCACTGCCAATTAGGATGACACGGGAGGAATTCTATAATACATGTAAGTTCAAGTCCTTCGAATTCGAATAATATACCCCCATGATTAAAGCAATATAGACATGCTCGGTGGATGTGAAGCAGGCGTTCGATTCTTGGAATTTGAGAATGGGATCTAATTCTGAAGGAGAAATCTAGTAATAATTAAAACCACAAGTTGAGCGAGGACGCCCCTGTACCTCATTTAGCTTGGGGAAAATAGTTTTTGGTTATATCTGTACGGACGACGAAGCGAGGAAAGCCTTGCGTGATGTTCACTCTACTGAATGAGAATCTTAGCTGAAGCTAAATACAATGCAACCTATCCAAATCGACAATACAAGTCTACCAGGACGATCAATTTCACGCGAAGTTGGCGATTTATATAATGGCAGATCCCGCGTGATCGTGAACTTTCGAGTGATCTAAGACAAATCGGAGATTCAGGGAAACTGGAAACCGCAGACTTGTATATCATGAAGGGCCGCTACATCTGTTCAAAGGGCGTCTTTGCACAATCTTTGCACGTCTTTGAGAATTTTGGGCAGTCCAGGTCATAGTAATTGAAACTTGATTGAAGCCGTAGCTTGAGACCGCCTATGACATTCTTCCCAGATGCAGACTTTGCTTGCGATATGCAAGTTGGTTGATTTGCGCATTATCGTGGGAGACGCAAAAATCCAGTTGCTATTAGCCAATGGTGCCGTGGAAAAATTCGTGGAGAGTTATTCATAAAGTGAACATCTCAAGCCAATGATGGTCTGAGGTGTCACATTAAAAGTTGTGTGCGGTAAGTATCACTAGTCATTCGTGTAACCTATGTCAATCCTCAGTCGAGGAAATGGGGGTCTGCTAGGCTGGGAATCATAAACATAAACCTCGATTTTGGTACTGCATGTCCAATTCATTATTCCCATAGGAGTACTATAAAGACATACATGGAAGTATCGATGTAATAGGCTACCGGCGCACGTATCGGCAGTCAAGGACTGACTAGTCGCCACACTCGAATATCTCAAGCGCTCTACTTTCGCCGCTCGAATATCAATGGAACATTGCGAACACCGAGAGTTAGAACAACTTTCGCATCTAGAACTCTATCTTTCCATTCCTCTTGAGTCTCACCTTCATTCAGCTTCGGAAGGACTTTCCAGTCACGAAGGAGCATCGAAAGGAAGCATACGGCCTCGGTTGTCGCGAATTTCCTTCCAATGCAGGCTCGCGGACCTACGGTCAATCAAGTATTAGGACACATCGTCGTGCTCCTGTCGGAAAATTGCGATAAACGTACCAACGCTGAACGCAGTGAAATCTTCCGAGTCATTGCTGATCCCATGCCATCGAGAGGGTTTATAAGACATGGGATCTTCGAAATATCTGGGGTTGCGCTCTAATAATGGAAAGATTGAGAATTTGAGCATGCATCAGCACTAAATTAAACTCACGAACGCCAACCATATCGATAACAACCTATACCTCGACGTCACGACCGCCAAATCTCAATAGTGAAGGAGCTCACCACTTGACCTTTAGCAATCGGGACTGCAATCGTTCCCTCTTGACCTCGAGGATTGGGCATCTGAACGACTGTATCCTCACTAGCCTGCCGGATCATGATATGACCAGAAGCTAAAGATGAACGATTTCGAATTTGTGTGAGCAACGAAATCGAAGGAAGGGCACTCACGGAATAGTCTGAGGGCTTCGAAAAAGGCTGCCAAGACTTTATTAAGGTTGTTGTAGTCCTCAAATTGCTGGAACAATAGGTAAGATTAAGTAAAAGGAAGTGGAAAGGCAAACTCTTACAGGGTCTCGGTCATAGCCAACAACTTCCCTGATTTGCTCGACAACTTCGTCCTGAATGTCTTGGTTTAATGACAAAAATCCCAACGTAGCCGCTAGAGTGTGGGCCGTTGTTTCTGTGGTCGGCCATGTAATTAGCTAATCGAACACACCAATGAAACAACATGCACTGTACCGTGGCCGGCGAATAGCATGATATAGACATTCCCGATCTGTTGACCTAAGTTTAGGTGAAGCAAAAATAGGGAGAAAACATACGAGTTCGCTGTCACTGAGTTGGTATTTGGACTCTTCGTTTTCATTGGCTTTTACAAGTAAACTGAAAGCGTCTTTCTGTGTACCATCGTGAATTTCCCTTTTGCGAGCTGCCACCTGATCTTTCATGAAAGCCATCATTGCCTCGTAAGCGGCATTAGATTGCTGGATCCTACGGTAAAGTGTGAGAATCAATCAAGCATGACATGGGAACGAATACCATTGGAATGGTAGCCGCAGAACCCATCTGGGAGCAATGACGCGTAGCATATAACTCTCAACCCCGATTCGCATTGCCTGCTGGACAGATAAACTTCCGCTAGAAGTCCGAGGAGGTTCGTCCCTAGATTAGCAATGAGAAGATATTCTTGCAAGCTGCGAAACCAGAATACCAATGGAACGAAAATCCGAACGCGCATGTCCCGAGGACCAGAAGGGCGAGCTGAAGACTGTATGAGACGAAGACCTCAAGTATCAAGCTCAGGTCCTTGCCTTGAAAGTGATGTCTTGAATAACTGGTACGACCATAGTCCCCTTCCCTTCCCACTTTTCGGCAACGATGAGATCCCGATATGTTTTCAGTGTTTGATCCCATACAAGTCGATACCTGTAAATGATCAAGGTGGGTTCCGGACTCGTAATACAGTTAGACAAACAGTTCGCTGTTGAACGCAGGGCCCATGACGCGTCGGTGCTTCCGCCAGACATCTCCTTCAGCGGCGAAAATATTCATACCCCACAAGCTACAATGAGCACATGTGCATCATGACCGATGATCATCGGGAAGGCAAGCGGAAACATACAGTAGAGCTCTTGCCGACCAAGTGGGCTTAAAAAATCCTGTCCTGTTCGCGCCAGACGAAACTTGACGAGCGACGTCAAGGTTTGTAGACCAGATCATAGGTCCTCCGACCAGCCACGGAACTATGGAGACAGTTTCATTGTCCGTGTATACTTTCGGGGGAATCGTCAAGCATACGTCGACTGCGTAGTAAGACAATTTACGATCAGATTTCCTCGCCCAATGAATATCTGGTCCTGCATTCCACCATGTAGTGGGAAAGGCAACTGCTGGAAGACTGAAGGGGCTAAACGGGGGACGAAGACCCGGTAAATAGTTCACCAACTATTAAAAAATGAGTATAGTTAGACGAAGTCAATCGTGGTTACGCACTCGAAGCCCACGGAAAACAACCCAAAGTCTGTGCACAAGCAAAATGCTAATGAAAGTCACGATAATACCTGCAAAATTGTTTCGGAGAAAAATGAAAGAAAGCTCTATTAACATTTTCGGACTCCAGAGGTAAGGCTTTGTGAAAGGGAAAGAAGAAAGTAAATTGATATCTAATCAGACACGGAATCAGATGTAAAACAACGCGACAACGCGACCAAGCGGAACGAAAGGAAAGAGGCTTGTGCCTGATTAAATGCTGTGGGTATGCGGGTATCCTACTAGGTCTGACAATGTGACATCGAGATAAATATGATCATCAAGATATTTAACGTGCTTTTGGTCAGCTCAATCTGTACGATTGGAGCCTACAAGCCCGGGGCCCACGACAAGGGAGCACGAGGAAGGATCGCTACGCAGATCGGGCGCGCGCCTACCGCCCCCGGGAAGAAAGTAAACACTCACCTTGCGACTAGGCTTCAAGCTAATCTGGAGAGTATGCTGTAAGTCGATAGTCGGAAATTGGAAACCTGAACAGAAACGTTACCGTTTGAACAGAGCATATCCTTGAAGTACATGTTTTAGCTGAGCGATGAGATTCAGAATGATATGGAGTCGAAGGTTTGCTCTGTCTTTCACAGTATTGGTAACAATGCGAGAAGTGAGGGTACTTGATCATTTTGTAAGCTTCAGTGGGCTTTGTGTTGCTTGACTTGCACTTGAAACCGCACTCAATTCTTGAAGTTTTGACGTTTGGAAGCATGAAGTCCGAGAAACATTGATACTGAAGACTTAAGCTTCTAGTCACAGCATACCAGAGAGCGAGAGCGAGAGAGCAGTTCCAGTCCCAGATGTAAGCTTTGAGGGCTTGACGAGATCCCGGGTCCTGTCCACGAAGTAATGGAGGCTACTTGCATCACCGCTTGAGGATAGTTCAGGAGCGACAGAAGCTTGAACAGATTGACCCAGAAGATCGATTGAGGCGAAGCAGACTACCGAAAAGCAAATAAATAAATGGCAAAACCCCGAGCAACATGGCGAAGGTGAAATGTGGCGTTATGGGATTGGTGGTGAAAGGCAACGACGATAAGAACGAAGGTGAATGAGAAGATGAATGGGAGATGAATATCAATGCGTGTCGAAAGGATGAAGATGATAAGGAGGCTGGTGGAAAGAGCAAAATAAACAAAAGGTGGCGGTGGTGAGAGTGAAAGAAGGTGCAGGCCAGATAGCGCCACGCCATGGTTGCTTTTATAGCCCTGGTCAAAACAGAGGGCCCCACACGGCAAGCGGTCCAAGCTGGTCCAAAGTCATAATTACTTGTTATAGACCACAATAACAGAACAATTGCTGTCACAACCCTGAGCGCCGAGCCACTCGTTCGATTGTAGTTTGTTTTAGAAAAGGATAAGGTAGCAACGGTGGGAGGCTCACGATGGCGGTGGCGAGCGAGCATCTGTACAGTGTACTAAGTCTGTAAGACCATACAGTGCAGGATTCAACCAAAGCGAGCTGGAATAATGAGTGCATGGCAAAGAAAGAGGCCGCCACGGTAAAGTGACGCGTCAAAGCTTGCGTATCTTTCGGAAGGTCTACTTGTTGCCAAAGCACGCGTAAACCATTGTATTGAACGGCCGCGATGAACAAAAACAGCAGAAACAAGGTGGTCAAAGCAAAGAGCGTCGCTTGGGCTTGTGAGAATCGACTCCTTGGCAAAGTTAGATTAGATAAGTTAAGCGTCAATCACATGACGTGACGAGATAAGATAAGAATATTGTAGACAGTAGAGTGCTGCTGCTGTTTCAAGCTGCAATCCCAACTTGAACCGACTTCAAGAAAAAGATAATCAAAATGGATACTGTATTCCAACACCGACACGTCAAGTTCGTAAAAAAAATGTTACATATTTACAGGTCCGTATTATGATAGTACAAACTCATGGTACAAACCAAAACACAGAACACAGATGAATAGAGTAGGGGGCATACTTACATAAATAAAACGGAATACAGAAACGCGGTTTTACCCAAAGGAACATAAAAACCCTCACCATCATAGCACGCAGTTCCGAATTCTACAACTGACTCTCCAAGTCTGATCGCGAGCCATTGCCACGACCGGTGAGGCCCCGAAGGAAACCTGGACGAGTGAAGAGCCCGCCGGATGTCACATCAGCAGTGGTCTGAGTAGTCTGGGGTTGAGCAGATGTGGGTGCTTCGGCTGTCACCGGTAGTGGAAGACCGGAGGGAGAAGCGTCAGCGATATCTTGATCAACGCCTTCGTCGTGATCGTCGTCAGATTCTTCTGGTCGTGGATCCGGACTAGGAGCTTCGTTTTTGGTTTCGTTTGTATTCGGCGGAGTCGTAGTTATTCGTAGTAAAGAGGTATAAGCTTTAAGTTTGGCAGTAAGATCATCGTGTAAAGACAGTAGGCAAAAGACACATACGTTGTCGACAGACAGGACAGAACCACCCTTTCGCCTTGCGCTTTCTTCTTGTCGGAAGCGGAGCTGGAGTAGTAGCTTCACCACCTCCGGTTCCAGATGCACTTGCCTCGCCACCTTCGGCAGCGCCATCTGCGGTAGCTGGTGGCTCATCTGCAGGCTGGGTGATATTCCCACCAGCACCGAACTCGACCATATTCAGGGCGCAGTCTTTGCAAGCGACAAGATGCCTGCAAGGAAGAAGGACCACTTCACGAGGAGAAGAAAGGCACAGGAGACATTCGGAGGGCGAGTCGTCGTTGGTATCATTGGGTTCAACGACAGGAGCACCTGCAACAGGGGGATATGTATGCGTAGAAGGGAGAGGTGCGGTGGGTGCGTGTGTATGAGTCGAGGAGGAGGATGCAGTAAGGCCGTAAATCTCGTGTAGATGGAAGGTATGAGCACCGATAGTAGCCTCGCGTTTGACGACTTTGACCACCCACGGTCGGGTATCTTCCTCATCTTCCGGTTTCACTTCTGGTGCCGGGGAAGCCTCCTCGCCGCCGGACTCGGCGTTAGTCGCAGCAGCAGGACTGTGCTTGACTTTAGGACCAAACCGTTCCACCGACAAATAAGTAACCTGTTCGTTGGGACTCGCGAGCTCAGTTCCCTGTTCGTCTAGAGCTGCGATCCTGATGGTAACCTTGATACCGTCATCTGCATCTCCTTTCTTCAACTTGTCGACTTCTGTGGGATGCGAATTATCTGGCGAAGAGGCATCAACAACGGCCAGGGCTGGTCCGGAAACGGACATGTTACGGTTGTTGTGGCGTTTGGTAAAAAGATGGGTCAGGCGCTTTCGGCGAGAATTCGGATGTGCGCTCGAGGGAGCTTCAGCACCCGCAGTAGGAACAGAAGCACCGGAAGTTGCAGGAACGGAAGCGGAATTCATATCTGAAGATGATTTTCCCGCATCCTCATGAGTTGTCTCGAATCTTCCCAGCTCGAGAATAGCACCTTCCTCTAATTTCAGAATGTTGCCATATCCACCATCTACGACCGATTCGAAAACGAGAAACTTGGATAGCTTCGGGGATGCGCCATCACTGGCCAAAGGGGTCGGTGCAGCATCAGGATGGCCAGGAGGAAGCAACACGTGAACGTAAATTCCACATTTCGGAGCATCGCAGTCGTATTCGAATTCCAACGCATGTTGCGAGCCATGATGAGATTCGTCTCCTTCAAGTGTTTCAAGAGGGGAAAGACGAATAGTGGGTCGTTTTAGATTAACCAGTGCTTGCAGGGTCGTAGTTGGCTGAGTTGGCTATCGGGATATCAGAAGCAAAATCATGGCCGAAAAGGCTCTCAAGTACCTCTTTGCTTTTTTCAATCCACGATTTCACCACATCCATTGTGAGTTCATCTTTCAAAACCTTCTTCTCTGTAGCGTTCGTCCAAGCGGGACCTCCGCTGATTACACCAATATTCGGACCAAATAGTGTTTCAGGTCCCTTTTTCTCTTTCGATGAGTCTTTTGGTGGTGGTCCGCCAGAGCCAAGGCCGTTGATTGCAGCTACGGTGGTTGCCTGTGCCATTGTTCTCGCTTGCCGTGAAGTGTTGGTTTCCGGGCGAGCAAGATACGGTGTCTGGTGAAGTCTCCGTGTACGATTCCAATTTGAGTATTGACCAGTATCTGTGAAAGACCAGGAGTGAGAATACGAAGAAAGAAAGAAAGTGGGAAATACAGACACCAACTAGACAGCTGGCTGGCCATGAAAGTGCGAGGCAAAGTGTGGGAGTTTTTAAAGTTATATTTGGCGTCTAATTACAAAGCGGTCAAACCCTTTCTCTCTCCACTCCGGCTCGGGCTGTGATTTCCCATTTGTCCCGCTTATGGGACAGCATTCTCAGCTCAATGGGAAGGGGGACTCGGTTTTGGTCACACCGCTATGGAGCTTGCTAAAACCTCGGATAAGGCTTATTTCGAGTAATCATCATTGATTGGGCCTTTTACCCTGAACCTGAGAAGCATGAACACCTTTTTTCTCGGAAAAGATAGTTATCTCTGCAAGGTTTCTCACTTCTCCATTGAGCTATGTCCCCGACCAGCTTACTAAAAAAACCTCACACCTGGCGGCCATTTCTGCGGTATTACACAATCTGCGCAGCCCCGCCTCACAAAGACGGGAGACGGGAGATCCGTATCTTAACAGCTATCATTTTAGGCCCTAAGGGCAATCTATTGAGACGCGACAGTGATTGTTTTAATCTTAGCTGTACTTGGGTGAACGTTGAAGTGATCCAACGGACCGCCAGTAGATAAAGCGTGAGCGAGGAACTTGCTCGAAGATAGCACCTAGGTCGCAACAGGAAGTCTAGGTCAGAGTAAAACATGGAAGAAGAGAGTAAAAGAAACAAATAGAAATCCAAGTCTCCAGCACTCCAGCTCCAAGCCTCAAGGCCTCAAGCTCCAGACTTTAGGACACTGACATGAATAAAGGATGTACACTTGTTTGCGGTCTTTCCCATCCTTCCAGAGAGCATTATGAGGCCCCAGTTCACCACGGGCAAGAACGAGGCGCTTGTACCAGATATTTTTTTCGAGTTGTGTAGAGTTGTGCATTAGGGTATTGATACGTCTATCCTAAACCAGAGTCGGCGTATCCTGTACACCCTATGTGGGCACCCCATGAGAGAGTTCCGCAGCAGACAGTTTAGATCTGTCTACAGTAGGAGTTGTTTGTCATGATGAGGACTTCAATCGAAACCTGAAGTTTCAGGGAGGGCCCTGGGTGAACTCTTGTGCTCGATTTTGGCTCGATTGCTTTCGTGGGACATAGTTGCCAGCGGTTGGGATTGAAGATAGATTTTGCTGCTTCCTGGTGGGTTATACTTGCCCATTTGTGGCTGTATCGGTACTGTGACTCTGAGAGTTTCGCAGATGTGACCATGTGACATCACGTGAAACGTGCTTCTGAGTCATCTGAGCCATGACTCATCTATAGTTTTGTGAAACCACCATGTCTCGACGCTCCCTCCGTATCAAAGACAAAGTAAAAGTTGATGGACAGCTGGCTCCTAGCACCAGCACCAGCCTCAAACGGCCTCTTGATGGTGAGACCCAGGATTCCGAGGAAGACGAAGTTGAGGAAGAAGAACGTTCTCGAAAGCGAGCCAAGAGAGCACCAGCTGCGTCAAAGAAGCAGTCTAAACACCGGATGCCTGAACAGTTCCGGAAAGTTCGGGGAAGAAGGGGGCTGCTAGAAAGGCTGGCTAAAGACGTTCCGTTGGATGTTATTTTCGAGGCAAGACTCGGGCTTATCTTAAAATAACTTTGTAGCCTGTAACTCATGATCTGCAGATATTTCGATACCTCGACTCAAGCGATATTCTACGCCTATCTCGTACCTCCAAAGATCTTCGAGGCATTCTGATGAGCAGGTCTTCCGAAAGGATATGGCGTACGGCTCGCGAAAATATCGCAGATTTGCCGCCACTTCCGTTCGACCTGAACGAAATTCAATACGCTCATCTTCTTTTCGATCCTTCTTGTCATGTAAGTTACTCGCGTACATGTAGAGGGTATATATCTGGATTGATGCTTCCGCAGGTCTGCAACTATCATGGACGGTGTGATATCATTTTCTGGAAATTTCGTATGAGGTGCTGCAAGGACTGTGCAAACGCGTAAGTTGTTTAATATCTCTGTTTTCGGTTGGTCGTTCATTATTGCTTTAGTTTCCCTGAAACTGCGGACAGTTTGAATCTCTTGAACGG
This sequence comes from Rhodocollybia butyracea, assembly GCA_015501585.1. Lineage (NCBI taxonomy): Eukaryota > Fungi > Basidiomycota > Agaricomycetes > Agaricales > Omphalotaceae > Rhodocollybia > Rhodocollybia butyracea. Next base: position 416,259 of record JADNRY010000020.1, read on the forward strand.
CTTACTTGACCTGTGGGATTTACGATCTCTCGTACCGGAAGAGAGTAGGCGAAACTGTTAGATAACTCACGACCGCTCATTGGCAAACGCTAATTAAAGCTTTCAGCAAAACATTACCATGAAAGGGTCATTAACCCCACGACCGTTCTGCAGCTGAGGGCCGAGTACGAAGCCCTCGCTCCAGCAGAACACCCTGCGTGGTTTACACGCAAAAATCAGGAAAAACGTGACATAGCTATGGTGCGAGAGCCAGCTCCGTTTCAAACGCTATACAATTTACTCAAATCGTACTTAGCATGCTGAACTTTGCAAGAACTGGCTCCAGAATAGAATGAATAATCGCGCCGAGGAGTTAGAAAACATAAGAAAACAAAGAAAAGAAGCGTGAGTGCCATGCCATTCACTTGCGAAACTTGACACGATGGCTTTGGATTCAGGATCCTTGCTCGACTAGGAGAGATCGGATGGCGCGAAGAGGCTGAATCCATCATCAATGGAATCCCAAGCTACAAACGAGGAAAAGACGTGTTTAGCACCCACAAATTGGTCAGACAACCCAAGAGCTTGACGGACCGTGGTAAGACAATTTCCTTTTACATCTGAATTATTTATTGAAAGACCGCTTTAGGTTGGAAAAGTATCAAACCAGAACTAGTGCAAATGCTATCGGACAACAAAGAAAAACGACTCGCTGAAGAGCGCCATCGAGCCATCCAGCAACGCTACCAGCTCCTTGGCGAGCAGTATAAAAAAGTCCAGTCGGAATCGGATCTTCGAGAGCCTTATCCCGGCATCGGTGATATCCTCATTAACAAGGTTTTCGAAGACTTGATACGGGACACTCCGACTACCCAAGAATTAACAGGTGACTTTCTCCGAGCCAAACTTCTTGAGCATCTCCCAGGCATCATCGATGAATGGAGACCGACAAAAATTCAAGAACTCGTGGATATCATGCGAAAATCAATTCCTGACGCTTCCCCTTCCGATTTACAGCTAGCAAAAACGATCTTTGGATGTGAGGCCTGTTCGGTCTTGATGATTTATCCTCAAATGTTTTACCATGAATGCTGCTCTAACGAGATTGAAAGAGACACGTTTATCGTTTTCAGTCCTTGGACGTCCAGCCGACTGTTCCTGAATGGCAAGAAGTCGCAGCTTGCGATGAAAATCATGGAAGCCTGTGACCTTGACCCCAATACAGCAACACCGGAGTTGCTAAATACATCAAACCCCCTGATAGAGTGCTTAAAGTGCTATGATGGGTTTGCACGTCTGTACATGCGATGGGGCCAGCGGTAAGTGTTGCGTTCGTGATATCGAAATCTTGTCTCATGATGAACTATAGGTTGCGCATTCTCACCTTTTGTCTTCTTCGACTCAAACAAGCTTCAACTCCTTTGCAATCAATTCCTTCAAGGAGGAGGAAAAGGATGCTATTCTAGCCTGTGAATTGAGGACCATGGATCTGACTGGGCCTGGACGCCGTTGTGCACATTGTCACCAGCCATTTGGCCAGTCGCAGCATTTGCTAGATCATTTCAAAGAGAAGTACGTGTTGAGTATCTAACATGTGTACGATTTTGAACTGACTTGTACCTTTTTCTCAGTCATGCTGGTATTGTTCAACTCGATGATATTGAAGTCCCAGCAGGGTCTCTTGAAGCAATGAAAGAGCATTGGTACTTCAAACCTGAGGATCCTTTCCGACATTGGAAGGGCTTCTTCCGTTACAATGTTGCTACACCTTGAATTCCAAGTTATTTTAATTTTATTACTACTCATAAGTACTATGACGTTGCACAAACGTTGTTAATAAAGTGATTGTACTTCTTTCTTCTGACCATCATGTCAAGACCTGAACCTGCCGCTCGCCTACCCACTACTACACCGTTACCTGGTGCCAGACGAAAGCGCATTTATGCTCTTACTGTACCGCGCCCAGACGTCCAGCCGCCGACGAGGCGGGCCTCCATTTCAGGCTTAAAAAACAGCCGGCGCGCTAAAGTCACAACGAACCTCAAAAACATCGCAAAAACTCGTCGTCTTACCGTCTGCCCCAGTTCGTTATCCACGTTAGAATCATGATTGAAAGGCTCATCTGTTCTGCGAACCCATTATAGCAAACAAAGCCCCTAGCTGGCGAAGATGATGACGACGACGTGCTTGGGTATGAGACGGACGCTGGAGTGCGTATGCGGGACCACAAGAGCCAAGCAGAGAGAATGAGCAAAGATCAGAGAAAACGGGCAGGAATAAAACGAATAACTGCCTATTGTATCGCAGAGTCGTTCAAAATGAAACTTTTGGCTTCGTTTCTGAAGAGAGAGCACAATGTTGGCCCACGGGTGTTTGACGAGGCGCTGTACGTTGTGAGTCTTTATTTCCTGCAAGTTATAATATATCTGATTGTTGGTAGATGTATCATCTTCCTCTTCTTCCAGGTTATGGCCCGAATGCCAACATTCGATCTTCAGCTCCCGCAAAAACAGAAAAGTCAATACTTGCTCGGCTTTCGGAAGCGGAGGAAATGGGTTATCAAGGCTCATACTTTACACAACAGACAGAATCTTCGCATGACGATGGATACATGACTTCCACATCGCCTGCGCAACCCACGATACGGCGCACGCCATCGGGAGAAGCTCAATCGTCGCAATCTGTGCTAAGTCCTATGTCATATATCTCTTCATCTCCGGAAACTATCCGGCAACAACCCGAGCCCACACCTACATCAGCCACTGTGAATTTCGAGGAAGAAAGATTGCCAGAACAGGAAAGCGCAGAAGTCGTGTTCTTTGATTATGGAGTTGTTGTATTTTTTGGATTGACGGAAAGCGAAGAAAAGAGTATTCTAGAGGATGTGGAGAATGCTGGGATCTTCCGCAGGAAGATCATTGACGAACAATGGGAGATCGAGGAGTGTCATTTTGCGGTACATTTGTCTCGACCTACCCTCGGAGTTTTCCAGGCTCATCCTCTCTTAGCACGACCCTCATATTGCTTACCCTCGAATTTACAACGACTTTTTCAGTGCGTATGCGTTACATTCATCTATTCTAGACCTTTCCAGACTGAATTTTTTGTTAGCCTTAAAGTCCCGCTCTCACCTCCTTAAACTTTCCATCGCTCACGCCCTCGCCCAATCTACCCTCCTTGCGCACTTTGAATCTAACGCTCAACGGGTCCTTTCTTCTCCTCAAACATTGGCCATCCCACAACAACTAGCCGCTAAAGGCGCTCTGCAACTAAAACGACGCGAAGCTCTGAAGCTGACTGGGAAATTATTCACCTTGAGACGAGATGTCAATCTAGTATCAAATGTCCTGGATGTCCCGGAACTGTTTTGGAGCGAAGCGAGTCTGAAGGAGCTGTATGATGCGGTGAGAGAGTATATGGAGATCGCAGGGAGGGTGCAGGTGTTGAATGAAAAGCTGGGGATGGCAAGCGATTTTGTGAGTTAACCCTCTGTCGTATTTAACATGACATTGAGTAATGTTTGCTTTAGCTCGAAGCTATCCACGACCATTTAAACAATTCCGCTATGGCCCGAATTACGGTGCGTTTTGTTTCTGTCCTAATTTTTCTCGGTCTCATGCCTCTTTTTCTTACGCAGTGGATCGTCATTTGGTAAATTTGGCCAGTTAATCCTCTGTCGATTGAGTATCTTACTCATTGCTTTTAGGCTTATTGTGGTCGCTATATTAGTTGAATTGGTCAGTACCTACTAGACTTCCTTGATGATACAAAGTTCTGATGCGCTGAATCTGTTTTTTTTTCGACACAGGGTGAAGTCATTGCCCGTTTAGCTGTCCATGCGACCACCGTCGGAGGGGGCAGGGATCTCATGAACGTTGCTTCTGCTACCGTACAAAACGTTCAGAAAATATCGAGGGACGATGTATTGCGAACTCTGGATAGCATGGCGCTGCGGTCGATCTAATCACGATTCTGCTCGTTATGGGACGTACATATACGGGGACACTGATACAATGCTCAAGGTTGATTAACGTTTGTCTAGGCGCACTAATATACCATACAAAACCCCGAATGATTGATGATGGCTCATCTTCTTGCTCAGCCTCAGCCTTGAATCGGTCTCTTGAACCAGCAGTCCGCAGACTCCGAATTGTTTTGGTTTCACTCATGCCGCGTCGCGTGCTCGAGGTCGGAGGTGCACTGTAATTCATTCCTCCATCGTTCCATGGCCATGCTTCGCGCACATCGATTTGGGCCGAGATCAGAAGCTGTTACGGCTGGAGCTCCAACTTTCAGTCTTTAGGCTGAGGTTCTTTGGCAGATAATCGTGACCTAAGCATAAGGTGAATGAGTACAAATATCGGACGTTGTTACTTCCTTCCCGTTGGTTTATCTTCTATCCTATTTCCTACCCAACTTTGCCTATCATAAGTATTCAGTAAATCGCAATGTCGAGCTTCCAAGGATACATTAATCCTGGGCCTGCCTTCGACGGCTTGTACTATGGTGAGTGCCCTCTTTGAAACGAAAAGCTGATATTAACCTGTTGTACTCAGGATTTGTTGTATCAACAGTGTATGCGTCCGCCAGTTCCCACCTTAGGCCATAACAACACCTAAATCCTCACTCTTATAGACTTTTCGGAGTTACTACCGTACAGGCTTGGATCTATGTACGCATCAATCGGGATTCGTGGCTGCTTCGGATACTGGTTTGTTTGTTTCATCCGAACAGATTCATTAATCTAAAATTACCAGGTTGCCTCTCTTGTGTGAGTCACAGTTTTAGCATCGACGACAACAGCTACTTGGTCTAAGGATTATGCTGTTCAGGTCTCTGGACTTTGTCACCACATTCCTGAACTCTCAGACTGTGTATGACCTCCTGGTATGTTTATCGTTTTGCTTGGGTTTATTTAAAAGACTGAGGAAGACGAATGCAGTTGGCAAATTTCGGAAATATTGAGACGCTGTTAACAACCCCTTTGTAAGTACGTAGGACAGCTGAGCGGAATTTCAGCTCACCAGCTCCAGGCCTTTCAAAGTGGAAATATTGATTTCTTTTGTGGTAATCTTTATGTGGGTCTGTCTGAATGGCCGTCGTTATCCTTATGCACTGACATCATCTTGCAGAGTGAATATGTCCTTTGCTTATCGAATATATTTGCGTGAGTTCCTCTTCCTCTCAAAATCTTCAGAAATTCGGTTCGAACGATTTCCATAGTACGCCAGATACACAAATCTTTAGCATTTATTGTTGTGAGTTCAGCTACAATCTTTTACAGCAAAGTACACTTTTCCATTGAGCATTTTCAGGCTGCCATCGGGACGGCGGGGCTTGGTGAGATTTCTCCTATGTATCTGTTTGATAAGAAAATAAAAGCTGAGTGCATTGGGTAGTTATGGGTCTTGGTATGTAACGTTGCTTTCATTCTTATGATCGTACTGACGTTGCTGCGGTAGTTGCCGGCGTTGCCTTTCTAAAGCAGCCCAGCCTTTCGTCGATAAATGATAGAACAGTCAAGGTGCAAAGCTTGCTATGAGCTGCATTTCTGCGCTACTGACATCCCTGTGCCATAACAGAACCCAATGATAACATCTCTTGCTCTATCTGTAGTTTCGGATGTTCTCTCAACCATCGCAATCTCTTGGTCACTTCACAAGTCTAGGACAGGTTTTGAGAGGTTTTTGACAAACAGTCTTAGCATTTTGGCGGTGTACTGAACCCCCAACCTGTAGATCGGATTCATTGATGCAGAAATTCTTCAACTTCGTAGTTGGCCGAGGATTATTACTCGCTCTTAGTCAAATCACTACCTTGATTCTACTGTCGGTTCAAGAAGACCAGGAAAACCTCAGCTGGTCAGTTGTAATTCTAGTTTACTTGCTTCTTCCAGTCGATGAACTACGGAGGTACACATTTCGATTGTAGGATCCCGTTGCACTTTATTCTAACGCGGTTGTATGTCATCACCATAGGTTTGTGGAGGTTCTCGTTTTGTTGAATATTAATTGAGCCACGTTCACTCGTGAATATGATTAGTGTCTATGTGAGAGCTGTTCCCATTCCGTACCAAACTTCACCGTCTGATTCCCTTTACAGGCTCAACTCCAGACCTGGATTGAAGGATGATGTTGGCTCAATTGTCACTGTTGATGATCCCGCTGCACGACCTTTCATATGGGATGACCACTCTGAGTCTGCTCGGATGCGCTCTACTGCTATCAACGCTTCCGAACCTCCTCTGACCGGTGAAGAAGCTAATCGACGTTATCTTCACTATTTTCCTCTCTCGAAGGTGCGTACATTCTTATGTTAATGCCTGTCATTGGCAGCCTCTCAAACATACGACCTCCCAAAGGGTTCTGGTGAATTCAGACAATAAAGTCCAAAGTGATTGTAACTTCAGTCACATTCTGTACTGTATATATTTATTGCACCTGTCAACATGCTATGGCCCGAATCACGGTGTGTTTATTTCTTTAGACTTTGAGTAGTTTTTTTTTCTTCGAATTCGTCTCATCTGGAGAATATGGCTTTGTAATCGATCTAATCATGATTCTGCTTCTTATGAGAGATGTATATACATCGGGACACTGATACAATGCTCACCCAACGTCAGCCCCGAATCGGTCCTTCTCCCGGACTTGAACCAGCGATTCAGTTAGACTCTGAATTGCTTTGATTTCACTCGTGAGGGACTTGCTACTGCCAGAACATCATTATTTCATCGTTCCCATGGTCATACAGGGTTTGGCAGACTCGGAGATCGGTTCTTACACGAAGATCCGTATTAAGCGCTTGAGCGCTTGGTCACCTAAGTATACTTAAGTAGTAAGTAGTAGTAGTAATATACTCGGCTCCGCTCTACAGCGGGGTCCCACGAGGGAACAGCCGGACTCTAGGGGAGAGAAGCAGCGAGCTCAACCCACGAAGGGATGGTAGACTGCAAGCTCTCCCAGAGAGGTAATACAAGGTAGCTAGAGGCCACGGTATGAATGTGTAAATATTAATGTTAGTGTTAGTCCCCCCCGCTCTCGGCCTCGCTTCCTGAGGACCCGTGGTCCTGGCCCTCATCCCTGCCACCTACAAATGCCTTCCAACGGCCCAACACGTCGTGTATGAACTTAGCCGCCGGGATCACCTGGTCCCAATGGAAAATAAATTGCTTCAAGTAGTGCAGTGCGGCTGTGTCTGAAAACTCACGATCCCTGGGCAGTGGGAAGTGAAGAGACATTGCATCCAGGAACAGAGCGCGCGCCGCCACAATCTTGGGAGCCCCACCCAAATCACACTGCAAGAGGATGTGTTCTGGCGTCTCGATATGCCTATCACAAGACCGACACTTCCACCGGTGCCATTCCACGTCAGGGAGTGGACCCCGACTCGCCGGGGATGCACAAAAGGTGACTGGGGTGGTGTCGCCGCACAGCAGGCGAGTCAATGAAGTGCGGTGTGACGCCGCCGTGACGCGTGTGAGGTAGTGCCGGAGGCACCGTACCGGCGATGTTGAAGGGCCCTCCTTCTGCGGCTCCCGTCTCCCACGCAGGCGGGCTAGTCTTGACCAGCTATCAACCTTTGATTGGAGGTCTGCATTGACCAGGCGGCGGATCGTGTCAATCACCGCAGACACCCGGCGTTTTGGATCCCCGCGCAGATAATGAAGCTCAGGCAGCGATGGGCTACCCGGGAGGTTGGCCAGCACCAGATGGAGGTCAGAGAGCCAACAGGGGTGGCCCAAGGTCCGGAGGAGCTCACTCTGGTGGAGAGCTACACTGGCATAGTGGGATGGGGGGAGCTCAAGAAGGTAGATGAGGTGTTTTAGAGCCAGGATCGCTCGTTCAGGGCGAATTGGCATAATGCCAGTCTCCGTGAAGAGGACCGACACAATTGACGAGCGGGAGAGGCCCAGCATGCGCCGGAGGAAGCGAACCTGCATCACCTCCAGTGTGCGGATGTTAGGCCCATGAACATCGAGGGCAACTTCGCAAGCAGAGATGAGGTGAGGGTCCACCAGCGAGGTGTACAACTGTCTCGCAATTTGCGGGGGCATCTGATGGTAGCCGACCAACAGGTCACAGCCTGCAATGCCCCTTGCCGCCGTGGTCGCGGCAGAGCATTTGGCCACATAGTGAGAGGTGAAAATGTCCCTGTGTGTGGAGCTGAAGTGAACGCCAACATAGGCTGCCGAGTCCCTGAACTCCAGCACCTCCCCTGCCAGTACGAGGACTGGAGGGGGCAGGGGCAGTACACCGAACAGCATAACCCATGACTTACTGGAACTGATCACCAGGTGATTGGTGAAGCACCAACGCTCGAAGGCATCGAGGTGGCGCTGGAGACCTGCTGGGCCACGGGAGATGAGCACAATATCATCTGCATGCTCCAGATGGGAGATGATGATGGACATGATCTCCACGTCCTCTGGGTCAAATGAGAGGTGGAAAGTCGAGAGAAAAATATTCCAGAGAGTGGGAGATGAGGGATCCCCCATGAGGACCCCGCAGAGTGCCCGAAAGTGTGGGGAGAGCTTACCCCCATGAGCCAAGACATACGACATCTTGTCATACAGTGTGCGGAGCCAGTCAAAGTACTGACCGGTCAGGCCCGCATCAGCCAGCTTTACCCAAAGGGAAGCCTGGCTAACAGAGGGAAAGGCATTGGAGACATCAACAAAGGCTGCATAGAGGGGCTCACCACGTGAGCGGGTGGTCTCAATCAGGGTGCGGAGGACAAAAGCATTATTGTTAGTGCGGTAGCCATTCTGCGAGGGAGGAATGATACCAGCCTGACCCAAAGCACGCCGGAGTTTCAGGTGGACAAGGAGGGATGCAAACTTGAGGATGCAGCTCTCCAATGCAATGGCCCGGTAGTTAACAGGATCAGAGGAGTCCTTACCTATCTTGGCAAGAGCAATGATAATCGCAATCAGCCAGGATGAGGGAATCTCCCGCCCGGACACCGCACGCTGGAAGAGAGGGAGGAGCACATCATTGTCAATACCCATGAGCAGATTGTAGGTAGCCAAATCCACCCCCGTTGAGTTGGAGTGGTCCGTCACCTCCAGATAAGTATAACGCCCTTAGGCGAGAGTCTTACGTTCACACGAAAGAGCACGACAAAGGCTATGCGATTGTGTACTCGTAGTGTAAAAGAACTACAGTAATTTATGTAATTCGACTAGTTATAGTAATCAAAATGATATCTAATCGTAAGATAAGATAAGATAAGAGTCGCGATGCAACAAAAGTTAAGGCGCGGCCGGAAGGGAATCAGGCAAGATGGGGAGGAGGCGTTACACCCTCCCCCACTAGATTAGTACCTAGGGTACTAATCGAACGATATGATGGGATAAATCCCCAATAAGACGTATTACTGGGGGGATTATGCATCAGATTCATCCATCTGGGGAGACGTATCTCCAGATGATGAAGATGGTCCTGCGGGAGCAGGTCCAGATGAAGAATGAGCTGGAACAGTGGCTCCAGCAGCGGTGTTGTTTGTCATCGACGAAGTCGATGCAATAGATGAAGCCTGTGGCACAGGCACAGGCGGCGGGTTGAATACTTGCGGTGCCATAGGCACCACCGTTGGAGTAAGCTGGACATCAGTGATGGCCGGCGGACGATTGTCTATTGTACCCATCCATAAGGGTACGATAGTGATCGTTGATCCCAGCAGGGAGACGAAGATGAGGGGGCATACGTCCCCTGAGTATTGAAGCAGCTAATGCTGCTTCCGCATTACGCGGATTGAATGTTTGCAGCCAGGTGGCTGCATACAAAGCGGAATCTTCGAGATCCGCAACAGAGATTCCTTGCTCAGCAAAGAATTGGGCAACATCCTCAATGGTGCCATTGAGGTAATTAGCGAACAATGTTCGCGGCGGAGGAGGCGAGGCGATTGTAATTCGCCCCGTAGCCACTAAAAGGCGATAATAATGGTGACGGAGGATAACCTCCGACGCCAACAGCAAATATCTGGACGATACGTCCAGAGGGGTTCCAGAAGGCGGATCAGGCCGCCTGGGATTGATCAGCTGGCATCCACGAATGGAGCGCTCGCTTACTGCACCGTCTTCACGGTACACGATGCCCGAAGGGCGCATGGTCAACCCTTGTGGGGTGACAAGATATGCCGCCCAGGCATCAGCCGTACCATGTCGGGACGGCGGTGAGAGTTCGGCTCGCAGTGCAGTGCCCGCAGGAGCCATTCGAATGGATGAGGGTCCGGCAGCAGTACTGCTGGACCAGCCTACAGGGGCGGGCTTCATACGGCCTTTCCCTTTTTTCTTCTTTTCTCGTTGAGCTCTAAGCTTAACTTGTTTGCCCACACTCTCGGGAAACATTTCACGAGATATTTCTTGTAAGACTTCGACATAATTGTCGAGGTCTTCTGCCGATAACATAGTTGTTTTCGGTGTTTGTGATGAATCATTTTCATCATATTTCTCCAGTATTACTGGGAAATGGTGCGGAAAGCTCCTTGCGGAGCGTTGTAATTCTGAACGAAGATGTTCTTTGTCCACTATCGTCTCGATTTCCACTATTGGAATTTCGTTATTTTTCGACTTCTTTGAAGTTGAAACTGCAGCTAGTCACTCTTTACTAGCTTGCGTTTCCGTTCTTCGGAATTTCCCGTTAAGGGTTTCCTTTTTCATTGCGGTTCTGCGCGCAAATTCCATTGCGTCCTCCCCCACGGAAAGATATGGTGCTACCTTTCCTTTGATAAGGATTACATCCTTATCAAAGTCGAGTTGTATTCCATGCTTACGCATGAATTGCGTTCCTAGGATCGCATCGTATCTATTGACATTTATAATGTCGAAGTATACTTTTTCATCAATACCTCCATAGGAGGTATTTACACTCGTGCCAAAATTGAATTTGGCTTTACTTCCTACCGTTCCTAGTTGTAGTGAATGCTGATCAGCTAGCTGATGAGCTTTTATGTTCGCTATGCAAACAAACGAGGGGCTTAATGCCTCTATTGTGCATCCGGAGTCGAATAGCGTAAACGCTTCGACTCCCCCGATATTTACTATCGCTGTCATTGGACGACGATCTTTCGCTGGACCTCTATTTGGTCGCAGCATTTGTTTACTTGAAGTTTGAAAACCTTTACCTTTTTCAGGTTTTGGTTCTTCGTCTTCATGGTGACTGATAGCAGTCAACCGATCTTCATTCATTATGAATGAATGATAGTGAGGATCTATGGATAAGAATAAATCATCATCCATATCCTCTTCTATGCAGACCGGTGGTCCGCAATCATCTAATGGATTTTCAAAATCCTCAGAATCGGTCTGAACCGGTTCCATTATGCGACCATAGTAGTCGCTAAAGTCATCGTCGTCGTCATATAGTCGACCGACATATTCATCCTCGTATGGTTCGAGGGTGTATTCTCCTTCGGACGATTCCTCGTCATTAGGATCAGTTATGTTCGGAGATTCATCATTTTGAATCTCTTCTTCGACTATCGGAGGAGATTCTATCTCCTCTTGTTCATCCTCTTCTTGGATGACATACATGCGGGGTTGCCCGTATCGTTCACAAGTAGGGTCATTTGCAAAATGTCCCGGTTTGCCACATCCGTAGCAGAGTTTTCTAGTGCTTGTGTCACTAGACGGTTTAGGTCTTGAACTCTTAGAGTTCGTTACCTGTCCCGTGCTTCTGAGTGTATTCTCAGTGCGTACGGGCTTTGATTTATTATTGGAGAAGCGATGCTTCACCAGTTGAAATGGTCGTCCTTTGACGAGCACTGGACCATATTTATATGGTCCTGTACTACCACTTGGTTGTACTTTTGCTTCACGGCGTATTCGCTTAGTGATATATTTCGAGTCTTCAGAGCTCGGTTTCTTACGTGAAGTCACATAGTAATCTTCGAGATGACGATTGTCCTCGAGTCTAGTAACCGCTTTGACCATCGTTCTGAGTTTAGCATACTCTGGAACGATGCCTTGGTTCGCTAGATGTTTCAGTATCGTAATGGGTAACCCATTAATGAATTGATTGCGCATCGCAGCCGAATTAGGCGGCTGCTGCATCCTTGCCGCCCATCTTAATAGGGTGGCGTGATAATCTCGTACGCCTTTAGCGGGTGAGTATATTACTTGTTCAAACTGCTGAGCAGCTTGATGTATTGTAGATGCTTGTACGCATCTATCGAAGATTCCTATTATGGTGTCTTCGAATTTCCAGGATATTGTGATCCTATGAGGTCCATCGACTTTGTCGTTGTACCAATCAAGGGCTTTGTCCTTGAGGAATAACCCCAATACCTGGAGGCGTGTTTTATCGTGGTCTTTACCACAATAGCGATTTACAGCCATCCATCTGAGAAGGATGGCTAACCATCTCTCGAAAATTTCTACGTCTGGCGTACCATCGTATGCCTCAGGCGTTGGGAGCTTGATATTCTTAGCTCCATCTGTATTTGTGACGGGTTTCCCCACTGCATGACGTACCATACGTTGATACACTCTGTGTACCTGGTGTTTCCATCGGGCACAACATTCGTCATCCCCTGTTTTCTCTCGCAGTTTAGCTGCAAGTTTTCGTTGCAGCTTACGCTGTTGCGATTTACTAAGATTTGCCTGTGGTTGAATTATATAATTCACCCAGGAATCGTTAGATGAGGAGTCAGAATCAGACTCCTTTTCGTTATTGTCTGATGATTCATCAGACCAAGGCGTACCTTTACGCTTCTTGTCTCTATCGCTAGAGTCAGAGCTGTCGGAGTTATCATCAGGATCTCCAGGTGTGCCGGAGGCATACCTAACTCTGCCACCCTTGTAGGGTTGCGACGATTGAGCTTGCTTTGAGGAGGTATTATTATACTCCCAATCCCAAACTTCTCGTGGAGTAGTTAGTTTGTCAATGGGGATGCCGTTGTCATTGAATCCTACCATCTGGTCAGGGAATGCATCCGGTATCATACTGGATGTTCTGAGACTATAGTTGTGTTGTCTCTGAATCGCTACGCAACTTTCCCAATCGCTCGTTATCCCGTTCAGGAGCGGCATACTAGGCGATCTTATCGCCGTCAGTGCAGTATTATTCTGTACTTCATTTATCAGTGGTACCAGTGTTGGTACTACTATTGGCGATGCCTGTACTATTGTAGCTGGCAGTGTTGGTAGTACTACTGTTTGTGGTACTGCTTGTTGTATTGTTACTGGTGGGATCACCGTAGTAATTGGCTCTTTCTTTACAGAAGCCTTCATTTTAGCAGGTACTGTTTGTACTTGCTGTGTAAGAGTTACCAGAGGTAACTGTTGTTGTGCGGGTGGTACTACTGTATGTAGTACCATTGTGCTCGGACCAGGTCCTTGCGTGTTTTGTTGACGAACGGCTTGTGTCATTGTCTGTGTTTGCGCCATACGTACCGTTATCGGTGCTGACTGCGCTATCGTTTTCGTTTGTATTCCTTGTGTAGGAATACTAACATCAACCAATGGTTGGTTTTTACAATAATGTTCATTCAATTCTTGAATGAATGCTTTGTGAGCTTTGATAAGGGACTCATTTCTCAATGGTCCCACTATTGTTGACTCTGTCCGTTGGATGGGGTCATTCTTCCGTATACTAATTGTAGGCGGAGTAGGTAACGATCTCGGTCCTCTTGGGGCCGGAGACATTCTTCCTGTGAAGATGTTTTTGCCTTATTACTGGAGAGTAATGAAGCGTCTGGGGTTCATTTGATTTACCCATTGTCGAGTTTGATAAGTCGATGACTGGGCTTTCATTTGCATGAACTCCTTTATTTGGCGTTTTGTTTGTTTGGGAAGTTTGATTCTTCCTTATCGTTACAAAGTTGCCAAAGTTATTATAGGGATCGCTTTGGCGATCACCTTCTTCTACAACCTCGGTTTCAAGGTTGTCAAATAGACCTTCACCTTCAGGTGGGTCTATCGGATGAATGAATCCGTATGCCATATGTTATGTATTGGCTTGAAAGATTCTTTAGGTCTCCAATCTCGGGCACCTGGTGGTTCGTATATTCCCATTGTTTGACGGAACGGATGTGTGGTAGGCTTTATGCCTTCCCAACGACTTGTTTGTTCAGTTGTCAGGCGGTAATGCCGCCTGTAATACCGCTGGTGTTACTGCTGGCGGTCGGGCTACGGGCATTGCTATGCTTGTAAGGTTACCAGTATCTGGTAACGGTCTGGACTTACTCATTCCGGATGGTCCGGACCAACGTTCTACCGCGGTAGCTATACGGTTTAGTGCTTGCGCACCTTGTCCATAGAACTGCGATAGTTCTTGCATGGCCTCCTTGAGGTCATTCATGTCTGCGAAGCCTTTATTGCTAAAGGCTCCCTGAGACTCATTAGACTCAGATAGTTTATCGTGCGTCGTATTCGACGCACGCTCACGGATGTCTTTGACATCACTTACATTCTGCCTGTCGTTAGACGGCTCAATTTCAGGACTTTGTCCTGCATACGGTGGTAGTCGTGAACTATGACTACCGTCGTGTGAATTTATTGGTGACGTGGCATCACCATGTTGTGAGTGGCGATTGCTCGCATCTCGTTGGGACTTCTCTGAGTTCCTGTTTTGGTCCATGTGATCGAACTTTTGTTGATTTTGCTTGGCGCTTTTGATGCGGAGTAAGAGTGGTGATAATTGTTTAGATTACTTTATAATTCTAGTCGAGTAGTTATTACTTCTCGTAGTTTTGTGCACACAATCTTTTAATAAAGATTTTTGATGCTCAAAAAAGTATAACGCCCTTAGGCGAGAGTCTTACGTTCACACGAAAGAGCACGACAAAGGCTATGCGATTGTGTACTCGTAGTGTAGAAGAACTACAGTAATTTATGTAATTCGACTAGTTATAGTAATCGAAATGAATAGAATAGAAATGATATCTAATTGTAAGATAAGATAAGATAAGAGTCGCGATGCGACAAAAGTTAAGGCCGCGCCATAAGGCGCGGCCGGAAGGGAATCAGGCAAGATGGGGAGGAGGCGTTACATAGTGTTTACAAAGTGTTTACCATTCAAGTGCCCTCAAGCCTTTGTGTTGGGCCACTGCCACGCGCTTATAAGGATGAGCTGCACATCTTTCAGCATACTGTTTGCAGTCCAGCATGTTGACTGACACTGTATAAGATTGAGCCAAATAAGCTAACAATCAGTGGTGTAAGTGTAACGATCCAAGTCAATGGCAGCAAGCTGTCAAATAATTAAGTAGTGTGCAATAAAGGAAGCACAAGGGCGTCTGAGACTTTGGCATGGAAGGCCGGGCCTTCTGTCCACTACCAGCTCAAAAACCTTGCAAAAAACTTGTTTGCTTTCTGTTGACTCAGACATTCTAAATTCTGTGTTGCAGCAGCAGGCTCAACAACCTGGTTGATTAACATTGCGTGCCAAATTACTTGGTTCTACACTAGATGCAAACATGTTGCTATCGTTTGGAGTAAAAAATAAGTGGGAACTTAAAAGTACTAGTGGACGATCACTTATAACAGTGGGAAAGATCATATCAATAAGGCAGCAATGCCGGGACGCCGTTTCAATGGAATGACATCATCAAAAAGTCAACTGCGTTGGCACCTGCGTCGTTGATGGCAGTGGGAAATCAACTGCGCCGGTCCTTGCCCCCGGTGTAACAAGTACATGTGTGAATAGTCTTGTTTCAAGCGTTCCCGAATTTCTACAAGACGCAATGCGGTCGACAAGCCTAAACGTCCGACATCCTTTTCGTTCAAGGTTTGGGAGCGCTGAAGGATCGAGTTCAACGCCGGGGCGATCCAGTGAGATATGCTATATTTTCTTGCCACCACCACCTTCTCGACTGGGTCAACAGCGATGTCGGTCATCATTTCGATTGCATGTGCTCTGACTGCATCCATACACCATTGGTCGGCCAGTTTGAGAACAGAAAGCCATTCATGGAAAGACAAGACTTCCAGACGACCGATTACCTTACTATATCTCGAGTTAGCGCACGTACAAAGAGGAGAACCATCATCGACTCACGGAGGGCACAAAACTCGTAGAAGCTGACGGAAATCCTGTTTCGAGACTCCTTCCAAGTGGATAGGACTTTCGTCGGACATTCCTTCGATAGCTCCATCGGATGGAAGTGGCATCTCTAACATCCCTTTGAAAACTTCGGACTGGCTGGAAAGGAAGTGCATTGGAATCTGGAACAATCGGTTATCCACCTGAATCTTTCGTGAGCTACTATCTATTCAGAATCGCGAAACGCCTTAATTACCAGAAAAATCTTGGTCGGCAAGTAATAAGAGGCATCCCTCTGAAGCTTGTCAGGATCCGGGGTACCAGCGATTTTCTCCCTATCTGGTATAACCGCAGCGTGGTAATTGTAAAATGGACCAGCATAACTCAGAGGGCTTGGGGAAAGAGACATCACTGGCGATGCAATAGAGAAAGAAGTAGGTATGAGTTTAACAACGAATGTTAAATAGCATGGTTACTGCGCTGCAGGTTCTAAAAACGACATGGAGTTCGAAGGCTTTTGCAATGATGATAATCGATGTGATTAGCTGCGGATAAAAGATTTACTGTGTGATTGAGAGTTCTCGCCTGGATCTATCTAGTATCGATAGGAACGGGCCTCGAGGACTACATTTCATTAAAGTGCGAGTTCACATGGTGTGCAACAGCCACTTCATCACCCTCGAACTCGTAACAAACTGGGCAGACTTGAATAGCTGAGTTGGATGAAGCTATTTCGCTGTGCTCCGCAATCTGTTCGCAGCTGCTACGCTCGCCCATTTCGTCAGATGGTGATGAGTCGGGAGGAAAGAAATCCGCTAGACTGAACCCCGAAGGAGCCTTGTCTTCACGGAAATCATGGTAAAGGGCGGGCCGAATAGAAGTACTAAGGTTTCCACTGTTCCTGCTCAAACTCTCGGTCCCGACTCTTGCCTCCGCTTCTGTGACTACACGCTGTACACGACCAACCCGGCCGTCAGCCAATCTAACCTTAACACCTCGATGATGGTCTCCGCTTGTCAATATCTCTGCAACCGTTCCCTGTACTTGACGACCGGTCGGCTGGTCAATTTTCAGGATGATAGATACGTGAGCACCGGTGACAACCTGATGAGCACTGGGGACATTGGACGACGAGCTAGGGATATTTTCGCCCTGTCCTCGGCCGCCTCTGTTTCCAATACCTCTTTGGCTAGTTTGTCCATTCCGACCTTGGCGATTTCGAGGACGTTGTGGCATGAGACAGAAGCGCCTTAGAAGCGCCCGACTGCGTGCGATTTCCTGCGATTTCCTGCGCTCTATTCAACATCTATTGCTTTACAGCGCATTCTTTCTTCTAGTATAACGATCGAAGTCGAAGATTAGTTTTTCTACCTGGATGCGCTTCCCAGTGATTTCTGTATGCCACCGCAATAGAAAGATGACTAGATGTGGAGAAATGTTTCTCGTAGTACACGTTCATTCTCATGTCAATCTCTTAGCTGGCTGCTTCTATCCTCGAGGCAGATATGCATACCATGGAACTAAAGCACAGAACCAGCAACTTGGGGACTTGTGAGTATATAACTGCTCACATCTATCTTCCCAGTTGGCCATACTTTCTCCCAAGTCAAAGATGTTCGTCGAGATCACACTGGCAAATGATGTCGATGGGTTTTCACCACTGGTCCCGGACACCAAAGACTACGAATCACCCACCAAAGCCACAACGCCGTTCATCCCATCGACATCGCTCCCAGAGGCGAAAACGGAGCCTGTGACGCCGATCCAGCAGTACCCCAGGGACTACTCGTTCTATTTTGATCACAAGATTTTTCTGGTTGGTGTTCTCTTTTTCCTTGTCGATCCGAGACTCACAACCTGCTCATTTGGGGGCTAGGTGGAGGGATGTTTATTTCGGATCCCCTTGAACATTCTGGCAGCAGAATCTGAGGTTTTCCGTGACATGATGAATCTGCCAGCACCTCTTGACGCAGAGGGTTCATCTGATGAAAATCCCATTCTTCTCGAAGATGTATCGCAAGAAGACTTTCGGCAGCTCTTGAGGGTCCTTTCTCCTCCGTGAGTGAAATGTCCTTCTCTGTTCTATTCATAGCTCAATGGATGGTTATAGGCAAAAGTTCAGAGAGCCTAATCCGAACCTATCATTCTCTGAATGGACGTCAGTCTTAAAACTGGCGGACAAGTACTTGATGGACGTGGTCAAAGAACACGCGATCGAGACAATGAGCAGTCTCCCAAACATCGATCCCGTTGATAAAATTATAGTCGCTAACAAGTACAATGTTCGCGCCTGGCTCATCCCATCCTTCAATTCGATTCTCCAGCGCTCCCAATCATTGACACTGCACGACTTGGATCGATTGGGTCCACAGACTTTCGTGCGCCTTGTAGGGATTCGTGATCGAACTCGTGATCGAATTCAGCCGAATGCATTCGGCGGCAGCGTTGGCAGTCGCTGGGAACTACTACATCAAAGAGACACCACTTCTTTTGACTTTACTGGAACGATTGAACAAGAAATTTTACGAGCAGACGGTGTGTTCTAATTACTTTCAGTACACTTCTTCCAATACTGAGGGATCTTTCTGGTGTAGCTGTAGTCCCACCCACCAGTCCCTGGGGAACCTCGAGGAAAAAGAAAGCAACTCGAGGACTCCATGTTACGTAGTTCGGTACTGCCCAGAGTTATGTGAATACATCCACTTTACATGCGATGGTCCAGGAACTTGAATGACACGGAACCTCGAACGAGTTAGCGTATGGACTGTACCGATTTCATGCTCAATTACCGTGATCAGTACCGACTTCATGCTCAATTACCGTGATCAGGAAACAATTCATGTACACCAATGTATTCCCAAAAAGTCACTCTCCTCTCTAGTTACACTGAGATACTATTTCCAGTCTATGCCCGTTGTATTTACATTCCACTAAAGAAAAAGCTGCTACCCATGTCGAATGGTAACTTATCCCGACACGGCGGTCAAGGGAAGGAAGCAATCAATCAACGCGTTGGAAGCACCATCTTGAGAGTTATCGGTGGAAGCGGTGAATGATTCTAACAGTTGATTCAGGGTCGAGTTATCACTTGCAGTACCGGTGAGACTGCTAACAAGCTGTTGCTGACTACTTTGAGCGGAAGCCAGCTACACAGCGAGGACGAATCAATAGACGCGGAAACAGAAAGCATGCAAAGACGAACCAATGCGAGTTGAGGTTGTGCGAAAGAACCCGAGTCAGCTATCCCAGCCGCCATTTGGATTTGAAGGGCGGACGCTGATGGTTGATTAATTTAATGTTGCTTTGGAGAAAGATGAACTTACTGTTCAAGAATTGAGACAATCTAGTAATACCGTCCTGGACGTCACTGGCAGCACCTCCGGAAGCAAGGAGCGATTGGATGGTAAGGACTGATGCTTGCTGACCGATACCAACAATGACATTGGCCTGTAAGCCAGCTGCCAAGCTCTGGTCACCTTGGTCACAAGGGCGCGTACGAGTAGCGGACGCAGCGGTAGTAGTTCCAGAAGCAGTTGAGTTGGACGTTGCAGTGGAGCTGGACGTCGCAGACGAATTAGACGCCGCACTCGAGTTGGACGTTGCAGAAGCAGAATTAGAGGATTTAGCCACAGCATTACCCTTCTGGTTCTTTCCAGCCCTAGCAGCTATAAGCTCCCGACGGCCTAACGGAGTAGCTTCAACTACTGCAAGAGCCAGGAACACAGCGAGGACAAAGACGTTCAAACTGAAACGCATGACGAAGAAGCAAGCAAGAACAACAAGGGCTGTTTAATGAAGGAGAACCCTAAATATGCTCTGTTGAGGAAAGAAAATCGATCGTCAGCGTCCATCTTGGTGTTGAAAGTGGATACACGAACTCTCAGAAGCAGGCAAGAAAGATACTGGAAAAGTACTCTGAGGCGGGGAAGGGAAAGAGGAGAAGAACACAAAGAGCCTAGCTCTGTTGAAGGGGGGTGAAATGAAGGTGAAATGGATAAACCCCTTGTGAAGCGAGATTATATATCTTTGTCCTTTTACTTAATGGAGCATACAAGGAAGCACACTCACTGCATGGTATGAGTTTCCATGGTCATTTTCCATCAGTTTAAACTGATTTTGTTTATGTAAAGCATGTTCAGCAACTCGCAAAACCTAAAATTGAATGGTTGGAGTAGTGTTACGTTCCTCAGCCAATCAGATCCAACGCGTTGTACTTGTTGAGCAGCTCTTCTGAAAGTTAAATTTTGGAGTGCTCGCCTGGGGTCAGAAGAAAACCGGAGCTTATGAACCTGCCAGGCATGCTTATAATGACACCTCTACTTTTTTTGCTCCAGATTTGACAAAATGTGAACTGTGGTGAGCGCAGGTCTAAATATAAACGCGGTAGTCTCTTGGTAGCTTCATTCAAATTTCAAAGTCAATATTGAATAACAAAATATCAGGATCGCCGCCATGAGTAAGCTGGTAGCAACATGGTTATCATACTTACTCTCTGGTTGTTGTAAAATGGGTCCTGTAGTAGCTAGCGTATGGGAACGGTCTACCAATAGCGTTCCTGCCCTTCATCAGTCTTCACGTCGTCGCACCTGGTACCATCGAGAAGCTATGTATTTGCTATGTATTCACTTTGCATGGTTACACATTGGGCCTATCGAGGCTAGAGAGCGGCACTGAAAATTACTCTTTCTTAAGCGGGTCGTAAAATCTTTCACGTCAAGTTGCATTCTAATCAACTGAGATTCTTATGATTTAAAGCAGTCAATGTTCGTATCCGTCTCGGCCAGGAACAACCCCATACGCAGGTCCTCCCTTGCCAAACATTTGCTGCAAATCCGCAACGAGCTGTTCTGGTTGCTCAAAAGCCGCAAAATGGCCGCCTTTACTGTGTTCCGCTTCGAAAACAACATTTCCAACATACGAATACCAGCTGTGGCTCACTAAGTACCGTCATCCAATGAAAATTTTAGCTTACATACCTCTTGGGGATGCGTGCAAGCTCTTTTGGGAAGAGTGAACTACCCAGTGGAATCGTCGGAGGGGGCACATCATCCATCCGCTCTGTGTACTCATAGTAAATTCTGGTGGAGGCCGCAGGACCAGCGCGGGAGAACCAATAGATTGATACCCAGGTAAGGACTGCTCCAACGTTGTAAGCCATAGTTCAAGATTTAACCGAGTATGCAACCTTCATCGTCGGTCCACGGATAATTATCAGTCCATCCCACAAGCTTCTCATATATCCATGCGAGCAATCCAACAGGGGAATCCGCTAAGCTATATCCTAATGTCTGAGGCTTCGTAGCCTGTTCTTTAAAATATCCAGAGTCGAACCGCTGATACTTTTTGAAGCGTTCGAGTCCTTCCTTATCAGCAGGGGTGTAGCTAGATTCATCGGTAGGAGGAGGAGAGTTTCTGTGAACGCATCAGCGAAGTCTCGTGCGTAAACGATGAGGTGCAGTACAAGAGGAGATGCGTATGGAGGAAATTAGTATGCCAGGCCTTGGAGTGCTTTCCCCCGTACGTATAAGCAATTTGACGAGTAATCTGGAATCAAGTTAGGTACGTGAATCCGCGTGAAGTTGACAGATACTGACAGCGACTCCCCAGTCCCCCCTTGTGTCACTAGGGATGAAAATGTTCAAGTGTAATTACCCGATTCAGCCCAAGATCTAATTTCCGGCGCTTACCGTATTCGTTGTATCCGAGGGCAAGCATCAACTTGTGCGCAACCTAAACGCGATCAGACCAAGCGCAGGATAGGCAAATTAGCGTTCTTACCTCAGCATACTGCTTGATCGAAAACCCCTTCTTCTTTGGTCCTTCAGAGAATCCATACCCAGGCAGACTTAGGGCCACAACATCGAACGTAGGTAGTTGAGAGCTTTCGTGTGCTTTCGTTAATAAAGGAATAATCTTCTGTGCTTCAAAGAATCCTCCTGGCCCTGTACGTATGCAGTCAGAACTTTTCATGAAAGGTCCGATTCCAAATTGTTACTTGCATCCATGCACAAACAGAAGTGGTAGCCCTTGTCCCTCCTTCTCGCTCTTTTTATGGACATAGTGTATATTCAATCGTCTACCTCGATATCACGTGTAAATTGCGGTAGTGCTT
Organism: Rhodocollybia butyracea; assembly: GCA_015501585.1. NCBI lineage: Eukaryota > Fungi > Basidiomycota > Agaricomycetes > Agaricales > Omphalotaceae > Rhodocollybia > Rhodocollybia butyracea. Next base: position 438,333 of record JADNRY010000020.1, read on the forward strand.
CGTTAAGTTGCTGTTCTGCCTTTCTCCAATCGAAGCCATCGCGCCATCGAGCAACGAGCCTCTTAATGTCAGCCAATGGCGAACCGTATGCCCATCCAGTGCCATCCAGCTCATCAGGAAATGCTGTGAGCTCGAGCCTGGATTTAAGAGCGGAGAGAGCAGAGGCAGAAACCGAAATCTGGAAAGCCGACATGTTGGGGAAAGGAGCAACTGGGAAGGTGATCTTTTAAACCTGTCTGCCTCTCCAGACGTACGCCATGCTTCTCTCGGCCCGGCAGTTATCTCCTCCCTTCTCCTCCCTGCGGTATACATGATTGAGGAGTGAGTCATACTAACTCAGACGACTATATGCAACCTGATGACAATGTTTGAATGTACTTATCTGAGCCCATTGCATAAGGAGTCATATCAACTGTACTTATTAACGTGTATTCAATTGCACATGCAGGATACTCACAGTCACTAGGCGAACAAGCTTGTATTTATTATATTACATCACTGGCAAGCCGCAAAGCAGAATCTACTGTGTTACACTTGTTCAAGTTGTTAAGTTCCGTATCCATCTCGGCCGGGAACAACACCATATGCTGATCCTCCTTTCCCAAACATCTGCTGCAAATCCGCAACCAGTTGTTCAGGCTGCTCTAATGCCGCAAAATGTCCGCCGACGTTGTGCTCTGCTTCGAAGACAACATTTCCCACGTGAGGATACCAGCTAGTGGTTGACGGTAAGTATTGCTATTCAATGAAGAGTAGAGATAACATACCTCTTTGGGATGCGTCCAAGTTCCTTTGGGAAGTTGGAGGTACCCAGAGGTATGCTTGACGGGGGAGTATCACCCACTTCTTGCCTGGTGCGCATAGCCTCATAGTAAATTCTGATAGAGGCTGCAGGACCAGAGCGAGAGAACCAATAGATCGATACCCAGGTAAGGACTATTCGAATATTATAAGTCATAGTTTGAGATTTAGCTGAGTGTACAACCTTCATCGTCAGTCCACGGATAACTATCAGTCCATCCGACAAGCTTCTCATAGATCCATGCGAGTAGTCCGACGGGAGAGTCCGCTAAGCTGTATCCTAATGTCTGAGGCTTTGTAGACTGTTGTATGAAATATCCGGACCCGAACTGGTCAAAATTCTTGAAACGTTCAAGTCCTTCCTTGTCCACAGGGGAATATTTACTAGATTCGTCGTCAGGAGGAGGAGAAGTTCTGTAAATATATCAGTCAACGCTAACGTAGAAACATTGGGTAGATTTACAGGAGGAAATTAGTATGCCATGCTTTAGAGTATTTTCCTCCGTATGTATAGGCAATTTGACGTGTAATCTTTCAAAATCAAGTCAGATTGAAGTCCTCAGATATTCGAAACTTACTGACAGTGCTTCCCCAATCCCCCCCTTGCGTCACTAGGGATGAACGTAAGGTTGATTACCAGATATAAACTGAGTTCTGGCACTCACCATATTCATTGTATCCGAGGGCAAGCATCAACTTGTGCGCGACCTAACCACGATTAGACCAAACACCAGATGAGTAGATCGGCGTTCTTACCTCAGCATACTGCATAATCGAAAACCCCTTCTTCTTCGGTCCTTCAGAAAATCCATATCCAGGCAGACTTAGGGCCACAACATCAAATGTAGGTAGCTCAGAGCCTTCATGCACTTTCGTCAATAAAGGAATAATCTTCTGTGCTTCAAAGAATCCTCCTGGCCCTATACTTATGCAGTCAGAACTTGCACGTTTATGAAAGGTCCAAAGCCTTTGCTACTTGCATCCATGCACAAACAGGAGCGGTAACCCTTGCCCCTTCTCGCTCTTCTTATGGACATAGTGTATATTCAGAACACCGAAACCGTCTACCTCGATATCGCGTGTAAATTGAGGTAGCGCGTTGAGTTGCTGTTCTGCCTTTCTCCAATCGAAGCCATCGCGCCATCGAGCAACGAGCCTCTTGATGTCAGCCAATGGCACTCCGTATCCCCAACCAGCGTCATCCAGCTCATCAGGAAATGTTGTGAGCTCGAGTCTGGATTTGAGAGCAGAAAGAGCAGTAGCAGAAATCGAAATATGGAAACTCGACATATGGGGGAAAAGTTTAGGGAAGATGGGGTGGCTCACAAGAACGTATTTATACTTGCTTCGGCTCCGAACCTAGATGGCTATCGACTCGACCGGCATTCTTTTAAAAGTAACATATTCTCTCGAAGGTCACATTTGGTAAGCAAATTGACCACTCCTCCTCAATCAAATCTTCCGAAAGTCAGGCAAAGTTTCCTAGTACGGGCCTGGGATCCCACAGTACCATCGAGCACCGGTGTGGTCTATATCTTTCTAAAAATTCAGTGCAGAAATCGACATCGGTGATGAAGGATAGCGAGATAATATTATCAAACAGCATGAAAGAGAAGGTGTGCCTATCGCTATAACCAAACCTGGAATCCAATTGATATCTTGCTTACGCCTCCCGCCAAAACCTCACTGTAAGACAATCAGCCACTCGCCCGCGGCAGAAGTATTGCACTCAGGATGCTCCCGGATTCAAGCAAAGCTACGCTAAAATGGTGGGTGCCGGGAGTTCCACAGGTCACGGCGGGTACGCAGCTGAAATCTGGTCTCGATGGTGTAAAGTCTTGCAGAGGCCGAGTTATAAATTGAGCAAGCTTTGCGCCTCTACGTTGTAACAGTTGGAGTGCAGAATCTTACGTAAGTTCAACTTTGGCTTACTTTGAGCGGACAAACAACGGTCCGGGGTTCGCGCACTTGAAAAACTTGGAAAAACCCCAGTCTCCACGCACATAAACCCTAAGCCGAATTATGCTTAGTGCTAAGTTCTATTGCTGCCAGATACTTAGCAAAAGCCACCGCTCAGCGAACGAGAAATTTTTGTTCAATTTCAACGGCTATTTACTTGCTTTTCTTCTCTTTCGCTTCCTCAGGATCTGTTGGAGCCTTGGCTCCCTCTAGATCTAAACCAAGTCCCTCACTTTCTGCTTCTCCAGAAGACCCTATAGAATCAATGGACGAAGATATTGACCCAGGCGAATCCCCGTCCCCTTCAGTTGCAGAAAGATCCGATATCCAGCTCCCTGCCGTAGGTGTCAGCTCCCCGTCTGACGGTGTGTCATTATCTTTTGTAGGGTGACTCTCTATTGAGAGATGATGGCTAGAGGAGGCAGAATTTACGGTAGATGCGCCTGCACTTTGAAATTCTCCAAACTCGCCAAACTCGCCGAAGTTGTCATCAAACGCGCTGTCGTCAAGGTTGTCTATACCCTCCAGAGCCATGTCATCGGAAAAAGAGGAAGAGAACGACGAAAAGGGATCTTCCGAACTCCCGGAACCAGATGAACTTGGAGCAGTAAATGGGCCAAAGTCGTCCTGGGCCTAGTCAGCAATGTGTTGGTAGAATGACGTGGAATACACACATCAGCGAAGGGGTCTTTCAGGTCCACCCCTCTCTCCCTCGTGTGAGAACTAGACTCAGGATCAAATGCATCCTGATTATGCATCAGAAGAACGTTCGCTTCAACAGAAGCGGAGCTCACATCAAAGCCTCCCATACCCAAAGGTCTCCGTTCAGACATGGTTGAGAAAGTGCTTGACTGAGATAACCACCCTCCGTCGTCGTCGTCATCGTCGTCGTCACCAAATCTTCTGAGCTTTAAAGAGAGAGAGATAAGCGACGTCTACACAAATGTCGCATGAAAAGCGTACATGATGTCCCGAATCGTCGTCGTCATCGTCCATCGTTGTCGGTGCAACTCCGAAATCTGCACTGCCCTCCCGTCTTGGTTTACCCGTGATAGAACGATGGAATTCACCGCGGAGCTCGCCACTATCGATATCATCTACAGCACAATCAGTTTGAGGATCCCTCAAAAGCACCTTTGAGACGTCACCTGCGGGTTGAATACCACCACCCATCTCCTCCTCATCTACTTTCCATTTGCCCGGACCTTTTTCCCCGTTTACACCACCGCCCATCCCCGTTGCGGGTTTTCCACCACCAAGCAGTCGCGTATCCCGCACCTTCGTCTCCCGGTATCTCCCTGTAACGTACTCTTCCCAACTTCCCTTTCCATCCTCCGTTTCTGATCCACTCGGAGCATACTGCATAATTTCCTCGCATAGTGAAGTAGGATACCGATCTAGAGCTGTGAGTACGTCTTCAGAGATGAGTGTAAGATGGCCCATATAGCCAAGACGTGGTGTACGAGGTTTAGCGCTCTCTTCGTCATTCCACCTTTGGCCTTCGACGATCCGATGCATGAGTTTCGCATCACGAAAAACGGAAAGGATGAGCTCGCGGTTGTATCCTTTACTACCCTCAGTGTTCTCCGTGTTCGTGAGTTTCTCATGATCATCACGGTCACGGTAATGTGAGCCATTATCCACTCGGCCATTTAGAATCTGATGGAGAATGTCGTACACTGCATTGTGCAAGAAATTATTCCAAGGAAATTCGAAGAAAAGATCCTATAACTGGCGTGAGTTCAAATACACAATATATAGCGAGCGAAGCTAACCAGTAGAACACCCATCAGATTTAGCTCTAAGAACCGCTTCTTTAGTCTTTCCCCGACCACCAGTGGCTCCGGATTTGAAGCAGTCGGCAAAGTTGGTCGCCGTGAATTCCTGCGTGATTGTGATCTGGGCGCTTGCGTCTGCTCTGTAACAGTGGGTGGACTAGATGTCTCATTCACATCACTTGCCTCAGACGCGTGCATATCAACCTCGGGAGAGGACGGAGGAGGCTCTATCGTTGTCGAGTGCATCTGGGGTTCGTCGTACATAGCTATCTCCTCCATATCCATACTATCGTCCTCCGAACTAGACATGTCTTCGTCCTCATCTGAGTCCAACAATGAAGACGTATTGGACGTCGATGATGCACCGGTAACGGGAAGTTCCAAGGCTGGCTCGATCTCCGTGTCCATCTCATCTCTACCCTCGTGACGGTCGTCCCCATCATCATCTTCGCCACCCATTGAAATTACCCTCGCAAGCTCTTCCAGACCACCAAGACCACCCTGGAGCCGTCCTTCAGAGTCATATAGATGTTGATATCTGGTTGCAATGTAGGAAGAGAAAGAATATGCAAAGTGCCGAATCAGCGCCCATTTTGATTCTTTTGTCTAGTACGATGAGACCCAGACAGCAAAGCGGACATACCGCAACGGACGATTCAACAGCGCCATATTTGAGCAATGTAACAGCTCAGCAAGAAGTTCCGTGATACGGAACCGTTCGAATGTAAGTGCAGGAGTGGGCCTGGTCTATAGAGAGCAAGGTCAAGATTTGGAAACAAGTCTCATCAAAGATCCCAGGACTACTGACCTCTTCTACCTGCAATGACCTTGGTTTCCTTAAAAAACCCACCAACCGATCCAGCCTTCCATTATCACAGAGAATGTTCAGAATGAAGCCAAGATTGACCACGCCCATTCGGTCCACCATTTCCCGCATCGCACGCTCAAGCGTGTCACGGCTATCCCTCCCTTCGTTTGCCTTGCCGTCATTACTGTGTATTCGATGTCACAAAGTTAGGTTGGTTGAACGACGAACAAGTTCAAATTGTTTGAACAAAAACAGGCCAACTCACCCTTGCTGCATCATTCCCTGCTGAACTCCGATCAGCCTGTTCCTCAAAGTGTGAAAGAGATACGGCTCGAAGTAGTCCGAGTTGTTCTTCCGGATAAGCTCAGTGAGGACGCACATGGCATGAATAGCCGACGAAGACGCTGATTCGAAATGTGTCGCTCCGGCGTCAGAAAGCGATGCAGATTCGGGTGAGGATGTGATAAATTCTTGCAATATATATGCCACCAGCTTCGACACGCTGTCTTCCCTGGCCAACTCTCTCGCAAGTTGGTTCGAAGAAACCCCTGAACCAGGACCACTATCGTTGTTCATGGCATGGGGCACGGGCGCATTGGAGGTCAATCCGACGCCAGGAGATGGTGTAGCCATTGAGATGATTCCTTTTATCAAGTCCGATACTACTTGATGTATATCAGGCGGATATGCTGGTGACAGCATATCTATGAGACGGGGAATGAACTTTTCGGATGAAAGCCACTGATATTTGGAGAAGATATTAGCTAGATTTAGAGCAATGATAGAAACGAACCTCAAGCGCTCCAACAGCACCATCATACCCATACCCATACTCATCCAACTGGATGATTCTCACCAACAAATCAACGAAGGAGGGATTCTCGATGTGCCGTAATAGCTTTCCTATAATGTCGGATTGCTTTTGTATGAAGGTCAACATTTCTTCAGGCTTCTTGTTGAGGAACACTGCGTTGACTTTGGCGAAATGCGCTGCAGCATGATTATTAGTGCCCGTAGAACGAAATTTCAATTCCTCCGGAGATTTGTCCAGTACTGCATTCCAGAAAGGCGTGAGGAGCTCATCTGGATGAGTGGATACGCAGGTTTCGACAATTGACCAAATTTCCGAGCAGAGAACTTCTGTGGCGATGTAAGGGTATCTAAAGCAAAACATAAGCTGAGCATAAGTGGAAATTTAGTTTTGACGTACTTGAGCCGATTCGTTGTAGTGCCTATTCCCTGTCCCCGTTGTTCCTGTAGTTCGTCGTCGGCGTCCAATGCAGCTCCTACTTCTCCGCTCACCCAGCCCAATAGTCGGCTCAACACATCTGCTCGGTGAAAATAGTCGACTAGTCGAGTGTTTTGAGCTTTGCACTCTTGTAATAGGTCATCTTCATCTAGAAGAGCATCAAGTGTGAGGATAGATTGATCATCCTTGTCCAGAAGGGTGTCGATGGACGAGGCGGCGTGGAAACCGAATCTATTGGTTTGCCTTTAATTTTCGATAAGAGAAAATACGACCACAACGGACCTCCAGAACATTGGATTCAAATAAAAACCTCAGTAACTGTGATAATCCGCAAGGCTCTGGGATGAGGAGATGAGCGCCGATGACACATGTAGTGTACACGTGATATTAAGGCGCTTATTTAAAGCTTTGATGGAAGCCACAAAAAAACCCCTTCGACTCCAACTTCCAAGTGTGTAATCCTCACTCAATTTGCACTGTTTAGTTATATATTACTCACATTTCCATGGTATCAACCCAATCTGTTCTAGACTTTTAAACCACGCAGGCCGTGCGGCGCATACATATATTAGTATGCACATGGGATTGGTGAACATGATAAACAGTTTGCATTGGGTATGCTGTAATATGTGGTATTCATCAACAATCTCTACATATACAACTCGGTTCACAGTCACGAACCGCAAGGAATGTGTCATGTTATACTAGCGAAATATTTTTGGATTCGATGGTAAGCAGTTGCGTTAATAACTGGTTTCGTTATCCTTGCTTTGCGATTCCGGCTGTACTGCGGGCAGTTTTTCTGCAGTGGTATGGCATACTTGATATGGAACTTGAAGTCACCTCAATTGCCCCTACTTGTCCCTTGTTTATCACTCGCCTTAGACCCGGCTCACTCGCCTTGCATCACAGTCCAACCTGGGGTCTTGGCCGCTTTGTCCTACGGAGCTTCATATCGTTAGTCCCTCTCCGTCGAGTCGTTCAAGGCACAATCTTGCTCCTAGTCAGTATACCGGTACCGGTAACCGTATATTTGGCTTTCTAGTGCCTTCCCATCGTTATCGATCACTGAGATTGACTTACTTGGGGAAGAATTCAAAACTTGCTGGAAATAAATGGGACCAGACTGCAAACTGCAGTGTTCATGGTTAATCATTACTGGGACATAATATGGTCCATGGAAGAGTCGATAGACAGGATTCGCAAGATCAGGTCCCCGTTGTCTTTTAACCTATCCTTACTGTACCTATCGCGCGCGGTTATTTTGATCAATAAAACCACCTGTACGGCCCATTATATGCAATAGGACTATGCGACCGATCCTTCCAACGCGAATAGTATGGTGGTGGTCCTAAAAGCATAATATTGGTTTATATCACGCGGGGATCCAATTACAAAATTGCCAGGTCTTTGAGCTTATCAACTTACGTTCATTCGCTCTGGCGTATCCTCAAATCATTTTTTGAAAGTCTTCGCTGTACTGGTACCACAATAAAAATTGACCATACTTACAGATATGAATAGCAGCCGTGTCACAGTGGCTCCGCTTGATTTTAGCATGGCTAGTGCTGGCCGCCTGTAGGAGGCTCGTGAATAAGTGTCGAGCGCCAGTTGTGGTTTTCTGACTTTACACTAACGACCCAACCAAGTAAGCCCCTGGATGTGTAGCCTGACCAATATGTTCTAGAGATCAAACATCGAAGTCGCATTTTGACCAGGGCATCCGGATGGGGACTTGTATGCTGCTAAAATCCTCTCTTCATTTCCGTTCATATACCAAAAAAATCAGAAAAGGGCACTATCATTGTGATGGTTCTTCTCCTTCTCAGGAAGCAAATAAAGATGAATGAACTTGACTGACACGGCAAAATTCTTGGGAAGCGGTAAGCTGCAACCAACCATATTGTGTGTACTACCTTTACCATAATGATGCTACTTTACCGAGGAGGCGTTTGATCGAGGAACGAAATCGTAGACCTTGAGAAAACCAATTGAGAACGTGTATCAAGCGTGTAGGCTGGTCCCCCAATTCTGGCTGATACTCACCTCAAAAGTGATATCACCATTCTTCGTATCCTAGTTCTCAACCCCCCTTAAGCTCATATCGGGCCACTGATCTCGACGTCGCAGCAGTTACATGAGCTTGAATTGGGGATTCGCATTTTGTTTGACTTGCGGGACTTCCTGTTCCGCACCGGAAATATCGCCTCCAAGAAATCTGTAGCCGGAAGGTCAAATCCCAGAAACGATGAAAATGTGGCGCCGGCAATTCTTATTCTACTCGTGATAAGGCATGCAATGAAGTTCAAGGGATATTGAGAAAGCTCCGAATGACACGAGGAAGTAAACTGTCAGCGCACATAGTCGGTATGCCGTCGAAGTCGTGTCATATATATTTTTGGGTCTTGAAGCTCGGCTTGAAGTTGTACTGAATGTTCTAGAATTAGGTGGGTTTGCGTCGTCTGAGTTTGCATCGTCACACATCATCGAAAGGCTCAACCCACAGGCTACAGTGTCTGTTTCCCACCATTCGGGATAATTTGAGGCCTAGTGCTAAGCTTGCCATCGTCTCTTCAGAGATTGATACATGATTGAGATTTACTGCACAGTACTTACTGAGCTTCTGACTGGGCTCCTTGGAATCTGGGGTTCATCGCTAACCATTTTAATTTAGAATGCATAGCAGTTTGCGTAGCTGCTGCCAAATATATCCCCTAATCTGTATTATAGACCGATTAAAGATGACATCGGACGCCGAAGAAAGAGGTACCTAAGCCGTTAATACACATCTTAGGATTGTAGACGTCACTGTAAGAAAATTAAATTTGGGACTGTTCTTAGACATTTTTGGTCTCTTATCGAATGCCATTCAACCGGAAAAACAGGAAGTTTGTGGGCCGTAAAATTTTAAAGTATCTCGGGAACACATTGTCCCATGTTCAAAAGTTCAGGCACGTACCTGCACGTACCTGTAACTACCGAGATGTATTAAGGATTGTGATGAAAACTCGTGAAAATTTGACGAACTTTGTGAGGAAAACTTGATGTTTATTCTTGACCAGGCACCATTTCTTTGATTGTTAGAACTGATAAATATGCGAGATTCCGTTGGTGTGAGAGCAGTATCAATTTACGCCCTCTCTCTCCTCCCCTCACCTCCGTTCTTAACATCGTTGCCGCTATGCGTGTTCCCTCCGTTCTAGCTGGTACTATGGTTCTTCTTTCAATGCTAGTTGCGCATTCCCAAGCGGCGCCGATCGAGGTCTGTTGAGATACTCGTCGCTTACGAAAATATGTTCTTACTTTGTTCAATGAACAGTCACTCGATATAGCTGAGCGTTCTGGAACCGGTGAAAGTAGCGCCGCAGATTGGCGTAGATCAGGGACAGGTGAAAGCAGCGCCGCTGATTGGAGACGTTCGGGGACTGGTGAGAGTAGCGCTGCGGACTGGCGTAGGTCGGGAACTGGAGAAAGCAGTGCTGCTGATTGGAAACGCTCGGGGACCGGTGAAAGCAGTGCCGCTGACTGGAAACGTTCAGGAACTGGAGAAAGTAGTGCCGCCGACTGGCGGAGGTCAGGAACCGGCGAAAGTAGTGCCGCTGACTGGCGAAGGTCGGGAACCGGAGAAAGCAGTGCAGCTGACTGGAGACGCTCGGGCACCGGTGAAAGCAGTGCAGCTGACTGGAGACGCTCGGGCACCGGTGAAAGCAGCGCAGCCGACTGGCGGCGGACTGAGGACTCAGAGGAGGACAACGCGTGATTAACTCTCTCATATGACGTGCCGCATCCGGTAGTCAGTCCATCCCCCAAGTCCGCTTCCTCTCAACTTTTGCTCTCGAAACATTATCATTTGGCATATCTCGCCATACTCTCGCTCCCTTTATTCGTTCGTGGACCCTGTCACATAAATCAGCGTTACCGAATACTGTACACTGCCCCACACTCCTTCTCGGTTCCACTAGTTTCTTCTCTCTCGTCAGCAAGCTCGAACTCAGCTATCAGTCCAATACCATAAACTCATAGGTCACCATCCACAACCTTCCACCATTGGATGGTCCCTCCCGAGGTCATCGCTGTTTCAAGTATTTCCCGGAACTTTTCTTGATGGTTGATGTCTGCTATATCTATCTCCTTCGGTTTTGGGTCCCCCGGTTGAAGTCCGTTTCCCTCTCGTTTTCCTCTGTAGATTTCTTCCAGTGTGTCAATGTCTGTGAACTTTTGTTATATTACCATTTTTTCGTCTTGCACATCGTGTTTGCTAGTATACGGATAGAACCTCTAACTATTAAACCTTTGACAGTCTGTTGACCTATCAAATTTGTTTCTGAGCTCCTGCATACGACACCCTGTTCTGAATAACTTCTATTTCAGGCGAGCTCTTCGGTATAATCACTGGTAAGCGCTTCGACCGTGAGTCTTAGCCGACATTAAAAGAGATAAACGGTTTGTCACTCTCGATTAGCGACATTAATTACAAACCCAAGTACAGTATTATTTTATACCGTTACATTTCACGTAGACGTCAAGCTTCAAAATTAAAACGGCCTCATATTTGAGACCAACTTCATGTCCTGTCGGTATAATTTTCACTCGTGCAGGAATTCTCCTCCAATTGGTCTATCGGCATTCCGTTTAATTCGTACGATCACTGAAAAACTCCGAGGTAACAGCTCGATCACGACTGTTCCTCTTCTTCGTCAGTCAAGTGTACACTGTACTTAACGATTGGCAACTATTGTTATGACTGCCGGTGCCAGGAACGGCATTTCTTACAGTCGCAATGGTGCTGGGTATTCTGGGGTATGGCATACTGCTATAATTACTTGCCCTACAGTGATCACAAGGCGTCCGAGCTTCCATTAACAGGTCCATGCTTTTTTAAACTTAAAATCAACAAAGATGGAAGATGATTGGTGATTCTATGATCATTCCTCGAAGTCGAAGTTTATGGTACCCATACAACCCATATACTTGGCCGTATAGAGGGCACTACTGTTATTTTGCAAGTTATTCCTAAAATCTGACTGTGGTGAGTCGCAGGGTCGGTATGTCGGGGCTCTCGGGAACAGCTGTTCCTCGACTGTTCCTGGTTGCGAGTTTGTCGCATGTAGCATTTAAATCTATGTTGCCCCCTGTTGCCCCCTGTCTTTCTGCATAAGTTTCCGGCGCTAGTGTGTGTTACCGACGCCTCGGGCGTGCTAGCCACTCTGAACATTCGATACCAGCCTCTAGGAGGACAGCCATACGAACTCCGACATTAACAGTAAGTAAGTAATAAGTATCTATATATATGAGCGGAGAGATGGCTAGGGTCCGGGGAGGGGGATCGAACGTAGGTTAGAGGCTTGCTCCCACTACGGTATGATGTAACTTGAAGCTACAGAGCTCCGAGCTCCATGGCTCAAAGAAGAATTCTGATTCTGAGTTTTTGAAACCCCATCTGTGGAAGAGGCACAAAAAAAGGTCCCAATGAAGGGGGATCGAAAGCCTTGACAACATTCTCAACAACAAACAGATACTGGAGATGCCTTGTATATGTTTCTGTCTTACCAAAATCCAAGAGCTTGTGGGGGAGGTTGTCCGAACTCGTGTTCAGTTTAATCTTCCCACGCTTACTGCAGCTCAAAAATGCAAGTAAAGACGGCTCTTGAATTATCCACCCACTCTCCCACTGGTGAGACCCTGCCAATATTCCCCGGTGTCTTTAAAGCCTCATTCGACTTCACCCAAAACCAGGGCCAAGTACATATTTTTCTGAAGTTCAGCTTCCCGTCTATGGCGGGTCTTTCAGCGTCTGAACATACACTTGGCTTTTAACACCCCAACCTGGTACCTCTTTTGTTCGGACTCACACCCGAATGAGCAGTATACTACCAACCGGCCCCAAGGGTCGAACGCAAGGCAGTGGTTTGCTTTTATGATGTACCTTGAAGCTGTAGGACTTCAGGATCCAAATGAGGAATTCGATTCTCAAAAGAGACGCCAAATACAGTGGATGAAGGTACAAGGTACCAGTGCGTCCTCACGGCCTCATGTACTAAGATCAAGTTCCTTATTTGTTCAATAAGGGAGGTTCCTAAACAGTTGAGCGATGTCCGTACGAAAATCAGTCTAAGTATTGGTACTAAGTGGGTCCGTGCAAAAAATCGATTCGTTAATACGACTGTCTGAATAAAAATAGAACTGGTTATCAATATACTAGTTTCAACGCAAGTTTCAACGCAAAAAAAAACAAATCTTACAAGTGCATGCATGGCCAACGTGGGGATCGAACCCAAGACCTTCGCGTGGGAAGCACCGGTTCTGATCCAACGATGCACCGGAAGATCAGAACCAGCGATATTAGCACGACGCTCTAACCAACTGAGCTAGTCGGCCATGGTTACCTTGGCTAGTGTACTCTCTTCTGATCTCATCTGTTTCGCTTCTTACACCATTCGAGAAACAAAAGTACAAATGATATTGATTTGGGAGGATTGGTGTTGTTTGACACTTTAAGTAACGAACAAAGCACTACAGTATCAATCGAAAAATGTCCCGCCTTTGTGGCGTCTAGCACGAAGTCTAGTCTTGGACTCTGAGTCTTCATCTAGTAGCCGTGCAGGGAAGGGCCATTGCCTCACACTAGTCTGCTAGTCTGTACCTGCTGAAACGCCAAGATCGGTCGAATCATCGGCACATCTCAGCTCTTTTCCTCCTCCTTCAGACCCTTCTTCTTCTCATCGTCCTTCTTCTTCGCCAACTCATACGACTCGAACCCCAGCGACTTTTGTACCACATCCTCCGAAGCGTCCGGTTCGAGGTGGCCTTGGCTATTGCGACGGGCTCTGTATGAGTAGGCAAGACAACGTATCAGTTAGCCAATAGTAGAAAACTTAACCGATCTCGATATCGATATAGGCCCCGATACTCACCTAAAAAAGGTATAACTCAGTACAACATCCTCAACATTCCTACAACTAGGATCATCCAAAACGTCCTTGTCGATAAAGAACAGCAATGGCATATCGACGGTTTCGGATGGAAGGAGTTTTTGTTCGTCGAAGCAGAAGCATTCAATTTTGGAAAAGTAGGGAGCGAGCTGTGAATCGTAGAAGTTGGGAAGGGGATGTGAGGAGCAGCAGCAGAAGGGAAGTAACTCACCCGATCGGGAGTAACATTATACGTTGCCACACCTATGATGTCCTCCTTACTGTTGTTCTTTGCCGTGTAGAACGCAAGGGAACTTTCACCTAAACAACGTCGTTCAGAATTGGTGAACGCGTGGAGCGAAATAACTCACCAGGAAGCACATAAACATGATGCTGTGCAGGCTTGAACGCCCAAGGCAGCGACGTTGACGTGCTCGACGTGAAAGTTACTTTGAACCTCCGCGATTTGGGGTTGTCTGCGGGGTCGACTGCGATGAGGCGAGATGGAGCAAATCGGTCTTCTGCTCCAGAGGAAGGAGTGAGCAACGTTTGAAGCCAGTCTGGCATCCATTCTGGGAAATCGGGTCCAGGTGCGGCCTGAGTTCGGGTACTAGGTGTACCAGCGAAACCAGTAGCGGAACAGAAGAGCCGGTAAAGGGGAACAGCGGCGTATGTTAGGCCTAGAAAAGTTATTATCTGTTGGAGAGGGTTACTAGGGACAAAAACCGTTTGAAGAAAGAAATGAAGAACGTACCACAGCCCCGGTATACATGAGTACTGAAAGGTTCTTTTTTGAGCGTGCAGCGTACATTTCCTCTCTGGAGCGGTATTGAGGGCAGGGCCTTTGTATACGTGACGTGGCCGCTGGGCATTTGAAGATGAAGAAGATGGGGATTTATCTGGAGCACCAGAGTCGGTACCAGACGATATTGAGCGTCTCGAATATGACTTCCATAAAGTTATGGAGGATTGAGCTAGTAATGAGGATGATGGAGGAGCTTTGCAGTGAAAGCTGTGGATTAATGCTGTTCTATATCTGGAGTTATTGAGGGTACTAGCAGTAGATCTGTGTAGAGTAATTCGCGCATGTCGAAGTAGAGAGCGAAGAGCAAAGTCCATTTCGTACGAGAAAGATACACCGGGCCGTCTTACTTTTGTTGTAGCCTGAAAGATTCTTTTTGTTGTATGTTTGCGGCCTCTAATTCATGTTTATACGTTGAAAGTCGATTCTGCTCGAGTGAGCACCAAGAACGTCAAGAACGTCAGGAGCAAATAAAGGTATATCGGGCCGGATAACTCTGGTTCCTTCTTGACCATCATCAAGCATCCTCAATAACTATACCCAGCAATGTCAACCTCGGCTTCAGCATCGTCTTCAACACCGTCGAAAAACGCTACCGCCGGACCCTCGTCTTCCACCGACGCAGAACTGGAAAAACTGCTTTCAAGAGAAGCATCAGCATTCCAGAGAGAAGTTGAGGTGGAGAGAATATTAAAGGCATTCAAGCTGAAGTAAGCTGAACAAATCTTGTATATTGAACAGTAAAGCTCATTGGGTACACAGTCCATATGATATTCTAGATTTAAACGAGACGGCAACACAAGACGATATCAAGAAAAAGTACAGACAGATATCATTATGTGAGTCTTAGTCTCTTCTGTTACCATCGAATCTAATCCTTTTTCCGTTCGAAGTCATCCATCCTGACAAAACACCGCATGCCCGTGCTCCTGAAGCTTTCGACATTCTGAAAAAGGCCGAGTCTGAACTGTCCGACAAGGCCAAACGAGACGAATTAGATGCGCTTATAGCTCAGGCCAGGGTGGTCCTTTTGGGGGAATTAGGCTGGCCCTCAAGTTTACGGGATATTAAAGAACTCGAGGCAAGCGAAGAACTCCAATCAATAGGCGGAATACGAGTATGGAGAGATAGAGTAAGAGCAAAGACGAAGGAAATGTTGATTGATGAAGAGTTGAGGAGGAGAAAGGCTCTTCAACTCGCACTCGCAAACGAAGGTCTTGAAGCGCGGAAAAAGGACGAGGAGGTCGCGGGTAGAAAGAGGAAGGCGGAGGAAGACAAGGCTTGGGAAGCTAACAGAGAACAACGTGTCGACTCCTGGCGCTCGTTTGCCAACGGCAAAAAGAAGAAGAAGGGCAAGGGTCCTACCTTACTTGGGTGAGCCCCACCACCTTGTATTAGATAACTATTTACTGTAGAAACCATACTTCGGCTGATTCTGCCGGTGGAGAACTTGAAGTTCGCTGATGCCCTACGCCTTCCCGTGTGCCCAGCTTTAGCGTCCTATTCGCCTCCTCAAAGTTCGGAGCTGAAGCTGAAGCGCTGATGGTTAATGTATCAGAGGAATCACTTCAAGTGAACATGTACATCAACATCATCACCATTGCGCGGGGCCCAACAGCGGCTTTCTCGCCAGCATCACCACTACTGTCATCCTTCGTATCACCCGGTATACACTGACCATCCATACAGAATCGAATGTCCTCTTGGTGCTAACCTCGACATCTAAAGATCCAATTTACCAGCTCAATTAGGCGGTCAGATAAGTATTGTTATCGGCAAAAGGCGAAGGCGAAGTATCCGGATGAATGCAATACCAAAACAATACGTAGCCGCAGGACCCCAGTAGGTAGCCGCCTGCTCAAAGCAGTTGATTTACCGCATCCAACATGCACCACTCCCTAGAGCTGTCAAGATCAAGCTTGGACATTTGCAGAGAAAAGCTCTACACAATCACGTGCAAACACTGGCGGTTAGACCGCCTTTTCCAAGAATACCAAAGTTCGTGCGCGGTTTCAACGTCCTAAGGGCCGCAATTCACCACGGCGTCGTCCCATCCCCTCATCCCCGGCAGTCATCATCCTCCACAGTGATAGTAGATTGTTAGTATTATCGCGGAAATTCTAAGTCTACGACCAGGAGGTAAAGAATCGTCACGGTTCAAAATACCCACTTAGTGTGCCGCAGTTCTTCAAATTCGGAGATTACATCGATTATACGCGATGGGATATCTTTACCCAATGAATCAGAACCTCTCTGGCGCGGAAGAGCCTGGGGTGTGACGCGCCGATCGAGTGGGAACATGGCTACTCTCCGAATCTGGGACTACAGTATGGAACCGGCAATCATCGGCACTGCGTTCCATAGGAGAGAGTTTTTTTCCAGACTCGCTCTCCAGGTAAATTCTTCGACTAGAAGCCATATTGGAGGTGCCCTTGATGTCATTTGTGAGTAATAGTTTTAAAATGTTTTGGAGTCGCTGACTTTCGTGCCACCGAAGCTAAGTATCCGATTTTACTGGGGCTCCAAAAATTCTATATTGACATTATCTAACAACCATGCTCCAAAATTTCGGGAATGAGTCGGATAAACTGCCGTCGCCCTCAGAATGCCTCCACTAATGTAGAAGCTTTGGAACTTCGGACACACAACTTCTACTATTCAATCTCCTCTGTATGCATGTATGCTCTCATGCCCTAATAAGAATATTCCTGCTACCCTACTGAAAAACTCCAAGGGAGGTCACAAAAATAATTATCCGATTGCTTAGGCTGGACGGAGCATCTCCTCGACAAAACATCTGTCGGATTTTTGCAGCGGTCATTGAATCGTAACACTGGAAGTGGAGAGCGCAGAGCGTTGTTACAATGCGGTGTGTGGCGCCACTTCATTACTTACAGGTGGCGGCTTTCGCTCACCGCTAATAATCTATACTAGCTTAGAATCCTAGTGGCTGTTGTAATGAGATATCGTCGCCACTGCTTATCCCAATGCGATCCCGTGACCCAGCACATCCTGATGAAGGCCTTTAAATTTGGATTGCAACTCAGGCAAGATACTTGCCACCGAATTTTCACTTCCCAAGAACAAGGTAACAAAATAACGAGCAAAAATTCGTAGACTCTGGGTTACCGAAGAGAGGAAGCAAAGAAAGACGAAAGTCTATTATTACACTACATGCTCCAAGAGCTGAATGCTGGAGCACCGAAGAGCTTATCCCGATGTGGAGTGCGCATTGGCTTTATGCGGATAGTAGATTATTCTCGAGGCTTAGTATACTCAAACGGTTTGTACTATGAATAGAACCTAGAAAGAAGGGTATATCTATGATAAAATGCCCAGAACCAAGGATATATCGGTGATCAACTCGAATAAACCAACCCACCTCAATAAATCAACTCCACCTCGAAAATTTTACTGCAGCACTATAGGCTGTGAAATACTACCTAGTCCTTCAAGTCCACCTGTTAAGTTATTCTACTAAAAGGTTCGAGAATTAGAGCCTTAGAAGAATGTATTTCAAAGCTGAAGCCGGTAGAGCGCTTAGAGGTGAATGCTCGATGTTTGAGACTCTTGAATGCATAGCATGGGTGTATGGTGTATATAATGATACAGTCGACATCAACAAAGTCTAGACCTATCGCCAAAGAACGCGAAGAGTATTGATCTGGTATTACTTAATGAAAGTATTTGGAGCTTTAAGCCTGCCTCGCCTTAAAAAAAAATGCATATCGGCTGTGTATTAGCTATTATAATTTACTCCAATGGAGACACCAGCTCAATGGAAGGAAGGAAACAAACAACTCGAAGTGGAGTGTAACCTGTTCAGAATTTATTGCGCATTTACAAGTATGTACCGCTTGTCAAGGGTGCACCGAAAATGAAGGTAACTACCATAAAAGGGACCTGGACCTGGACAGGTATATAGGGCATCGGCATATAGCCCAACTTCTTCAGTGAAACTCACTTCTACGCAACTCTTACAACTCTTATAATGCAGCTCACCACTTCCTTTGTCGCCCTCGCCTCTCTCTTCGCCTTCGCGGCGGCTGAGAGCCACACCGTTACTTTCACTAACAAGTACGCATATATGCTGGTTTTACTGTTGGAAGTAATTCATCTGACATATCTGGAATAGCTGCGGTTCGGGCACTCCTACGCTTGTTAGCCAGAACGGCTCCATTCTCTCGACCGGACAGAAATTTACTTCTAACGGTCCCCTTAATGGCGCTCTTGCGTACGTTAGAATATCCATCCTATCACACCCTCATGATTACTGACGGCGACGCAATAGCTACCTTCAGTCTGGTACCCAATGTGGTCTCAATGGCGATTCCTGCACCACAGTCGAAACCACGCTCAAGAACCCTACAACCCCGGGGGGTGGTTCCGGCACCGATATCACTCTGGTTCCCCCCCATAAGTTCTCCGTGACTAGCGGTTTCCAGTAAGCATAACTCTTCTCACAGCCAGAAAACCAGCTTATGGCCTGCTTAGGTACACTAACGGTTGCAGTGGCGGAGAGACCTGCTCTAGTGCTAACTGCCCAGGAGCTTTTACCAATGCTACCAATGGTAAAATTGTCTCCTGCCAGACTGACAACGTAGGTGTTACCATAAACCTGATATTGGCTTGCCCTCTTTGCTAACATTTTGATTATAGGTTGATCTTACGATTACATTCTGTTAAATACCGATTTGCACATAGCTCTGTATAATGCCTCTTCGTAATACTTATGTATTTCGTAAATCGAACATAAACCAAAGAATCTACTCTTTCAGTTCTTCTGTATCTTATTTGAATCATGTGATCGCGTTAGGCTTGATGTCAGGACCTAAAAGTATGTATCATCGTCGGCAAAAAGCAGCCAATCTTCTGGCTCAAACTGTAGGTCTGGTACTCGTCTCACGGTGAAGGAATATGCTTAGAGCGCAATCTCGTATGTGACTCAAACTGTGACTACTTCATACCGGTCAGGAATCAGGACCATTTCCTGCCCCTCAGTGAGTTGGAATCCGCGAAATCAAATTAAAGCTTTATAAGTGACCCTTCTCGATACTTATCATATCATAATCTCTATTTTAGGAGAATACAAGAGCCCGTGCGCAATTCCAGCTCGACAGATTCGCTCTAGCTGTCCTCGAATACTTAGAGCCGCGAACACCGTGGGAAAGATCCTCTGAGTTGCCGCTTGCTCTTCAAATTTGTATCTTTCGCCGATGGGTTAGGACCTTCTGGGGGATTGGGGCTGTAAGAATCTGCACGACGCGCTCAATGCGGAAAACATAGTCGCCGTTTACAAAAGTTCTTCGAGTTTCGGACCACAGGAGGGAAAGAACACACAGTCGTATTGAATGATACAGAACCGAGAATGGGAGGGTGTGATAATGATGGGTATGCAACGTCACTCCTCAGAAACTTTTAGCTCAACATTTAGTTGTAGTCCCGGCTTGGAACTCGGCCACAGCAGTGGTTCACCAGAACAGTTTGTACGACCAGGGTCAACTGGAAGACCGTAAGTATCGCAAGTCGAGTAAGATACTCGCCGCAGGTCATGGCACTCCCCATGAACGAGGTACATACTGCTAATCAGTAGTAGATGATGAGATGGCGACAGACTCTGGGTCAGCGGGAAGTAAGCAACTAAGGGAAGGAAGGGAGGGACTTTAATCATCCATGATCCGCTGCAAGCTCCAAAGACTGAATCATTGCAAGCTACAAGCGCGCGCTTATCCAAAATGTCTGAACGTGTGTCGGCTACTATGCGCGCGAGTTATACCCCCTATTCCTCCGCTAGCCATTTGGGTGCTCAGGCAAGCAGCTTGGAATTACTGGCAATATCGTTGCCACCGCAAATTAGCATTCTATGGGGGTACGTTGTACGACCACCGCCGGTGGATGCAAGTCGATAATCATAATAAATATTTTAATAGAGTATTGGAACTCATCCAACCGCAAACTATGTGAGGAGGACTTCCGGTTCCCAGAACGAGGTAATAGGAGAGGATGAACCGCGCGTACTCAAGGGAGCTGAACACTTGCTAAACGGTTGTCACTGCAGATTTAGAGTGTGCATCGGTGATAGCACTAGTAGCCGTTTGAGTACTACCCCGATAGATACTACACTGTGATATGTTGCGTAGGCTTGTCGTAGCCCGCGTCTTTCCTAAGGGAGACAACTTCCTGTGATATAACAGTCGACAGCGAGCATCAAATATCAAATTAAATCGCAAATCAGTCCATCCCGAATCCACTTAAACCCTCCTAAACCATGCTTACAGTATGAAATCCTCCGTCCTAGCCTGATCAAAACGGGCTGGGAAATGGTTCTTCCTCGGCTTGTTGACGATCTCTACTTGGAAGCAGATATTTTGAGCGAGAAGTATATTCATCAAGCTGAAGTAGGATCACTGAGAGTGAATGAAGTTTTACAAGTATGTCCGTAGCTCCGAACAGTTAACTCTCATAGTTAACTTTCAAGTTCTGTGCGAACGAAAGAAATATTCATCCAGTATTAATAGGCCAAATCTATGTGCTTCGTCTTCAACAAGATATATATCATGGTACATATCATTGTATCAGCTCAGTTGCTGTAATTCGCTTGGACTTACCCGCCGGCTTGTAATTGAAAAAAGCAAATGAATGGATCGGGAATGGTACCCCGTTCAAATTAACGCGTTTACGAATTTCCTTCGCTTGCCAGGAGGTGCATAGTTCACTAAGAATAAAGGTGGCTATACCAGAGGTTAGAAAGGGGATGGTTCTCGAGTATAAAAGGTATGGTCACTCAACCCAAGTTCTTCAGTGAAATCCACATCTCACTTCCATCCCAACTCTTAACCATGCAGTTCATCGCTTCTTTGGTGGCCCTCGCCTCTTTCATTGCCATCGCTGCGGCTGAGAGCCACACCATTACTTTCAACAACAAGTACGTATACATTCGGACTTTGGGCTGAGGTTAATGCATCTAACATATCTGGAATAGGTGTGGTAAGGGTACGCCTATGCTTATTAGCCAGACGGGCCAGGTCCTCTCAAAAGGGGGAAGCTATACTTCTAACGGCCCCATTGTTGGCGCACTTGCGTATGTCGGGATATCCATCATATTGTGCCCTCATGATCACTGACGTCGGCTCAACAGCTACCTTCAGACCGGTGGATGTGGTTTAAACGGTGACTTCTGTACAACGGTTGAAACCACGCTCAAAAACCCCACGTCCCCGGGAGCTGGTTCCTCTAGCGATGTCACTCTGATCCCTGACCATAAGTTCACTGTTTCTGCTGGATTCGGGTAAGGATAACGCGGTCTCACTGCTGGGGAGATGACTTACGGGTTGTCTACTAGCTACTTTAACGGTTGCGACGGCGTTAAGTTTGACTGCACTAGCGCGAACTGCCCGGGAGCCTTCACAAACCCTACCAATGGCAAAGTTGTCTCATGCCAGACCGACAACGTAAGTTTAAAAATATTAGCTCATCCGCTTTGTTAAATAATGTATTTTCAACAGGTTGACCTGGCGATCACTTTCTGCGATTAAGTTCTTATGTGCATAGTTCTTAACATTTGCAGGTTACCCTGCTTATATAGTCTCCATCGAGATGCGAATCAAAAGTCTACATTTTCCAGTTTTTTTTTGAAGTCTGTTAGTAGAGCATGTGATCGCGTTTTTCCACCGGGACTTTCCATTCTCGGATTCCAAATCCCAACCTCGAAAGTACAGTTGCCTTTTTATCTGTCTTTGACTAGAAATGCTTGTACCCCCCTCACTCTTTTAATTTTGCGTCAGCTTGACGGAGTTGCTGATATAGGCTCCTGAGGGAAAACAAGCAGCAACGAGTATATTCCGGTTGTCCTCTCTGTGATGGTCCGAAGAGAGAGACAAACAGATGCAGAAGCATCCGCTGACTACCTACATAAGATTACGAGCTTGGAATTACAAATCCCTAATCCAACAGGAGTCAGAGGAGGAAACAGTAACTACTGGTGTTCAGAATGACACTCGGTAATGAGTCGGGCTGTCTCGAGGCTCAGCACCGCTGATGTAACACTAGAGTGACAGAGTCACCGTAGCGCAACACAGGAAGTGAGAGAGAAGAGGTAGTCTCGAGAGAACTGTTGTAAACTGGGGGGAATTTGATTCACGAGGACCTATCTACCTACAGCAAAGTACTCTACCTTATATACCTTTCTTGAGACCTATTACTATAAGTAGATATTATATAAATACGAAACGAGTAAGTAAAGAGCGAAATATCTACTAAAGTTCGATGAGTAAACAAAACAATTAAGGAAAGTGTTAGTGACCAAAGTAACAAGTCACGACTCCGTTACAGCTGAAGCCTCGACTCTCAGAAGAGTCAGCATCAGAGTCATTCTTTGGATCTATTACCCTATAAGTAGGCCCAGGCTACTAGTGTCAGATGGCAGCGGCATAACTTGAAGATGCGTGGCCGAGTCATCATTAGTACAGTATAGATACTTAGTAGACAGAGTTGACAGCAAAGCAAAAAACAGAAGGGAAAGATAAACTGGACAATATTGCGTATTGTTCTTTCGCCTAACCAACTTATATGGATTACTGTCTTACTTGAGTCGGGTTGCCACACATACAGGGCGCTAACAAGACTCATAACTCCTAAGGGCCTGTTCGGGCAACACGAATCTGGATTTTGTTCGATTTTGCCAAATGCGAGATTTTGAACATTTAATATAAAAGGTTCGGATTAGGGGGGCCTCTTGATCCGGTACCACTACCATCAATGAGGGCGCTCTAACTCGGCGTAACCCCCCGTCGCATAGTGTCGACGGAGAGGCTTCATAGTGGACTCTCCCTGCTTAAGCAATAGCCAGCAGGACCCTCCTAACCCGAGGAAGAGCCCTAGACCGGTTGGTACCCCAATAATAAGAGGTACATGTACTAAACTGTAAACTATGAAGTACAAGGAACTAAACCTTCCCTCTACGGCCCGCGCGCCGCATGATGCACGTGTCGAATCGTTAAACACTGCCACATCGATAATCGTCTCTAACTCCCATGGCAAAATAAACACATATCACGCTGCCCAACGCAGCCTCCCAACCATGATACCTGAACCGTAGACCAAATCTCGAGCACCAACGTGTCCCCAAACCCCAAGGGCCCAACCCTTAACCAGGCAATTTATCTGCACAACCCTGCAAACATGCAGTCAGTCCAACGTATAGAAGTGATTCCCCGTTCGAAGAAGAATCGACAGACACGTAATCTAAATGAAAGGGCCGTCCGTCGAACTGACCTCGACTTGCTATGCCCCCTCTTGGTATGTGGCCAGCTTTGCTTCACTGAAACAAAGCACTAACTATAACAAAGGATGACATCCGAGTCAGAGTCACCAGAGCGAGCAGATACTGCGCTTAAGAAATCGAAAACCCAAAAGAACCAGTCTGCCCACAAGACCCCAAAGAAGTCCTCTCCTTCACACCGTCGTACACCACAGAACCGTAACACCCATTCCCCTACCCCTGGTGCAGACAACTCCACGGCAAACAACCTTGTCTCAGACGACGACAAACCTGGCCTGGAAGCTCGCATCCAACGCCCGAACCACAACCACACTGTCAACTTCTACCATTGTATTGACCAGGACCACCCCATGGGAGACACGACAACCTCTGATACTCTGCAGCCAAAGAGTCCCCCCTCACAGCCTGCACAAGCCCCATCTCTGGAGGAAGAGCTCGCTCGAGGCACACCAGCCCGTCAAGATGAAAACCCCCACTTGACCAACCTCGACGCGGTTGACACCTCAGACCCAACGGATGTACTCTTCTACAACAATCTCGAAAAAGTCTTTGTTAAAAACTCTGGCCAATTCCCTCGAGTAGTTGTCGACTTACCCTTCCTACTTGAAGGTCAGGATAGTAATGTTGTCACCACAGTCATGGATAATCCGAGCGGATGGTTACCAGTCATCCATGCACTTGGTGGTCGCTACCTCTACTCAAAGGTACCAGACATTGTCGACAACTTCGCGTCGGCGCTCTCAGAGGCCGTTGGCTGTCCAGAGATGATGGTCCTCTGCTCACAGATCCCGCCTCCACCAAAGCCAAGCTGTGGACATGGGCAGCGGGGAGGGAACTGCAGAGGGCGAGGAGGAAGAGGTGGAACCGCTGAATCCTCCCATGCCCCACCTCACACCCCTCCAGCGACGAGTCGAGAACTATTTGCCCCGCCCTATGCAGCTTTCCTTGAAGCGCTGAGCCACGAGATCTGCGACCGCTTTTTTCGTCAGCAAACTTTCTTGAAAGACAAAGTAACCACAGCCCACATTATCCTGCAATCAACAAGCACCGTAACTGGACAGTAGGTCAAATTTGGACACAGTCAAAAAGTACGATGACACAGCCCGAGTGTCAATCCTTTTTGCAATAAAAGTTGCACCTCTTCAATGACCGAACCTTCCGAAACAAGGTACAAACTACCTCCGCAGCCACCGGGAATCTTGATGATCAAGTCTTTGCCTTCCTCGACACCTTTGACCTCCACCTCCAGGAATATGAGTACCGTGATGGCAGAACATCTCAACGGCAATGGGTGTTATATGCGGCGCTGATCTCAATGGCCGAGAACTTGTTTGTACGAGAACAGCAGGAAGATGAGATCTGCTCCTACATCAGAAAACAGACATATTCACATGGGATCTACCTCGTTCATGGCACTACGATGAACTGCTTGCTGTGCAAGGCCCGGAACCACAACCGGTTTGCATGCCCCTTCACTGAGCATAAGGACTGGCAGGGTCCAGATGCCAATGAGAACGTGAAGGAAATTGCAAGTATGTATAAAGGCCTGGAACCTGAAAAGAAGGCTTAAACCATGCATATCATTGTATGCTAAATACTATGCCATCTTTGTTGAACCAGAATAACTCTGAACTGCTGCTCCCCAAACCTGAAATTTGGAAGAAGTCGTCCCCTAATGGGGTACGCAAACCTTTCTTGCTTAATTTACTGACTATTTCCCATAGGACAGGACGTGAGGTAAGGTAAGAATGTCGGTGTTCCTGAACACCTACATAACAGTGGTGGGGGTTTTCTAGCCTGGGGACCATCTGCCAGCAGTCCTGGCCTCCCCTTGTGTTGTTGGTAAGTGTTTTTTCAGGAACGTACTGACCCATAAAGGAGGAATCCCCAACTGGGTGTGGAGCTAACTGTCCATGGCGAAGCTTTGAGCAGAACCACCCTTTTAACCATAGTAATCAGCCGTCAATGGTATGTCTTCACTCTCTTTTGGTACTAACTGTCTGGCAGGGGCTTCGGGATCCGGAGACCCTGATACTGTCGCCTCCAGTGCAGGTGTCGATGATGGAAACCGTCGGGACGAGGATATGGCTCAAACTCGAGCAACCCAGGATGCATGGTGCAGACCAGGGGGCACCGATGGAGGTTCTGGGGCGCATGGCGCGACCCTTTCCGTACATAGTGTCAGAACAACAACTGCACCACAGTTGGACCAAAATATAGATGGTCAGGCTCTAAACCAGCCAATGATTCCTAACACAAATCCTCCTCCGAATAATGGAGAACATGCCCTAAACCGGCAGACAAATCCTGTTAGGACCCAAAACCCACCCACGGCTGCCCGCAGGAAAGTATCCTGCAAACTTAAAACAAAAGCATCGATCAAGATTGTGGCCCTAAATACACGTGGAAATAAATTTATGGACATAAATCAACTCATCCGAGATCATCGAATAGGCATACTACTGGTTGGAGAAGCCCACTTGGATCAACAGCGTGAACAGGATATCACAAACCTCTTTAGTTCAAAAATGGAAATACTGTACTCAAAACTCCCTGACACGCCAAACAAAGCTGGGGTTGCTTTTGTTTTGAATAAAAGACTGACAAATACCCAGGATGTGACAGTCCATGAAGTAATCCAGGGGCATGCCATACTGCTAGAGACAAACTGGCATAATGAGGAATGAATATCGATCCTAGGGATATATGCACCGAACCGCACAATGTCTGAGAATGCTGAATTTTGGGAGAGGCTTGATGCCTTCTTCGACAAAAATCCTCAAATACGAGAACCTGACCTCATGCTTGGTGACTGTAACATGGTTGAAGACGAAATTGACCACCTACCCATGCACCCGGATGCGGAATCCACGGTAACGGCACTTGATGAGTTTAAAAGTAAACGGCGCTTTGAAGATGGATGGCGCTTGACATACCCCGACACGTGGGCATATACCTATAAAGAAAAGAGGAATGACTGACAACCCCACCAGTCGAGACTGGACAGAATATACATTAAGTCAAGCATGTTTGAGAATGCATATGAATGGCGATCACAACAACTGGGATCAAGACCGACCATAGAATGGTATCAGTCAAAATAACAAGTGAATCTGCCCGTCAATAGGCACAGGGAGATGGGTCTGGCCAACACACCTAATGCAGGACAAAGATCTCACAAAATACATCCAAGAGAAGGGACTCGAACTCCAACAAAAACTTGATGGAATTGCCCACGGAACCTAACAACGGGACAACACCAACAACCCACAAACTTTATGGGCTGAGTTCAAACGAAATACTCTCAAGAAAGCCCGGGAAAGGGCCCATATTGTAGTCCCTAGGCTCACTACACTCATTAACGAAACCGAAGCCAAGCTACGCTCCATCGAAACCAATCCCTCCTCAATGAGGAGGAACGAGCACTATCCAATGCGGTACTGATTGAGAAACTGGCAGAACTGGAATTTCAATGACACAAATCCACACGCTCCACAATCAAAGCAAGAAGCACACTTTACAGTGAGACCATAAGCAAATACTGGTCCAGCTTAAATAAAAGCAAGAAACCAAGGGACCTAATTCAGAGGCTTGAAATCCGTGATCCAACGCACCCAAACGACGGAGAAAACCCACGCCCGGTATATGAGAAGTCTTCACAGAAAATGGCAAACATGATGCGAGAATACCATAATGATATCCAGTATGACCATACCCCCCCAGACAAGCATGACCGGGCAGCTGCAATAACTGAAGTCCTTCAGAATGTCACCACCTATACTCCTGAGGAACATATCCAAAACTTACAACAGCGGTTAACCTATGAAGACGTAGCGGAGGCCCTAAGGCTCTCCACAAACCACACGGCACCAGGACTTGATGGTATCACATACGAAATTTGGAAAATTATCAACGATCAGTGCAAAAACCGCGCCACAGAGGACAAACCAAACCTTCGACATCATCTGATGCCTCCTTTCAGTCTATAATGATATTGAGGAAAATGGTATGGAACCAAACACAGAATTTTCGGCAAGCTGGATGTGCCCACTTTACAAGAAAAATGACCATGCACAGATGGTCAACTACCGCCCAATATCCTTACTCAATACCGACTACAAGATCATGACAAAAGCACTGAGCATTAAACTAGCAAAGGCAGCACCATACATAATAAATCCAGCCCAGGCAGGCTTCGTACCAGGACGCCTTATCTATGACCAGATTTGGCTTTCAAAACTCGTCATTGAATTCGCAGAAGCAACCGAACAGGAATTCCTTAGTTTCCAGATCAGATGTGCAGATTCCGAGACAATGATACGGTAGAGCCTCGATTCCCCTTTGAGGGTTTTGTTTCCTTTCCGGAAGGACGCTAGACCACAGGCCAGGATCTCCCCCAAACCTGGTTTGGTCCAGTCCGATTTGTTCTGCCGCCATAGGCTCTCACATAGTTCCCATATCTCCTTCTGACCTGGGACTTGGCAATCTGTCAATATGTGGTCCATTGACTCCTCACAGTTGCAGTGTTGGCAGGTACCTCTATGCTCGTGGTTTGGTATGTTTCTCCATCTCTTGCCCACTTTGTATGCTGAGTGCATCATCATGTACTGGAAGTGACGGGCTGATCTCGAGATATCTTTGTGCCGCAGTCCTTGCCATAGTTTCTCATCTGTGAAGTTCCTGCCAGTTAGGCGTAGTGCAGCGTCTCTTGCTCTCTCCATGTTTGCACTAGCCTCTGGGCAGTCTAAGGGATCGGGATACCCGGGATCTTCCATCTTGATCCTTCGGATGTTGTTGTAGGCAATGGATTGTGTTATTTTGCTCAGTCGCACACCAGAAAGTCGTAGTGCCCTTGGTACAGTGAGGTCAATCATATCCTCAGCTGCTTTCTCTCGTCCTTCGTTCGCAAGTTTGTCTGCTTCTTCATTTCCTTCTATACCAGCATGGGCCTTGACCCATTTGATATTTGTTAGAGCTGTTCTCTTTCGAAGGGCGGCAACTGTAGCCTGGATTTCCTGGCTGTTTTTTTATTCCTGTGAAGCCAGTGTCTTCCCACTTTTGTAGGTTTACAGTCAATCCTTTGACCATGGTCCTTGAGTCACTTGCTACTGTGACTTCAACCATTCCCGGCAATTTCTGTACCGCTTCCTTGATGCCAACAATTTCTCCCGTTTGGTTTGACTGTGTGAGTGTTCCTGGTATACGGATGGCGGTGTTGTACATACTGTTTTCTGTAACAAAAATTCCAGCGCCAGTGGTTGCATCCTGGTCGCCGTTTTTCTTACACGACCCATCAGTGTAGACTATGACTGGTTCAATCGGGCCATCTTGGTCCTGTTCGGAGATATGCACTGAGTTACATTTATTGCCCTCTGTGAATATTCGAAAGGCATCCGCTAATGTTCCTTTGGTGGTGATTCTGTAGTCAAATGTCTTTGCATTTTTGTTTGGCTGGTTAGGTAGGTTTTCCGGTTCTACATCCTCTGGGAGGTATGAGAGTGGGTTCCATTTAGCAGGTAGGGCACTCAGTATTTGTTTTGCTTTAGTGAAGCAACGGTGGGGGTTCTCACAGTCAGTGTTTTCCCGGGTGTCTTTGCAGGCTGTGCATCGGCAATTCCTCCGTTATCCATATCAAGCTGTTCCTAGTTTCCTGGCTAGGGTTTCAGCATCCCCAACAGTTTGGATGGAGTGGTTCTTCTTTAGGCACTTGCTTGCGGCACTATTGTTCAAACGACAAATCTCCATAGACTCAATGTGGTACCAGATCGGCATTTGCCTTATGATATCATGGGAGAAGGCAAGCCCTTCTAGGCGCGTTCCATACTTCTTTGCTACATTTATCATCGTTTGCAGGTCTTTGGGTAATTTTGATTTTGCTGTCTTCCATGATTGGAGGAAGATGTTTATGCGGTTGAAGTCCTCTACGCCCTCTTCAGTTTGGGGTATATGGTGAGCTATTAGGGCATCTGCAATGGAGGCCCATGTTGGGCGATCATGGTTGAAGTTCAGGTATGATTTGAGCCAGGTTACGGTGATTGCCTCATTTCGGTCTATCAGGTTCAGCAGACCCTTGCCACCTTCATTTATGGGTGCATGCAGTACCTCCTTTTTTATGGTGACATGGGTTTTTCCCGCCCAGATGAAGTCCTTGATCCTCTTCTCCAGTTTTTTCTCTACCTCCTTTGGCATACCTTGTACCTTGGTTAGGTACTGGGTCATTCCTCCCACTATCATCATTATTATTAGGCGTCTTCCCTCCATTGTGGGGTGACTCCTCCCCCATCTTTCAAGTGCGGCGTCTATCTTTTCGATGACTCTTGCCCAGGGCGTTACTTGGCATACACCATTTCCAATCATGGCCCCAAGGGAGCGTATGGCCTCGCCTTCTATGGCAACTTTAATATGCTCTGGGACTTTGGTGCCGTCAGTTCCATTCATGAATCTTGATTGGCGCATTGCTTCCCGATACTCAGGCGAGCCAATAGGTATGATTTCTGTCTTGTTTATATTAAACTTTGCACCTGATGCAAGGCACCAGCGATCTAAGACTTTGACAAGGTCACCAAAGTCATCCTCTTTTGAGAGATATGGTGCGCTTGTGGCCTTGGACCAAGAAAAAGCGTACGATAAGATTAAACATGACTACCTTTGGAAAGCAATGAGATCATATAAGATTCCTAACAAATTTATATCAACCGTCAGAACACTCTACAGTGATGCCTACACCACATTGATGGTTAATGGAGAACGCAGCAAGTCCACCTTTCAGGTGATTAGAGGAGTCCGCCAAGGAGACCCCCTCTCATGCCTAATTTTCAATATAGCGATTGAGCCATTGGCAGAGGGCCTCCGAGAATCAGATCTAAAAGGCCTGTCAATTCCCGGGAAACAAGAACATCTCATAGCAACACTCTTTGCTGATGACATCACAGTTGCATGGGTAATCAATGCAAAGCCAAACCCATCAGCACAGGAAGTGACAAATCGGTGGATGTTCACCATAAACTCGCGACTGAGTTTAGATCGCCTACTAACAAACTCAAAAAAGTTTGGGGGCAAAGTGCTTAGCTGCGCCTTAGTAACAAAGACCTGGCAGAATGTGCTCGAAGGTCGTGACTCTCTCCCAGAGGAC
Organism: Rhodocollybia butyracea; assembly: GCA_015501585.1. Taxonomy (NCBI): domain Eukaryota; kingdom Fungi; phylum Basidiomycota; class Agaricomycetes; order Agaricales; family Omphalotaceae; genus Rhodocollybia; species Rhodocollybia butyracea. The sequence continues at coordinate 469,053 of JADNRY010000020.1, forward strand.
TGGTGCAAGAGAACTGGAGTTTTAGTGGGTATTAGTGCTGGTGTCGGCTGAGGGGTTATGATTATGATTATGGTATATGCGGTAAAGTAACGGTGTGGAGTGGAGATGGGGTTAGGAGTGGCGGTACAGCACAGATCAAGAGTCCCACACAAAAGCATCTACTGGATGCACGTGCGTAACAGCATTTCTCCAGGTGGACTATTACCAGTTCAGCTCCAGCTGAACATTACAGAGGCCCGACGCTGTACGACATTGTCGGCACACCATAGGGAGATATTACTCTCCACAAAAAAAAAAAAAAAAAAAAAAAAAAAGGTTCAGATTAGCTGGCCGGTCGCCATGGGTCTTTGGAAATGACATAAAATGACATAACTCCTGAGGCTGTTGACCGACGTTCCCGCAAGTCATCCCGACCACTCTCAGCAATGCCACCCAGTGACCAACGCGTTCTTGCCATTGTCTTTCAAATTTAACGTAATTGTATGTTATTTGAAGAGTGATTCTGTTTCTCTATATTGTCCAGGTTAGTGAAGCCTAAAGTGAAAATTATATTTGAGAGCGGCGGGCATGTCTGAGCATCGAGCGGGGTGTTGACCTCAACACAGAAGAAATGTCTGACAGCAGCTGACAGCATGCGCGTTTACACGGAGCGCTCAATCAGCTGATCTGAGTAATACTTACAAATGTTTGATGGCTTTTTTATATGGTGGCAATACCTGGCAAAATCCCAACAAAATCTAGATTCGTGTTGCCGAACAGGCCCTAAGTATGTCTATGCCGTTACTACTATCGCAGCTCATTTATCACGGACCTCAAAATTGAATCAATTTGAGGCAAACTCTATCTCCTTACTGTGAATCCAATAGAGGTGAGCTTCTTTTCCTGCATAATGTAGAGATGGAAGTGGTGGAGTGACATCATATTTCTCCCAAGAAAAATCCCACCTTTGCACCAGAGCGTATGGTAGCGAGGATACATCATACAACCAGTGCGCATTATCCAACACGCTTTTAATAATTATTAACTTGTTATAACAAGTCTAGAGATTTTACAATTATTTCTTGCTATTATCAAGTGTACATAATGACAGGTGCCACATAATTAAATGCCCATCAGGCATTCTCATCCTATACTTTAAAAAAGCTTGGTTTAGCGCTGGCTTATTACTAATAGTGACCATGGCAACGGAGCCGCGCAGCGGCTGCTCAGAATACCGCGTGGAGCGGTCCAAGTGCCTGTCAATTTAAGTGATTGGCTGTAACTACTACCTATGAGAGTAAATACTACATGGATTAGAGCATATTTACAACCGCTAAAAGGTGGCATGTAACGCGGAGACTTGGCGGAGACACCGATGAGACGGCATGAGACATATGTCACGTAGCGAGGAGACGCTGAGGTAACCAAAGTCCACCGAACTGACTGCAAATACGCTCTGCAAGCATATACTCAATTGATACTCAACATATAGTACTTTAATGCAGCCAGGCAAATGGTCAACCCACTGTTTACTTCTGACTCAAAACACAGCCTGAGGTGTTGATACCATTGCGGCACAATCATTATCATCAAGTTATCATAGGATAAGATCACGCATAACCCAGAAGCCAACCAATACTTGAACTGATATTGTGAGAAGACGATCTTTTGTTCATCATGCCCAGCACACTCTGCATATTTTGTGTTCCTCATCCACCCTTCCATGAAATACTACAACAGCTGGGCATCCTTCAGTCGCTCGACCTTGCCCCGTTGCATTTCTTTCAGTTACCCACCCGCGCACCGGGCCAAGCCCAAGCAAAACACCTTTATCATTGTCTACTTAAAGTATACTTATACTGACTTTACCTGATAGTTAGTGTGTGACAACTATCATTTGCAAAAGCCCCCAGATGGGACTTTTCACCTGACCATTGGTCAGCACAGCTGGTGCCAGTGGTCTACCTTTTGGCAGCAAATCCGATGATGGCCATGAACTGGCCATACATGACAGTATGTGGTCTCTGATGACCAGGTCGCGAATGACCAACCATCCCCTGCAGGGATTGTTGAACATAAGTAGCTTGCAATTTCATGCAAATTTCACACATCTATGTTGTCGAGTTTTCCGTGCAGAACTTAAGGGTTCAAGAAAGAGCATTTATTTGGTAAAAATTTGTTCAAAATAGTAGTGATCAAATACTTGGCTCCACTATACTTATGGCAGGGCCCCATGTACAAGGGAACAGCCAGACTCTAAGAAAGAGAAGCAGCAAGGTTAACCCATGAAGGAAAAGTAGACTGGAAATCTTCTTGAAATCTTCCCAAAGAGAAGGTGTAAGACTGTAAGTAGGTATAGAGACATGAAAATATGGATGATACTGGGCAGTGTATTACCTGGAAGCACTATGTAGACAGTATATTAACATTTTAAAATTCCTGTATGGCCCCTGTGGCTATGCCACGGGTCTTTCGAAGCTTGTGTGTGTATGGAAGAGTGGTTTTGCTGCTGTCAACAGGTGTCAACGGGGGATCACGAAGGTGTGATTAGCGGGTTGGTAGTTCAATCCTTACTGGTAACATTTTGTTATTCTTTTTATTAGGTTAGGTTAGGGTTAGGGGTTTGCGCCGCCGCAGGCGGCTCGCGCGCAGCGCGAAAGTTAGCAGTTAGGGTTAGGGCTAGGGTTAGGGGTTAGGTGCCGCCGCAGGCGGCTTGCGCGCAGCGCGAAAGTTAGAGGTTAGGGTTGGGGATATTTTGATAGCGTAAACGAGGCTTTAGCGTGCCTGCCGACGACTTCCCAGCTTGGGGGACCCCCCCCCCCCCCCCCGAAGGGGAGGGGAGGGAAGCGGAGGCAGGCCCGAAGTTTACGCACCTGCGGGATTAATGATTACAATATGATAATTATAAACCTGTCTTGTTATAACAATAAAAAATCATACAAGCTAATACTTACTAATAGCAAGTAGATAATTATTATATCTGTGTCCTGAGCTCCAGTGCATACTATAGTAAGAAGTCCCTGCCCATTACCTGCCATCTTCGTTGGGTTCCCAGAGGAGCAGGGCGAGAGCGCACTCTCTGCCAGATTATGCACTGGTATGTGTGGTAGTATCCGTGCAGCAGCAGATAAAATAAGTTGGTATAGTCAAGATAGGTAACAGAAGGAGTAAGTAAAAACGAGAAACAAGGAAAGAGAAAAGGAAAACCAGAAGGGGAGGACTACTAACCTTCCTCATCGTCACCTCTAGGCATCTCTGGAAGGTCCCCAGTATGTGATGGAACCGTTTAGTATCGTCCACGTACCGGAAGAAGTACTTCAACAATTTGCGTGTGGTAAGGAGGGAAGCAAGGTTCCATTGTTTCACACTGATATTGTTGCGCAGGCGATTTCTAGCGACTCGATGTGCCAAGTATTGGAAGAGATAGTGGAAGACTGTCTCTGGGTCACGGTGACAGGCTCTGATGCTGCTGCACAGGCAAATCGGAGAATCGGCGCGTTTGATATTATATAGGTGCTAGCCTTCTGAAACGGAATATGACTACTTCGAATGACTTTCCAATTGCGTCGATAACAAGGACATCCTCAAGGTTGAGAATTTTCAGGATACAAGAGACGGAATCCATGTTTCGACTTCTGAATAAATTTCAAGCCTTCATTCGACGCGAACGAGACGTTAGACAGTATGAGGAAGTATAGGATTATAAAAGGTACTCAGGCTGTAGCGCATGTAGCGCCCGTGCCTGCCCGTGCGGGTCTGTGCCAAATGGTGCGAGTCACTGCAACGGGCGCGGCTGGACTGTTTTTAACCACCATACTATATCACAATCTTCATTTCAGGAAAATACTAAAGCCCGTGCGCAGTTCCAGATCGACATTCACCATGGCTAGGCTGTCCTCGAAGATTTATAGAACCGCGAACACCGTGGGAGGCAAAAGATCGTCTGAATAACCAGTCTCGATTGTTCTTCAAATTTGGAATTTACGCACATCTTTCGGCGATGAGTCAGGCCTTCTGGTGTAAGAATTTGGAAGAATCTGCCTGACGCGCTCATTGCCGAACCATGGTCGCTGTTTACAAGTTTCGGACCACGGGAGGGATAGCTCAACACTTACTTATCTATAGTATCAGCTTGGAATCCCGGCATAGAAGTAGTAATATAGTCATCACCATCATTTCACTAGGACACACTGTACGACCGCAGTCAGCTGGAAGACCGTAAGTATCGCAACTCAAGATAGGACGTGGCACTCCCCATGAACGAGGTACATACTAATCAGTAGTAGTAGATGAGATAGCCATAGACTCTGAGTCAGCGAGAAGTAAGCAGATAAGGGAGGGACTTTATTCCACTACAAGCTCCAAGGAATGAACGCAAGCTAGCTGCGCTTATCCCAACGTGGAGGTCCGTTGTTATTCGGGGCCCTATTCCTCCGCCCATTTGGGTACCACACTAAGCTTCTGGATATATATCCATCAGCAAAACGTGGGTGAGCTGGCGCCGTTGTCAGGCACTATACAGCCGTTTCCAGCGGCCCCAGCGCTGTACAGTGCCGGAAAGCGGCTTCCCGTGCACCCACGTTTTGCTGATGTCCCATATACCAGTGCTTCACACTACCGCAACTTGTAAGTACATATTTTGCTACTAGTCAGGACTTGAACTATCATCAGATATATTTATGGGATTATTCCGGTTCCTACACTAATAACGTCTGTGTTCATCGACCTGAAAATAATGTAATTGGGATTAGAGAGGCTCTTTGTATGCTATGGTGTGGCCATTTCCCTGGCGGGACCATTTAGTACCTGCGCTTCTGTATCCTGGCAGTGGTACTTAGTGTAAGTTATTGGCAATATCGTTACCACTGCAAAATAGCATCCCTTCGGAATTTACAGCCGCCGCCGGTAGATGCACGTCAATAATCATGGAGAATACCTTAATGGATTATTGCAGCCGCAAGATATGAGGAGGACTTCCGGTTCCCAAGAACGAGGTGATAGGAGAGGATTAACTGTTTATACATAGACTCTCGGTCAGCAGAGAGACTCCTTCCTTACTTGCTTTTTTTCCGGGATTTTTTACGCAGCGTTCCTCGTGAAGCTAGACACAAGTTGTTAAGCGACGTATTTGCCAATGCAGGTTTAGAGAACGCATCGGCGATAGTACTAGTAACCGTTTGGGTATTACCCTGGTTAAATACTACACTGTGATATCTTGCGCACTAGGCTTGCCGTAGATCGTGTCTTGCCTAAGGTACACAACTTCTTATGATATAGCAGTCGACAGCGAGCATCAAATATCAAATCAAATCGGAAATCAGTCCATCCCGAATTCACCAAACCGAGCTTATAGTATAAAATCCTCCGTCCCAGCCTGATCAAAACAGGTCCTCGCCATGCTGACGATTTCTACTTGGAAGCAGTGAGAGACATATTCACCAACCTGGAGCCTGAGTAGTACACTGAGTGAATGGTCGGCGCTCGAAAGTTTTACAAGTATGTAGCTCCTAACATTTGACTCTCACAGTTGGCTCTCACGTTCTGTGCGAACGAACAAAGTATTCATCCAGTATTTATAGGCCAAATGTGAGTCTACGCATGTGCTTCGTCTCAACAAGATACATATCATTGTATCAGCTCAGTTGCTGTAATACGCTTGGACTTAGCCGTCGGCTTGTGATAGGGAAAAGCAACTAAATGAATCGGGAATGGTACCCCGTTCAAATATTCATAACGCGTTTACGAATCTCCTCCGCTTACCGGGAGGTGCATGGTTCACTAAGAATAGAGGTGACCATACCAGAGGTTAGAACGGGAATACGAGAAGAGTCTCGAGTATATAAAGTAGCTCATTCAACCCAAGTTCTTCAGTGAAATCCACATCTCACTTCCATCCCAACTCTTAACCATGCAGTTCATCGCTTCCTTGTTGGCCCTCGCCTCTTTCGTCGCCTTCGCTGCGGCTGAGAGCCACACCATCACTTTCACCAACAAGTACGTATATATTCGGACTTTGGGCTGAGGTTAATGCATCTGACATATCTGGAATAGCTGTGGCCGGGGTACGCCTATGCTTATTAGCCAGACGGGCCAGGTCCTCTCAACGGGGGGAAGCTTTACTTCTAACGGCCCATCGTTGGTGCTCTTGCGTATGTCGGGACAACCTTCCTATCGTGTCCTCATGCTCACTGACGTCGGCTCAACAGCTACCTTCAGACTGGTGGATGTGGTTTAAACGGCGACTTCTGTACAACGGTTGAAACTACGCTCGTGAACCCACCTCGGCGGGAGCTGGTTCCGCTACCGATGTCACTCTGATCCCTGACCATGAGTTCTCTGTCACTTCTGGATTCGGGTAAGAAAAACGTGTTCTCACTGCTGGGGGACTCGATTGACTTATGGGTTTTCTACTAGCTACTTTAACGGTTGCGACGGCACTGGATTTGACTGCACTAGCGCAAACTGCCCGGGAGCTTTCACAGATCCTACTAATGGTCTAATTGTTTCATGCGAGGCCGACAACGTAAGTTTGAAAATATTAGCTTGTCCTCTCTCCTCATGAGTAATGTATTTTCAACAGGTTGACCTAGCGATCACTTTCTGCGATTGAGTTCTGATGTGCATAGTTCTTGACATTTTCAAGCTACACTGCTTATATAGTTTTCATCGAGATATGAATAAAAAGTCACCATTTTCCAGTTGTTTTTTTTAGTGTGTTGCCAGAACATGTGATCGCGTTTTTCCATCGGGACTTTCCATTCCGAATTCCAGCCTCGACTGGCAATACTTGTACCTCCTCACTCTTTTAATTTTGCGTCAGCCTGACAGTCAGAGCGGAAAACAGTAGCTACTGGTGTCTAGAACGACGCTCGGTAATGTGTCGGGCTGTCTCGAGGCTCGTCACCGCTGAAGCCTTGACTTGCCACGCATGCAGGGCACTAACGACTAATGAGCCTAACTGCTAAGTATGTCTACGCTGTTACTCAATCGCAGCTCACTCTTCATGATCATCATGGACCTCAAAATTGAATCAATTCGAGGCAGACTCTGTCTCCTCGAATTCCTTTGCGGTTCTCTTTTCACCGGGTGGGGGGTGGGGGGTAGGGTGGTCGCCACCTACGTTGGACCTGACCTCGCGGGCAAGCTCACCGCTATAGTGGCCAGGTGCGTAGGCTATTAGTTCCAACCAACGCTGCTGTAGTAATTGTACCTACTGTACAAACCCTCACAACTATGGTATACAGATTGTGGGAACTCCAAGTCCACATAGCCTGGAGCAAAATGATACAGATCCTTTGAACTAATGCATTTATGTACAGATAATAGGGCCAAATATACGTAGGATACATGGTATACAGGAAGCTACGTATGTGACTTAGGTGTGGGGTGCATATTATTTTACTGTTTCCTGATGCTACTATAGTCATAGAGGAGGAACTAGCTGACAAGGTTGAAAGAATCTTGTGAGCCTCAAGTCCCTTGCCTCCTTTTGTTGGCTGAAAATTCTACCCATAATCAGGAATCATCCAGACGAATGCCTGTCGAATCGTGTCGATGCATATAAGTATCATTCATAGTATGTACCTGGATGGCGGAATGCCCCACTCATTATTTCTGTAGATTCCCAAGTGCGAATATGCATCTGGCTTGAACGAAATCCTCCTGTCCACCCCAATACTTCTCAAATCCGCCCTCAACTCCATCACTTCATCCTCATTCAGATAATTACCCACATATACTGAAATAACACAACTATGACTCTGACTGCTCCGGGTTCGAGTATTCCCCGAGTTCAGTGTTCCTCTCCTCGCTGGTTTCATCACCGACACCTTCGCAAAGCCCTTTTTTCTTTGCAGCCAGATCAGGCTGACCACCTTGGTCCACAAATTATCTACTTGATCAGGACGAGGAAGATGAGCCATTTCCCAGAAGTGATGTTGTATGCCCTTGCGAGTTCATCAAGGACTGTAGGACTGAGTCCAGGATGGGGTCTAGACTGGGGGCTGTAGCTGTTAATGCTGCTCTTGAATGATATTTTCATCTCCTCGATCAGTGGCGGACGTTGAAGATCGAGGGTGTGCATTCCTCGGTTCACAGCGATCCATTCGACGCGCATATCACTCAAGCCACCCCGGCCAAGGGGATGAACTTCGAAGTGATGCAACTGGGTTTGTACTCGGACAGGAAGTCATTCATTCTGGCCGTTGCTTTAGCATCATCCGAGTCATCAACATACTCTATAACACATCTGTCGACAGCGAAGTGAACCGTTGAATCTGAAATGGAGGAGGAATGGACTGTGTCCAATTGCTTTGGCAAAAAAATCACTGAGCTGATGGAAGGAGAGAAGGTACATACGAGAGCCACTCACTCTTTGATCATGGACACGCAACTGAACAAATTCCTCGGTCAAACTTTCGATACATGCGTCGTTCACGTTTGGATCATGGATATGCAACTGGCCAAGATCGTCTGATAGGCCGTCCATATCTGCATCATTTATACGCAGTCGGCTCTATAATTCCAGGGACAGTAAATAATATTCACGAAATAGTTTGAAAAGCGCTTTACTTACAACTTGTTCGATTAGTATATCCATACCTAAGCCGTATCGGATGAGATTAGTCTGCCGGTACTAAGTACTAACCACTAGGGAAAATGTTTACCTATGTTTCTTTACTGCTGTCACGTTTTTTTAGAACAGTATGTTTCCCAATCAGAAGAACGAGGGGAAGGAGGTTGAAACCCGTTTAAGTAATGAAGTACGCCACAAAAAATTGTGGCGAGGTAAAGGCGTGGAAAAAGACAAACATAGCGAACGGGAACAAAACACAATAAGCACAACAGATATACAAGATTGGCAGGAATTTTGGATTATGACACCTTAGGAAGTGTAAGATATAGGTTATACGTCTACAAAGACACACCGTTCCCAATCCAGTACATCTCCTTTATCGGTTACGCCCTGGATGTAGAACCTCATCTTCCCACTTCCAACTCTCAGAGTTCTACGGCTAGCATTACTAGTACTCTCGCTTTGCGCCAGATTGATATCTCTCTCGACGACGAACGTATTTCTCATCCCCTCATAACCATACCCACTAGTACCAATCCAAACCGCATTCTCGGCCTTGTCTGGCGTCCCATCTGCCCGGTACTCGAGGGCGTAAATGTTGGCGTACATTAGCTTCGGAAACCACACATCTGTCGAAGGCTGAGCTGGCCACGCCGCGATGGGGTCTTCTGGAGATGTGATGTGCGGGGGGACACTGCAGAGAAAGACGCAGACACCTCCCAGGTTAACACTCCTAGAGGGGCCTCAGTTACTGATCTGGTAGCCAATGAATGAAAGTCGGCCCAAAGCAACGACGGGACATGTGCTGGAATATCGGAGGGCTGGCTGGAGTAGATATTCAATTGACCAAGCAGTAAGGATGTTGCAAACGGCTGCTTCGGGTTCTTGGGAATGATAGTGATGACTAGGCCAACTGAGGCCAACTGCTGAGCCGGTTCAACAGTGGCGGGAACAGTATATCGAATCTTTAAAGCCATCCATCCGTGTCCCAAATTCGCGGAGTCTTGGGTCGAAAGAGGTGTAGTTTGAAATTTATGCGCGTTTTGGGACTCAGAAGAGGCCTTCGCCTTGATAGACAGTGCAACATCGAGGTCCATGTCCCCGATGCTTGGATGTCTTGCTTATAGACTAAAGTGGCTTCATAGGACCGTCCTGCTGTAGCAGCGACTGACTGCACCGGCATCCAGACACAACGAAACGCAGCATTCTTAGCCTCAGTCCCAGCAGCTTTCAACACCAGCCTCAATGAACTACCCCATTCCAAGCGTCGTCCATACATATTTGTGAAGTGGTCTTCGGTAGTTCAAGGCCTTTGGGATTCATTGCCTCCCCCTCCAGAACACCAAAGGTTTTGGCCACACCAGGTCTCCCAGGGAGGTTTGTTTATCCACATCCGTCCATCCCTCCAGACGGTGATACATCTCTACACCTTTGACGAACCATCTCGTCCCTACGCCAGGAGAAAATGTCGTATGCAGCGGAAGGA